>OX104063.1:159429551-159448895 GCA_944474145.2 Dicrocoelium dendriticum | reverse complement strand
TCCAAACCGTCCGAGACAAAGATATTCACTGTGATTCCTTATTATAATACAAACCTCCGATGTGAAGTTGTCGACCACCCGGAAATCCGAACTCCCGATTCGCTTTGGTGCCGCCTATGGTTGCGAAACAAGGACACATGCCTACTAGCCGTGATTTATCGCCCACCAAACTCAACTTCGGAAATGGACTCCAAACTGAACCACGTTTTCCAGTTTGCTTTGAACAAGTCCTACACCCATATTCTTATCGCGGGAGACTTTAACGTGCATGACATAGAAACGCCAGCAACCAAGGGTATGCAGTTTAAAGCCTACTTGCAAGAGCTTATTGCTAGCCACCCTCTTTACAACCACGTAACCTCCCCCACCAGATTTCGTACTGCTAACAAGCCGTCGATACTGGATCTTGTGCTCACTAACGAAGAACTCATGGTTAGCGGGATAGTTACAAGCACACCACTGGGTCGTAGTGATCATGTTACTCTACTCTTTGACTATATTTGCTATGCGGAGTACCCTGATAAGGAGGAGGATAAAGTGCATACTGTCACACGCTACAATGTGTTGTCTAAGCTTGTTAAGGATACATCTTGGACTTTCTTAACCGAATGCCCCCCAGATGTTGCCTGGGAAACATTTACAAGGACGTTTAGTACACTGATAGCGCACTCATCAGAGCAGAAGTCCTTCCAACCTAAAAACAAACGTAATTCGTTTCTGAGGAGCAGGACACGTAAATGTATGTCCCGGAGGGATTTGGCATGGCGAGATCACTAGGACCGCCCGAATGCCGAAACCTAAACTGCATACGTGACACATTGTAACTTCCTTGTGAAACTGATCCGCGAAGACATGGTCACTCATCAGCAGAAGTTAATGAAGCGATTCTGCACGAACCGCAAACTCCTGTACAGACACGTTAACGGCCTTCGAAAGGTGAAGCGAGGGATTCCAGCACTAGTCACGGCTGATGGGTGCACGCGATCAGCAATGGAAGCGGCTGATCTCCTACGGCTTCATTACTCCCGAACTTTCCAGGAGGTAACGAGCACAAACATTCTCCTCATTTCTACTACTCCACCATCTGGTTTAGAAAACCTCACCTTCACTGCGGAAGCTGTGTTGAAGAAGTTGTTATCCTTGCGTATCCACAGTTCTCCCGGAGCTGACAACCTCCGACCAAAGGCTCTACAGGCAGTAGCTAGTGATCTAGCAGCACCACTGGCTATTTTCTATCAGCGGCGTCTAGAGAAGAACCGTATTCCACCAGTATGGAGGCGTGGGGTCATCACTCCTATTCATAAAGGAGGTAGCCGCACTGATCCTGCCAACTACCGTCCAATAACACTACTTCCAGTACTATCCAAAGTGATGGAATCAATCATCGCAGATGCGCTGATGGAATACCTGGAAAGCCACAATCTAGTAGCACCAGAGCAACATGGCTTTCGTCAAAAGCATTCGTGCAATACTAACCTATTAATTGCACGTAATAGCTGGACTGAAGCTGTTGATGATGGAGTGGAAGTCGATGTCAACTACCTGGGCTTTTCAAAAGCATTTGATCGCTTAAACCACCGCATTCTCCTTCACAAGCTTCGGAACTACGGCATTGGCGACCCAATCCTGAGTTGGATTAACAACTTTCTACAAGAACGACGGCTAGTGGTGAGAGTCCGAGAATCATTGTCTGATGCAATCGATGTGGCATGTGGAGTACCACAAGGCTCGGTGCTTGGACCTCGTCTATTCTTGGTGTTCATTAACGATTTGACGGGACCAATTACTTCCGATTTCCTATTTTTCGCTGATGATATCAAGATATGGCGAAGGATCAGAGGACCGGACGACCATGAACGGCTCCAGTGCGATCTTAACACAGTGTCGAACTGGTCAGTTCAAAACGCCCTACCGTTCAATGCAGACAAATGTCGCGTCGTACAATTACGCCATAGTCATAACTACACCTATTCACTTGGGACGAACGGAATGCAGAATAGCTCCCAGGAACGTGACCTTGGTGTGATCGTACAGAGCGACCACATCTGTTAAAAGAGGCTGATGTAGCTGCGAAAAGAGGCAACCAGCATGTCGGCATGCTGCGAAGAGCATTCGGGAGATTTGACCCATCAATCTTCCCAATGATGCACAATTCCTACGTGCGCCCGCATGTTGAATACGCTATCCAAGCTTGGCAACCTTGGTTGAAGCGTGACCTAGAAGCGATAGAGACACCACAACGGAGAGCAACAAAGAATGTGCAGGGTCTGCGCTATCACTCTTACCACCGAAGGCTGAATTTGCTGGGTTTTTCAGCGGACGCTATCGAAGACTGCGCGGTGATCTCATATTTGCGTATCAAATATTGAGTGACCCCAACCACGTATGCCGCCATTTGCTGAAACTTAGCCACAACACGCAGCTCAGGGGTAGCTGCTTAAAGTTGAAGGAACAATACAGCCGTCTAGAGTGTCGACGAAATTACTTTTCCCTTCGGGTTTGCAAACCTTGGAACGCACTCCCAGCCTCAGTTGTATCCTCTCCTACCTTGGTTGGTTTCAAAAAACGATTGGATGTTGCTCTTAGCTCTCACATTTTGTTACCTAAACTCCCCTGCTGTGGATTACGCCACGCATGTTTTTCAACAGGATTTATGTATCAAATGAACCTAAGCGAGCGACCATATTTTACTTTCTCACTCTTTATCTCAATGATCACTGAACCCCAGTGTCTTTCTGAACGTTTACGCTCGATAATTTATTTTAATTTACACTGATGTTACTTCTCAAACTATTCATCTCGGCAGACATTCGATAGACGACCCAGATATATTTTGATTTCATCATATTCACCTTAACCATCCTACGGGAAGTGTCAAGCACTTGCTTTTATCCCGTGATAAACCATTGTTCATTGTTCACTGGTCGACTGCGATTAGTAATCACAATATATCGTCATCCTATCTTACTAATGCATGCGACTGACATCGCATTAGCACAAACTACTTATCTATAACTCTTCCTACGAAACGTTTTCGCAAAGATTTTACATTTTTGATAAACATACATGCATTTTGACTAACACTTTATCAGTGGTATAACCTTATGAGCATACCAATCGAGGCTACCTCGAACCTTTCGAGAGTAAATTTATTTCTTCATTTACCAAAATAAATTACGGTTGCGGACAAAAGATCAAGTGCTCTAAACTCCGCTAGTATCAGCTCGCCCATATTATTGGCAGCGTACACTACTCGCTGTCATCCAAGAAGACTAAACCCCGGTGAACGGTACGCCAGGTTCGCCGTTGTACCTTAGCTTTTGCGATTGCCTCAAATTAGGTACCACGTCGGGGTTTCGGAAACGAGATTAAATGCATCTATTCTGACTAGCATTTGTTCACTGCGTTATTCCAACCTCCCAGAAGAACCAACAGCTTTTGTGCAGAGTAATTTTTCCGGAACACATGCTGTGTATTGCTGGATAGATTAGCCCTATTCAGCTTAGTTCCTAATGAATCTCGCATCCGTTTTCTGAACACTTTGACATCCACAGTTGGAATCAATTAGTCACATGCTTTTTAAATACTCAGAAATTATTTCGTACTCGATTATTCAGCCGCAGTGGAGGGAAAACCTAGTTTAGAACGAAGCCTGGCAGATCAGATTGTGGTGTACTGAAGTGGCAATAGGGTTTGAAACATGCTACTTAAGCGCATAGTTGCAACGGTGGCGGAAATCAGGTGTGGTGCTTCATTGGGGGGAAAGAGGTCCTAAACATTTGCGCCTGTACTTGTAGTTTGCTCGGCCTTTTTTGCATCCACATATAATTGGCTTCCGTAACGGATTGCCAACAGAAATTCGTCTGAAAGCAACGGGAACACCAGTGCCTTGGAATGACAATTCAGTGGAGGCACAACTTCCAAGGAAAAGGCCCACTGCAGGACCCGCCTCTAGGACGGTTTCACCAATAGCCATAATATCCGCAGGGACACAGCAGAGCACGAGCAAACACCGGAATCCGGGGCATCTGATACCTGATTACATACCATCCAAAAAACGGTTAGTTGCGGACCCTTTATTGGTCAGCTTAAACTTGGTTCATTCATCCAATCTAACACACTTTTGGTCTCAGAGAAGCTCGCATGACCAAGGTCTACTCAGCGAATTATCTGAATTTAAACTTCGACACGCGTCTGCAGCTTGGAACCTCATGGCTGTCACCGAAACGTGGTTGCGCTGTGAGATAACAGATGCCGAAATAGCGCTAAAAGGCATGTCCGTTGTCCGGAAGGATCGAGCCAGCAAATGTGGTAGGGTAGCGCTCTACTTTCGTAACAACCTGCAGTACGAACCAATACACGATTCGGAAACTGATGTACTTGACTCCATTTGGCGTAGCTTCCGGCTGAGAGGGAACTATCTTGGCCTAATGGCTGTGGCTTATCACCCACCATCGTCTACACCTGAGATCGACTGCAACTTGGTGGCTGCGTTGAGGCAGGTGATACGCAAGAAGTACAGTCACAGTCTAGTCACCGGCTACTTCAACATACATGCTCTAGAATCCCAGGCCACACCAGCAGAGCAAGTCAAAGCTGAGCTGCAAGAGCTGGTTTCAGACTTCCCGCTTTATGGCCACCTCACTACGCCCACTCATCATCATCATCATTATACACGTTAGCTAGAGGTGGGAAACACCTCAGCTACTGTTCCCCAAAAATTGAAGCCGATGAACTGGGCTTAACCGCTTGCTTGGACATGGGCCTGTTGACAGGGCAGGAATGACGCTCCGCGTTCACATGCGAGTTGAAACTAAAACGCAAGCGGCTATTGAAGCAAGGTGGAGGAGGGCCGAGAATTGAGGGGTTAAAAACAGGGGGGATAAAAGTGAAGCTGGAACTGGAAGATAATGGTGAAAAAGCGTAAGAGAGGGAATAAAAAGACGGGAAGGCTTGAGCAGTAGCATGCAATCCCCTATCCACCCTGCTCGATGCAGCAGATAGGGCACCGTTGATTATTATCTGCGGTGGTCAGAGCATCAAAAATTTGTTTGCAGAAGGATTCATTATATTGTGTGGTCAGGATACTGTCAGGTTGCCCAGACTTAGACAGGAGAACGATTAGGGTTCTCAACCAAAGCCTTTGGTTCAAAAACCTGACCGCAAGGCAGCGGGTTTGGCGTTGGGCTACAAGGAGTCCGTTTTAAGGAATAAGGAGCCACTTCATTCCAACCCCCAATCTGGAGGACCAGGCGACTGAGTTTGTCTGGCCTCTACCCATTGACCAATCTGGTATGAGTGGTTCTGAAGGTGCAGAAATGCACCACTCATCATAGCTCAATGGATCACTGAGGCATACAAATGACCACGGTAAGGTCCAGCCTCATTGCGATGGACTACGCCTACTAATTCCCCTGAAACTACGCCCACTAGATTCAGGGGAAATAACAGACCATCCATATTGGACAGAATATTTACTAATGAAGAACTGATGGTCAAGAGAATGATAACCGATACTCCTCTGGGCCCCAACGATCATGTGACGCCAGTGTTTCATTACATGTGCTACGCGGATTATTCTAAAGAGCATGCCGAGGAATATCATGTCGTAACCACCCATGACGACCTGTCCGACCTCATTGATACCATAAGCTGGTCGCTTTTAGCCGAATTGACCCCTGAGGTGGCCAACGGAGAATTCCTCAACATATTTAACAAGTTCCTGAAAAGCTCATCTGAAACCAAACTCTCCCGGCCTAAAAGGATGAAGTCTTTCGTAAGGAGCAGGACACCTAAATGCATGGCATTAAAGGACTCGGCATGGTGCACCTACATAGCCTCCCCGAACGACGACACCTGAGATGTCTACACAATGCAAAGGAACCACTGCGTCAAACTCGTCCGGGAGGATCAACTGAAGAACCAACAAGGTCTAGTGGAAAAGTTTTACTCCAATCCCAGACTGTTATACAGACATGTAATTTGCGCCACTAGCAGTCATGGGTTCGATCCTCCGCAGATGACCGAAGAATGCGCACCACTGATGAGCCCCAATAGAGCGAAACGGCCGTCTGGTGCTTTTCGGATAGCTGGTCGACGTATCTGAATTGTCGGCTGATTGCGACGAACAAAAATACTCACCAAAATCCTTCCATTCATAAGTAACGTGCGCCTTGTTAAGCGCGGTATTCCTGCTCTGCACATAGCATGCGGCTTAGCCCAAGCCGCACAAGAGGCGGCCAGTATTCTTGCACAGCAATTTGTTCGTACCTTCCAAAGCGTGTAGTCATCATATATTCTGCCAAAGCAGATACTGCCGCTTTCAGGGCTTAATCACATAACGTTTACTTGCGCAGCTGTACTGAAGAGACTGATGTCTCTGAGCGAGTTCATCTCCCCTGGTGCGGACGGCATTCGTCCGAAGGCCTTGAAAGTTGCTGCTATGAGTTTGGCCCCGCCACTAGCAATTTTCTTTCAATGATGTCTAAACAACACCCACGTCCGCACGATGTGGAAGCACGGAATACTCACTCCAATCTCCAAAGTGGCAAGCCGTGCTGAACCAGCAAATTATCATCCGATAACACTATTTTCTGTGATCTCTAAGGTTATGGAGTCCATTGTAGCTGAGGTTATGACGGGGTACCCGGAGAAAAACAAAATTCTCGTTCCGGAGTAGCACGGATTTCGCCAAAATCGGTCCTGTACCACTAATCTGTTGCTTGCTCGTGCAAGCTGGACGGAATCTGTGGACGATGGTGTAGGAGTCGAGGCGGCCTACCTTGATTTCTCAAAGGCATTCGACCATCTAGACCATCATATTCTACTCCACAAACTTCAGAAATATGGAATTGACGATCCTGTTCTGGGGTGGATAGGAAATTATCTCATGCAACGTCACCTGAATGTAAGGGTTTCTAAGCAACCTGTCGGAATACATCGAAGTTCAGTGCGGCGCACCTCAGGGCTCGTTACTTGGACCCTGCATGTTCCTGGTTTTCATAAATGAACTCGTGAGAGTGCTATCTTCTAACTGTTTGGTATTTGCTAAGGATCTAAAGGTATGGCGTACTATAACTGCAGTGGAGGACCACACAACGTTACAGGAGGATATGGACAAAGCGTACACATGGTCCATCGAGAACATGCCGCATTTCAACGTCACCAAGTGCAAAGTTCTCAGCATATGACACAAGAGTACGCACCAATACCACCCAGGACCACAAATTCTACAGTTGGCTTCTCAAGAGTGCGATCTCGGCGTGCTAGTTCAAGTTGACCTCGGTTATTTGAGGCAGACTGAAAAGACATCTAAGAAAGCAAACCAGTACCTCGGCCTTATCGCAGAGCTTTCTGGAAGTTTGACACTTCAGTCTTACCAAAAATGTTTAGTGCGTACGTGAGGCCGCACGCGGAATACGCTATTCAAGCATGGCAACCCTGGCTCAAGCACCATCTCACCGCGCTCGATACAGCACAGCGTGGGGCAACGAAGAGCGTCAGTGGTTTGACCAGCCTCTCCTAACCATTCAGGCTGAAGACTCTCAACATATACAGTGGACGTTATCGGCGTCTAAGGAGCGATCTCATAATGGTGTACCAGATCCTGAGAAACCCCAACCAAACATGCCATTCCCTTCTGAAACTCAGACAAAACACCCCGCTAAGTGGTCATCAATTTTAGCTGGTCACGCAGTACAGCCGACTGGAATGTCGGCGAAACATTTTCTCTCTTCAAATGTCACAGTCTTGGAACACCCTCCCGGAACGTGTAATTAATGCTCCCACCTTATCCCTTTTCAAAAAACGCCCTGACGATACGCCGTCACATTTACACTACGTGCTATAGCCCATGACAGTGGACAGTGCCATATCAATACTCGAGAATGAGTCGCAAAACCACTTGCACACAATTTGATAAACGCTACTACTATAGAAACTGGATTGTTGTATCCCGTCGACCCGAGATAGCTGCACACGAGTAAGCGCTGTCCTTGCTAATTTTTAATTTTTTTTTCTCGCTTATTACGGGATCATTAACCACTCCCCTTATTATTTTGTGTGCGCATATTCTAATTTCAAACTCCCTTTATACGGCAGTGCAGTTAAATCTGCAATCGCCCGAACCGACGATTCCATTATCCCTTGATCTATCTTTTCTCACTCTAACCACCCCACGGGACATGTCAAACACCTGCTTTTTTACCCGTTATAAATCGTTGTCCATTGTTCATGGTCGCATTGTTTTGCTACAACTGGCGACGGTTTATGGAACTGCTTTGATGGACTACCTGGAAAATTGCAACATCTTGGTACCGGAGCAGCATGGCTTCCCACAACACCGGTGATGCACCACCAACCTATTGAGTGCACGAAGTAGTTGGATGGAAATGGCTAATGATGGGTCGGTGTTAACGTTATTTATCTGAACTTCTTCAAAGCCTTTCACCGCCTGGATCACCACATCCTACTTCAACGGCTACAGGGCTACGGAATCTGAGATCCTATACTTGGTTTGACTGGCAGCTTCCTTCGCCAACGGATGCTTCGAGTACGCTTTAAAGGATCTCTCTCTAACCCGACTGAAGTCAAATATCGTGTACCACAGGGCTCAGTGCTGAGACCGCGCTTGTTCCTGGTGTTTATCAACGACCCGGCAAGACTTCTCTCCTCAAATTTTCTGCTTTTCGCCGATGACGTCAAGATATGGCGGGAGATTAATAACAATGAAGATCACGATAACCTCTAATATGACCTAGATTGCATTTATAAATGTTCAGAGGTACCTGCTTCCACTGAACATAGCTAAGTGCAAGGTGATACATCTGCGTCACCAGCCGGTGGGGGCTTGCAAGCCTGGAGACCACACCTTGCAAAAGGTCTCTCAGGAGCTTGACCTGGGTGTATTGGTACAGGAAGATCTCTGGTCTTCAAAACAAGCAAGGAAGGCCACGCGAACCTGCAATCAACACTTCGGCCTTCTTCGCAGAGCCTTTGGTCGGTTTGAACCCTCAATGTTTCCCCAAATGTTTAACGCCTACGTGCGACCGCAAGTGGAATATGTTATTTAGGCGTGGTAGTCCTTTCAGAAACAGGATCTTGTTACTCTCGAGACTCCCCAACGAAGGGTAACCAAGCACGTCAGGGGCCTCCTTCATCTGCCCTATCAGCTTAGACTGAAAACTCTAGGAACGTACAGCAGTCGATATCGGCTATTGCGGGGGCTCTCATGATGGTTTACCAGATTCTGAAGAAACCTATCCATCTTTGTCGTCCGTTTCTGGAATTGAACCACAACACTAACCTAAGAGGTCAGTTTTTGAAACTGAAAATACAGTATAGCTGGTTTGAATGCCGTAGAAATTTCTTTTCCCTTCGCGTGTGCCAGTCTTGGAACGTCCTCCCTTATTATGTTGTCTCTGATCCCAATCTGACGATATTTAAAAAACGATTTGACAATGCGTTGTCTCATTTACATTTCATTTTATGACTTGTTAGCCAGGGGCTACAAAACGCAATCAAACGGTGTCCTGCCAAACGCCTAACCAATGGATTTATGGATTTATGCGTTTAATACGCGAACATCTCCGCTATTCCACATAAGTCTATGGTGAGTCCACCACAACGCTTTTCACTTTATTATGCAATTGATTTTCGCAATAATTTCCAACCCATTGGACTTGTTAAGCAATGCTTTTTTATCCGTAATAAACCATTGTTCGATTGTTTCCGTAGGTGTGCCGGCATGCTGAGTGATTCTTCCCATTAGCCTCCAGGCAGAATCCTTCCAAAAGACTATGTTTCATTCTACTGCAACGGTAAATGCGAAGCACAGCACTTTAAGATTGCATGTACTTGCATACATTGTTTCCTATTTTATATTTTGTGTAGTAATCACCATTGATCCATCTAACTACGTAAAAGATTTACATATGTATTAGTAAAGCTATAAATATTTCAGAGTTCAAAACTGCAAATTATCTGAGCCGTCTTCGTGGTCAACATTTTACTTAGGGCTCAATCTGGATAGTCGAACGGTTCAAGTACTATTTTGATTTGGAAGGTTGTTTTACGGCAGATCATAGGAGATGGTGTAGTCATGTTCCATGCGCCAGCAAAATATTATGACTGTTTGCTTAGCAGCGATCATGCAACACCTAATGCACTTGGAGATAAAGATAATTTAGATTAACAATGGAATAGAGTTTATTGATAACGACAACGAGACATTGGGTCACAGAAATATAACTGTCATGAGCATGTTGAATGATCAAATACGTAGGTTAGAAACGAGGATTCGCTTCCAGAAACCTATACGGCGTTAAAATTGTTTTGGAGTTGCATTGGTATTATCTACTTTACTTGATAAGGGTCATAAATATGCATTGATACTGCTGAAACCGACAACGAGTAAAAGTGCATTTGTTTTGGGTCACCAGCAACATGCTTTATTTGGCGAGGTAACAAGCAGCATACTTTTCTTATCTACGTTACAGCGATTTAGGTGTAAACGTTCTCCAACACCTCTCCACGAAATCCCAATCCATTAGCGTAGGTACCTAGCTGCACCCAATTCCAAACAAAAGTAAAACGGTCCTTGCGTTTGCTTCTAGAATGTTGTCTGAAACACCATTTGGACTGGGAATAGGAGGCACTTGCTTGTTTTTGACGTGGAGTAGGGAAATACATTTATTAGAAACACCATTCCCACTTCCCAGAAACCAAACAGTTCTTACTACTTTCTACCCCGAAGAAAACTAACTTCAGACTGATGTGGACACCCAGCTGGTATCCAGGTTCGTTAAGATAGGAATTCTATATCAAATCTCGTCTTGGGCATACAAATTAGGCAGCAGGTGGACTTAATCTATCTTTGCGAAACCGGAAATAATGAGGACGCTAAAGTAAGGTTACTGGGGTTTTTCTCGAACAGTAAGGTCATCTCTGTTTTAAGTAGGATATACTTCAGAAGGCGCTTAAAGTAAATGCTACCCTCCGCATGGTTCAAATGGGTTTCTAAGCGCTTAACCACAAAATGACAACGTTTCAGGCAGGTTTCCTCTTTACTGCATGTTAACTCACGAACTGTCATTAGTAGCTTGTCGCCCATCGCACCGCAGCATATATTAGGAATTTCTGAGTTTGCTGTGGAAGATCATTTCGTGTATACAAAAAGCCATTGTTACGTCGTTCATAAGAAATGTAAGGTAGAATGATGCTTCCGTTAGCCCAGGATGTCAGACTGACGTAAAACAGAGTAATGAATTCTCTGCATACAAAATTGCGGACAAGAGCACAAGGCCAGTTTTGTCTCCTATATAGCCCACTGACCGTGGTTCTTTCAGCATGGAGCCACAGGGTCAGATCAATTTGCTAGTGGCTGCGTACTTTCAATTTTAATGCTCGAAAGACAACTAGCGCAAGGAAGGAACTACACCCATCATTTTCAAAGAACGTCTTCTCTCGCTATGGATTAGAAAAAAGATGGTTAATACCATGGAGCCGCAGATGACAAGTAGTGACCTTCATTAGTTCCTGCAATTGTAAACAATCAAGCAATCTTGTTCTGCTTCGACAAAAGGAATAAGCAAGCGCTTCTACCGGTCGCTAACCTACAGCATGTAACACATTTGTCTGCGTGTCAATGACATGTAAGTTTTATATTATGAATGCTATTTTCCTAATGAGTTACTCGTCACTGATCCAGCGACAAAAATTCAGCGGAAATTAAATTTAGGTATTCCCTACAAACAAAGTTGAGTGTAGTACGTTCCGCGCTTGCGTACAGCAACCCACAGTGATATAGCAATTCCAAATATATCAAGCCTCACGCTGTAACCGTAGTATTGCTTCTTAGTAGGTGAATTTGTTGGGGTAAATGAAAACTCAATGTCAAGGAGACAGTCTATGGTTTTGGAAAAGATGAAGACTACATGTCAAAGTTAAATGGAACATGCCAGCTAGAAGATAGTTTGGCAGCGAATGTAGGACGGATATTTATAACTAGCAACTAAGGTGGTACTACTTTACTTGCTTGGCTCCGTGCACATGTGAACAGAGTTAAAAACCCACTCATAAGAAATTGCCTGCTTCTTCGTCGTACGCTAGCCAAGTGTTTTTAATGTTTTACGCTACTTTGCTTGTCTTTCTTGACTAACGTCTTGACACACTAATTCGGCCGCAGAACTATGAACGGTGTCATGTCTAATGGTAAAAACAAACGTCACACTGCGTGGTACTAGCAAAGACTTCAGGTACACTCATAACGGTCCGTCAGACATAACAAATTGCTACTTTAAGTGCTGGAATGGTTGGCGGCATCCGGTTTCGGATTTGCATGTCCAGCCACAGGACGCCTGCGCCTACAGAGGGACCATGGGTGGCTTGCGCTGCACCACCCACAGCTCCATCTACACACCCCATATCCAGTGTAAACTCAAAGGAATAAGACAGTGAGGCATGTGGATAGGAGCCACGTTTCATTAACCGAGTCCGCACACACTCCTTCACAGGCAAACACGAGCACGATGTATTTGGAAAATCAAGCGCACACAAGGCGGTGGCTGGACCGTAGTCCGCTCCACACTGAGTGCATGGAACCACTCTTCGAGCCTAGCACGGCCACAAGGACCGCGCACCCCGTCCCCTCCAGCAACGACCAACTGTCTCCTGGAAGCAGTATGGACGAGGTAGTGGGTAATAGACAGGTAGGCGCCTTGTCAACATGCACATCAAGCGCAGCCATACTTGGGATGTCAAACAACAGCTAATCATTCGAAATGCCGATATCAAATAAAAGCTATGGAATAAAGTAATCCTATATGACGACATAAATACTCGCTAAACTAATATATGGAGTAAATTGGTCATAAGCGAATCCGCGATAAGTACAAAATGTCCGAAAGTTATTTAAAACTTACCACTTGATAAAGATACGCAAGGATACCACAATCAACATGAGCGACGTTTACTAGTTATGAGAAGATTATCAAGTACGCAGAACAAATCAAATAAACTGGAATGAATTTTATCCACATTAAAATGATCTAGTTTAAGGGTAAGTTGATTCAGTCCAACTGCAGTGAAGAAGCGTCATGAATGCTACATCAGCCTCAGCACGGGGCACAAGTGCTGGAATACAGTTCAACTAACGTCCTGGTATCAAGAAAATATTCCACTAGGTACGTACTTGGGAAGTCTTATAAGTCGCTTAAATTATCAAGTTGTGTAGGGATGATGGTCATTCGGCAGCTAGTAGTGTGCTTGGCTACCCGGTGACACTGCGGTGCCCAAACACTTAATAGCCTCCGAACAAACAGGCACAACCATCCCGTGTAGTAGAACATTATGCTCGCCGAACGGAGCAATTCGGAGGCAAAAGTTGCTCCACCGGCCAAAAAATTATTCGTGCCAGAATCCCGCAATCAACTTGCTCATCTCGGCTTACCAACCAGCTTTTAAGCATCTAACGCCAGCTTTTAATATTTCGGTTCGGTAATCCGCTGGCACGTACTAGGTTATACACGAATCCGGAAGTAATAAGTTATGCATCCAAGCACAAAACCAAATTGGGGAATCTGCAGTGAGGGATAAAATACAACATAGCGATACGCGCGTTCACATGAAGATGCGCAAATAAAGCAAGTGACGGAGAGACCTCAAACACGGAATTTGCACTGGACCAAACAGAACTCTATGTGGCCAACTTCAAGGAGGCGCAGATAAGAGGATGAGTGAAAGAAAGACGTGCGACGAAGTGTGTCCAAAACCAGTGCGTATGAAAAATCTGGGACATTCCATAGACGAGTAATACAGATAGGTCCTACCCAAGTGTAACCCGTTTTGTTCACTAACTGATTTCAACAACCGCGCAGGTAGACGTAAATGTCAAAGACCGGTATTTTAAACTTGTTTTGAAAAGGCAGTGTGCTGTGACAATGCTATTATACCTTAAGCTAGACACATGTGTGCATTATTTATGTCAAAGTACCACAGTGTGTCCGACAGCAGCAGAGTGCTCTGCTGCATGTGAGCTATTCAGTAGTCTGTATCACAAACCTTCTGAGGATGCGGACGGTCACAGACCAATGGAGATGTAGCACATCGTTTCTTCTGTTAATCAAAGACGCAATAAGCTTTGCATTCAGATTCGCATCTAAGTGCTTTTTGATTGCACATGGATTTGTAGTTAGTTGTGCTGTTCATGAATAGATAACTGAACTGTAACCCGTTGAATTAGGCTTATGGAACTCAATCGCAAATATATTTGCCATTGCCATGTTCATAAATCTTCCCGAAAGCATCGCAGATGCCTGATAATAAAACACAAGTATGCGGTTAAAGTCTCGTTTTGATTATCTTTCGTGAAGATATAGGTATGGTGAATTGTCAATATTTCCTGTAAGGTACAGTTATATTCTAATGGCAATTTTAAGGGAACCTTCAAGAACGAACAATACAAAAGTTATCCAGAATTACTGGAGTTTTTCCACATTCCAAGCGTTACACTAGTGTGACTCCAAATTTTATAATGATGAAACATTATCCAATCCGTCACGGACGATATTACGTGCAGAAAAGACTAAGCACATAGCATAACCCAGATGCTTTGTTATACAAAAAGAGCCAAATTCGCAGTGTACTCAATTTGTACGCTTAGATTACCGTTCTGTGCACTTATACCAGACGACTAGTGGATTCATTTTATCCCAAGGAACAGAACTTGTGTAAGTGACGGTATTAAATCCTTCAGAGCTTAAGCTTGAGCAGTTTCTTTTATGTTTAAGTAATAACAAAAAGACTGAAGACTGTAGTATGGTATTTGGGCCCATTAATCCAAAGCATGTCTTCCAACCACTAGTTCTTAGAATGATGGGAGTTAGTTGACAGTAGAGCAGGTCCAATGCGAAGTGGAGCCAAATATGACAACGCATAACATGCAAACTGAAAAAACACTTCCGGGAGAATGTAGGTATGCAAAACAGCATTTAGCCAAGCTAGGTGTGCATTCTAATTTCATTAGTTCTCTTAAATGAGCGAGCAATTATTAGCCTTATGCACTACTACAAGCGGTAGAATACGGTTTGTTCTTAGATGGAGTTGCGGCACCGCTATTTATCGTTTATTACCAAACATAAGCCGACAGTTTTTGGACAATCTTTTATTTCTAAACAGAAGTCGGCTTTTATCAGGGTTGTAATTAGGTTGAAATGGTCACATGTAAAATTTTCCAATGAATTCACTACACACCACTGCCACTAACCTTTATAGACGCACCTGCTTGTGACGAACGATATTCCAGACGGGGATTTGAATGGCCTCGATTTTTCGTACGATATATACGCAGCGCTGCTGACAGCAGGCCTTTAAATAGACGCAGTTATTTCATGGCGGAAAAGTTTGGTAAATTGCACATTTGACGTTCGTGACGGGTCTCAGTAACAGAGACATCTGCGAATATACAGAATCAAACAGCAGCACAAACAATAACATGGGAATAACTCAGTTTAAAGCCAGCAGCATATGCTCATGATTACCACTGAGATATTTTTCACGTTTTCACGGCTTCGGAAGATCGTGCGAGATGAAAGAACATTTCCTTCTAGCTGGATCACGGGGCGTTGCGTTAGCGCTATTTTGAGTATCGAATCAGAAGCGTGTATAACTTACGGTCACCAAAACTGACCAATAGTACAACAGGTTTCGCTTGAACACACTCAAGTGAGAGCAGATAATGAAGAAGTCAGCGTTCTGGGGAAACATGTTCGTTCCCTTTTTACTGACTTGGGGTGATTGGCTAATTTGTTGCAAAATTATGCCGTCTGCCTATCCTTGGACACGCTTATTTTTGGTAATAAGCGGTATCTATAAAGGGTGCAAACAGGCGTCAAACCCGTAGGGAAGCACATTGCTGCCAGTGCACACCGCCTCTGATGTCATTGTTTCATACATTATTTAAGTGTCCGAAATCCAATTCAAAGTAGGCTGTTATCCAAACTAAGATTGCAGATCATAATCTGTTCAAGAAGTGAAAGCCAAAGTCAAAATGTGGTAACAACCGCTGTACAATCACAATATGCAGTTAAGTGATGCAGGGATAAGGGAGTCAACGTTATTCCATTTTTAGATGAATTTGTCATTTCACTTTAGCAGACCTGATCAACAGTGATCTGTGCATTGAAGTGTTATAGGTTCCGATATCGTGACTCCGTTTGGATAACCAATAACAATGCTAATCATAAAACTAAAGTTGAGCTAAAACCTATGGCATTTAAATGGAGAAGTTAATGAAGAAATAAAAGAAATACCAGAAAGCAAGAGTTAATTATGGTTGCCGAAACGTTCTCCAATTAGGATGTCACCACGGCTAATGAAAAAAGGTTGGCAATCGAGGTGCTTAGCTAAGTGAAACACAAATGAATTTTTACATTGGCGACCGTAGAGCTTCAGCCAGTTTGGGGCAGCAACCTTACACGAAACACAATGAGGCTACTGAAGGATGCATATTGATCAGCGCATCCGGCCTTATGTCAACAACAGCTAACGGGCAACAACAGTTTTTCAGCAAAATGCGAATATAACCTGCAAAAGTGGTCACCGTTGTATACAAAATGTCACAAGCCTGGGCCAAATTAAAAAGGAACGTTCGGTAAACAATCTGCTGTAAGCTCTACGGTGTCTATTTAGGGCGAGTACAGGTGGGGAGACAATAGAGAAACAACCAATGGCGAAGTTACTAAGCGTTTAAGTGTAGGTACGTGCCTACCGTTATGCACAGTTAAGCAGTATGTGTCTATACCTTTTCTCAGTTAATTGCATTCATAACCCTTTCAAACTCAGCCTTAAGGAAATAGGTTTCGTCCATACATCTTTCAGAATCCGCCTTAAAGCAATCAAATATCATCCATCTGGCGCGAACGCACCGAAGCGCGCCCCTCGTTCGGTGACCAGGCCCACATCAACCAATAGCATATCAGACTAGTTTAGGACATGAGTTACCAGAGAAGTTTTGGGTGTGGCGCAGATCGCGTACGCTTCCGTGGGTGTCTAATCGTGCTCTAGACTCTTAGTCAGGCATGATTGATTACACTGAAGCTACACACATGCTAGGGGTGTACTCGCAAAACCCACGAAGTACCATCTGAGCTTAGCAGCCACGAGTGATCATGGTGGTTGGCGCGTAATCTTTCAGGCATTTCCATTCATACGTGAAATATGATTGAGCGGTGTGTCCGCTCATTTCATCGTTGAGCTGCCCGTATACTGCGAGGCACCCACGTGAATGAGTGCGAATGAATTGGCCCTTGGGAATAATGACAAGAAGTCGTTCACAAATACAGTTGTCGGTGATCGGCTGGCATGGAAGTTGGGCTAGTGACACCGGAGGGACATGGAGAGCGTGTGGACCGCGGTGTGTTTCGGGGTGCCGCATGCTCACTGAGCGCAATGTTGAAAGGTTACCACCCTACGGTTTCCGAGTTCATCAGCTGCAAAACGTAAGACTTCCTTCGTCTTTGTTCTCACACGTATTCACTGACTCCGTCATGGCATGTAGCTTTTTCATGGTAATGAGACGACCATCCAGGCACCTAGCTACTGTGCTGACGCTCACCTCTACACTGAGCTCCGCCTTCAACCGAAAACGAAGACACTCTAAGGTTATGGTGGGCTCCGCTTCTACTCATTCAACCAGATTATCCACGTGAAGGTCGGTCAATAAGTTTCGACGTGCCCTGCCAGGTTTTCCTTTTGGTTCGTTGGACTCTAACCTTTTAGTCCAACTTCTGCAAGTCTGCAGGTTGACATGTAACACGGCTGCAACCTGCTTCCAGTCATCGCTTTATACATAGGTGCGCAATATTCTTGCCTTAGCCTCCGCCGGGTATCGCATGCGTGGGCCTACTCTTGACATTATGTGTAGTGGGAACTAAACGATGTTAAGTTACACCGTACACCTACGCGCAGTTTTCGCGCTGCTCCAAGGTGTAACAAGTAACGAGGTAAGATGGAGACAGGTTCAAACGGGGACGTATGAACAATCCAAGTTTGTGAACATCAACCGTACTGGGAACAGTATATATAGGGGAGCACGTATTGGAGAATCTAAGTGCACCAACGGCGCACAGCGGTCACGAGTGGACCACGACTAGAGTGCAGGCGGCCTTCGTTTCAAGGTTAGGGCATTCAGTGTCGCAAACGCGGGACAATGGGTCATCCAGTAGCAAAGACAGGAGAATCCGTGACACTCCCTTCAGGGCGGTCAATCGTTGTTGACTTTGTGTGTAGAAGGAGGTTGAAAACCTCCCGAAACGTGGTCCAGGTTTACGGCACGCCACCGTGCGGTAGATGCGTCTGGATTATTGAATCAATTTGTACCCCCTATAGAGGTGTCACTGCGATTGCAGGTGAACGGAGAGACACTAGAGCCTGGTCCGAACGCAGACAATCGCAAAATTGACTGACGGTCTCGAATTGAGGTGCGACATGTGTGGCCTACAGCAACAGGGGCAAGTTGGGTCAACTTCATCGAGGGGTTCGGTGGGCACATGTGACACGATGTGAACGTTGTTGCTTGAAAGCAGTGCTTCCATTATCCTCCTTGAGGTTGGTACAGAGTTGTAGGGACCGATCGCCCCTGTCCGTTCAGCATGCATGCATCCTGAAATAGCTTTCCAGGTTTTGTTCAGAGTCCGAAAGGCAACCCACTAAGACACCCATGTAAACAGCAAATATCACAGCCTCAGTAGTTCCTGGTGACGATAAAGTGGTCCTTCATACCCTCCGAACTACAGTCACCGGGGGCATAGACAGAAGCACTGAAAATGCACCATATCCTCAGACGGTTGTTATTCACCGCAATAGTTTCAAAGTCGAACGACATAGATACGGCTGTTGACTGGCATGCATTCGAGTAGGTTACGTTCTGCATGATTGCTGAGGATGATACGGACAGTATAATAACCTTGAGCTATTTATTTCATATCGCCAGAGGCGCTTAGATTGTAATAGTTGTCAGCAGATGCGGAACCAAGAAGTGGAAGATTCGTGACGACGCGGTTATCTTGTACATGTTTCGGAGACAGGACAACCAATACCGGGGGAGTATATAGTGAGAGTTAGTGCTGCTGCTGGCTGATCCGAAAAAGTGCGTGGACGTCAAATGAACCATTAAAAAATGCGAATCTCGGTTTCATAGCTTGTGAGAGTCCCTTGTGCAAACGGGGGAGAAGAGAGTGGTATTGGTAGTGGAAAATAAATGTTGACGACTGGGTCGACAGGGCCAATTGACCTCTCCTGCTGCCCGTTCCAGAAGAGGGTTGTTGGTTGAGGTGCCCTACCCTTAAC
>OX104063.1:159284830-159429054 GCA_944474145.2 Dicrocoelium dendriticum | reverse complement strand
ACTAGTAGCAGCCGACCTCAAGAGGGTCGGCCAAGTCTCAATCCTGTTGTCTATATCCACAAGTAACCTTCTAACCTATGAATCACTCTCCTGTTTTTATGCCAACGCACAAGGTCTTTTAAGCAAACTGACAGAGCTTTGCCTGCGTCAGGCCTCGATGTCAAGCGACCACGTTATGATAACCGAGACTTGGTTGAATGAAGCGATCACTGATGCAGAAATCGCACTACTTGAGATGTCAATTCTACGCAACGATCGACCAAGTAGAGGGGGTGGAGTAGTACTTTATTATCGCAGCGAACTACACATCGATCTCATCGATGACCCAAAGGTTCAGATTGTCGATGCGCTTTGGTGTCGTCTTCAACTTAGCCGTGGAGACGCATGTTTGTTGAGTGTGGTGTATCTCCCTCCGTCGGCTACTTTGGAAATGGACAACCGCCTAGCCTCCACAATGAAGACTATTCTCTCGCAGTCATACAGCCACATTCTCCTGGTTAGCGACTTCAATATTCATACCATAGAAACCCCAGCCTGTATCAACGAACACTTCAATATGGAAGTACAGGAGATAATAAGTGGACTATCACTCTACAATCACATCACATCTCACACAAGATTCAGGACAGGAAACAAACCGGGTGTTCTGGATCTCGTATTCACCAATGAAGAGCTTATGATCGAAAGAGTATCGATAGAGAGTCCTTTAGGCCGTAGCGACCATGCAACCCACATGTTCAAGTACATCTGTTTTGCAGAGTATTCCTCAGAAAACACCGAGGAATGCCAACTCATTACGGATTACGGCGCTCTAGTCAAACTGATAAATGCTACAAACTGGGCATTTCTAGCAGAACGTTCCCCCGATATCGCCTGGTCTGAATTTGCTCACCAGTTTAACACGTTAGTAACTAGTGCTTCTAGAAAAGACCTTCGCGAGCGAAGACAGTAAAATCATTCATACGCAGCAGGACACGCAAGTGTATCGTCAAGAGGAATTTACTCCGGCGAAGATACAAGGAGTCACCGAGTGCCGAAACATGGGAAGCCTACACTATCCAAAGGAATCACTGCGTAAGCCTGGTACGCGAAGATAAAATGCAGCACCAACAGAATCTAGCTGAGAAATTTCTTTCAAACCCCAAGCTCCTGTACAGACACGTTAACAAGCTCCGCAAAATACAGCGAGGAATTCCTGCTTTACACACATCGTGTGGACTTGCACAAAACGCAACCGAGGCTGCCAACGCCCTATGTCAACAATTCGCCCCGAACTTCCAGAGTACGACATCGCCGCATACACTGTTCTCAATCATTGTGCCACCACCAGGACCCAGCCACATCATGTTTACGACTGCGGATGTCATGAAAAGGCTAATTGCCCTGCGCGAGCGTACCTATCCCGGTGTTGATAACATTCGTCCAAAAGCGTTGAAATTGGCTGCAGTAAACCTGGCAGACCCACTCTGCAAGTTCTTCTAACGATGCCTCGAGGAGATGCGCGTGCCAACAATGTGGAAGCAAGGCATCGTTACTCCCATCCATAAGGGGGGAAGTCGTACAAATCCGGCCAACTACCGCCCGATAACACTACTCCCGGTGCTCTCCAAAATCATGGAAGCGATTGTCACCGAAACTCTGATGAACTTCTTGGAAGAACGAAATATCATAGCATAAGAGCAACATGGGTTTCGCAAGAACTGATCTTGCACTTCAAACTTGCTGCTTGCCAGATCTAGTTGGACTGAGACCGTTGACAGCGGCGTAGGTGTTGACGCAGTATATCTGGGTTTCTCAAAGGCTTTCGACCGTCTGAACCACCGTATCCTCCTTCACAAGCTGCAGTGTTTTGGAATTGGTGACCCAATCCTCGGTTGGATAGCTAACTCCTTGCTTCAACGACATCTGAATGTAAGAGTTTTTGGCGTCATCTCTGACCCAATCGACGTTACGTGCGGAGTGCCCCAGGGCTCAGTACTAGGTCCACGACTATTCCTGATTTATATAAACGATCTCGCTACAGTAATCAACTCCAACTCCTTACCCTTCGCTGATGATCTCAAGATATGGTGAGCCATTGGAACAACCAGCGACAATGCAGCACTTCAGGATGATCTGGACAGGGTCTACGAATGGTCGACTCAGAACCTGCTTCAGTTCAATGTTACAAAAGTCAAGGTGCTGAGCGTACGCCATACAGCCACTTGTGAATACAGAATGGGAGATCAAATGTTGCAGCGCACAACAACGGAAAGCGATCTAGGCGTGATAGTGCAGGAAGATCTGAGCTGTTCCCGTCAGGCCGAGAAAGCCTCCAAAAAATCTAACCAAAACTTGACCTTTTGCGGAGGGCATTCGGGCGCTTCGATCCTTCCATCTTTTCCCAGATGTTGAACGCCTACATTCGGCCTCATTCTGAGTACGCCATCCACGCTTGGCAGCCATGACAGAAGCAAGATCTTACCGCTCTTGAACTGCCACAACGAAGGGCGACCAAGAATGTAAAGGGCCTGTTTCATCTCCCTTACCTATTGAGGCTGAAAACCCACGGGGTCTACAGTGGACAATATCGACGCCTGCGTGGCGACTTGATAATGACTTATATGATCCTGAGGAATCCAAACCATTGTTGTCGTCACCTACTAAAGCTGAATAGCAATACAACACTCAGAGGACAACGTCTAAAGCTGGCCGTACAACACCGCCGGTTGGAATGCCGCCGGAATTTTTTCCCTTCGTGTGTGCCAACAGCGCGACGCTCTTCCCACATACGTTGTTCCTTCCCCCACGCTATCGCTATTCAAAAGACGTCTGGATGATTCGCTTATCCATCTACATTACGCTATATAATCAGAGATGTCCACGTTGAACAAACACGCAAAAAACGATGCTCATTCTCAGCTTTTGTTCTTCACTATTTACACACTGCTGTTATGGAATATGGTATCGGATATATTACAACTGCATTCATCAATTTACTCCAGTCCAAGAAAGCGGCGCACGAGTAAGCGTTGGTCGTTTCTCTTGTTCTTAAGACCTGTCTTACCCATATTACTTCCCATATTACTCTACAGTAACAATTCAGTACATATGCTACAGCGTTTTTATGAATAAGGGGCACTTGAATTCATAGTTATTCGGATAGCTGAAGGAGAGGCAGCTGATAAAATGTGTGGCACCCGTGGAAAAGTGGTGGTTTGAACTGCAAGCTACAATACTTGAGAGCGTTAGGTTTCTCACCAAGCAAACGGTGGTACAATGTGTTCACTGTGATGGCATCCAGGATGACAAATGAGGCCAGGAAAATGGATGGAATTTGTCAGCATTTATGCATTTGTTAGCTAATTGTGAACCTGTTTTTCGCGAAGTCTCGATGGCAGTTTAGCCGGGCGTTGTGGTGAAGAAATAATCGGAATTCATCACTTCTCTGAAACACTCCACAGAATAAGGAGCAAATGCAACCACATGATCAGTTGCATCTTTACGCCTTATCTCGGTGTTGTCATTTCCGTTTATTTTATTTTTGAGCCTTTGGAGATCTGTTCCCATTGAAAACAAGGATGCAATGTTATATCTAAACATAAGGGCTGCATCTGCAGCAAAGTTCTGTCAAACTTGCAAAAGTTCCGAGTTGACATTATTCAGAAAAGTGGGGAAATGGTGGACATTTCAATGGATGAGTTTAAAAGACACCAGGATGAATTGGAGACAAGCATGAAGCATCGAATCCGCCAAAAGAAACGAATGTACAGTAAAGACTTGTTTGCTATGTAGACGGGATTTGATGTTGAGTTAACACGGGAGATGTTGTTCTTTAGAGACAGTTTGACTGACGCAATGACATGGGTTTCAGCAACTGCATGATTTTGCGAAGAAATACGCTTTTCTTACACCGTCAAATTTGCTTGATGAAAACTATAGTTATCCGCGTAGCAAAATTAAGGAAGATGTCGAACATAGGAATTTCTTGCCGGAAGAAGTTTGCAGTATTTTGTGAAAGTTTCAAGCGACGACGAATTAATATATCTCCTGAACTTTTGAGCTTCAACTAGAAACATAACCTTGGGAAATCTGCTGCGTAGCTTTCTGCGAGTGTGTATCATCAAACCTCAAATTTGTAACGAAATACAATCACCAATGAACCAGATAGGGCTCAGGGATTGGCAGTTCTCCACAGACAATGGAAATTTACCAGTGGCCTGAATTTTTTTGGTGTTATCGATACGATGGTCTCAAATAATACATGAAAGTCTGTCAGGTAAATTCTCTACACGATTATCGTAACAAGTCAAATACCTGCATTACAACAGCATTCAAACATTAGAACCTTGTTTGGTGTTATATGAAACGAAATTGTTTAGGTCTGTTGGCATTTGTGTGAATTTACGGATTTATAACTGCCATGGGGAGCAGCAAGTTTACCTCCTCCCGGGCGGGAAAGTCGTTGCTACGCCACTGGTAGTACGCACACTTTGTACTATCTGAGCCTGGACTCACGAAGTGAGTAAAAGCGGTACATATATCCGGCGGTCTTTCGTGCTTTTGATACCTGGAAATCACACTGCTCTAAGAAGTTGAACGTGTGCAATTACCGCAGATCTAGGTCAAGAACCGATGTACATTCAGACACGTTCTTACCATGCCACACTACGGAGAACCCAGACTTATTCGAGTAATACCAGAATCCTCCACCGACGTAGAAAAGTTTTGCTCGCCGCAAACGCGCTAAAAGCGGCTCCTGCGAGATACGCATCTATTCTGATGTCCCTTGAAGCGCGCGATAATCAAAAGAAAACACCGAAGAGGAACACAGCAAGCAAGGCCGCGTAAACAATCTTCATACATGGCGTGCAGAAGATTCTTCTAAACATGTTCAAGAGAGCGGAAAGCACGATTTAGAACAGTGGCGGTTCATTCGTGAAACCATTCAGTGGATAATACTGTGGTGCTATCGCTCACCAGGATTCCTCTCTCACTGAATTATAGAGGATGCGGCCCTAGAATCCTAAATCTTGTGGTTCAGTCAGAGCAACAAGCAATGGATGTTTTGAATCGATGGCGGAGAAATCGGTAACATCTTCCAGCTGAACTGCGGTTAAAGATCGCAGAAGCTTTGCACAGCTCAATTACTAAAGCACCTTAAGCTACAAGCATGCCGATGAATGTACAGAAGCGTAACTTGACTGCTGCTCTACTCGACTTTGAATTACGTCAGAACGAAGATTGGGACGCATCTTGGCTGAATCAGGATGCAAACGAGGTATCCTTATCCCATTAAAAATATGAGTAACTGCCGACCTTCAATCGGTCGGTATTCTCCCACACTTCCCCCCTGTGTGGGATCCTAGAGACCGAGAAACTGGCCTGCTTGTGTACAAATGGTCTGGATCTTTTTAATACACTGGCCCAACTGAAAGATCGCCAAGCTTCCGGGTCATATGATCTCATTGGTATCACCGAGACATGGTTGCACAGGGGAATGACGAACGCTGAAGTTTCGCTACGCGCATGTTGCTGGTCCGGAACAATAGGCTCACAAATGGAGGAGGGGTGATCCTGTATTACCGAAGCGACTTACAGTGCGAAGCCGTGGCGGATTCAGACTCGCAGTTCGCCGATGCTCTTTGGTGCCGCTTGCACCTAAAAGGCAGGGACGTTTGCCTTATGGTCTTGGTGTACCGCCTCCTAACTCTACACCCAAAATCGACTGCTGCCCAGCGGCTGCTGTAAGATGCAGTTTAAAAAGAAAGTACACTCACATACTTATCATGGGTACTTTCAACGTACATTGTTTAGCAGCCCCTGCCACGATCGGAGAACAATTCAAAGCCGATCTACAGGATCTCGTAATCACTGTTCCGCATTACACTCACATCAGTGCCCACTCTGTTAAGAACAGGTAACAGGCCATCTGTGCTGGATCTTATGCTTACCAACGAAAACATATGACGGATGTGTTGGTTTTAAACTGCCCGTTGGGTCACAGTGATCACGCGGTGATCAGTTTCACCTTCGTCTGCTATGCGGAGTATCAGAATGCGAACGATGCGACTGTGCGAACCATCACAAGCTACGATCGATTAGCCTAGCTTGTTAGGGTTACAACTTGGTTTTTCCTTGTCGAAGAACCCCCGGAAGTCGCCTGGCCCGAGTTCGTCAGCAAATTCAGTCAGCTGACTGCAGAGGCTTCAGAGATAAAAGCTCGCAATAAGTGCAAATCAGTTTCTTTCGTTAGGAGCAGAACTCAAAAATGGATGACAGTACGCAACGCAGCATGGCGAGTGTACAGAGAAGCTCCAGCGCCAGAAACTTGGGATAACTACGTAGCCCAATGTAACCACAGCAATCAACTGCTGAGAGAAGAGAAATCCGTCTATCAGCAGCATAGTGCAAAAACCTTCAGTTCTAACCACAAACTGCTGTACAAGCATGTCAATGGCCTTCGAAAAGTGAGGAAAGGCTTTCCTCCACTCAGAACGGCCGATTGCTCAACAAGAACGGCTGTGGAAATAACAAACGCGCTACGGGTGCAACATGCCTCCACGTTTCAGAGGGTTCGCCACCAAGCGACCTTCCAAGACTTGTCGTATCCTCCTCGGGACTAACGCACATCACTTTTACCGCGGAGGCTCTATTACAAAAGTTGAGGTCTCTACACAACCACAGCTCGCCAGGTGTCGACGCCATTCGTCCAAAGGCACTGGAAGGAACAGCAAGCCAACTGGCCGGAATTTTAGCTCGAGTTTTCCAGCACTGCTTAGACCAGAATCAAGTTCCCGCCATGTGGAAGCTTAGGATAACAATCCTGATTCACAAAAGTAGAAGCATAACTGATCCTTCCAACTACAGCCCAATATCCTTACTTCCTTTACTCTTCAAGTTCAAGAAATCCATATTTTCCGATGCACTGGTGTGCTATCTGGAGAACTGTAACATCATCACACCTGAGCAACACGGTTTCCGTTGACAGCGGTCATATACAACGAGTTTGATACTTGCACGCAGTAGTTGGAGCGAGGCAACTGACGCTGGAGATGGTGATGATGTGATCTACCTGGATTTTTCCAAGGCTTTCGATCGTCTAGACCATCGGATGCCACTCTCTAAGATCCAGTGGTAAGAGATCGGCGACCCCCCTTTTAAGCTGACTTTCCAACTTTCTACTTCAACGGCATTTAGTGGTTAGAGTTCGGAGCTCTTTATCGGACCCCATACAAGTCGAGTGTGGTGAGTCGCATGGGTCAGTACTAGGTCCATGTTTGTTTTTGATGTTTATTAATGACCTTGCACAGGGAATCACTTCAAACTTCTAGTGTGTGCCGACGATATCTTGATCTGGCGCAGGATCCAGATAGACGCCGAGCAGCATCTGCTTCAGAGGAACCTAGATGGTCAACCCAAAAGTTACTGCATTTCAGGTTTAGTAAATGCAAGGTACCTTCGATCCGACATCAGAGCGACTACTCATACCGCCTCAGAACGAATATACTACAACAACCAACTCTCAAACTTGACTTGGGTCTCCTGGTTCAAGATGACTTGGATTGCTCCATGCCATCCAAATAGGCCTCGAAATCTGGGAGCCAACAGGTCGGACTGTTGCGACGGGCAATTGAACAAATAAACAGCTCCATATTTCGACAAATGCTCGGTGCGTATGTTTGTCCCCAAGTCGAATACGCAATTCAAACCTGACAATAGTGGCTGAAAAACGATGTCAGACACCTAAGAACGTAATTGGAATACGCAATCTTTCATAGCAAGTGAGGCTACAACGATTGTGGTATCCAATGGAAGCTATCGCAGGCTACGAGGCGAGTTGATTATGGCGTCCTTGATTCTGCGAAACCCACATCATGTGCGCCGCCCTTTACCGCGCCTCTGCACCAATACAACCCTGAGCGGCCACACATTGGAACTCACTGTACAGTATAGACGACTGAAGTGCCGGAGCAATTTCTTTTCCATTCGTGTCTGTCACCCGTGGAATGCTGTCCCAGAATCAATCGTCTCTGCACCGACACTAACGGTAGTTGAAAGACGGTTGGATGAAGCACTCATCCACCTACGTTTTGTCAATTAATGCCATATCTCCATCCTACATGTGGAGTTTGCCAGGGAATTATTTGATATGAACTGCGGAAGTTGTAAATCTAAGAGGATTGCAGGACTACGGCGGAGCAAACGATAAGTCCTTATTTTTATATTTAAAGTACCAACGGTTTTACTATGTTCATTATTATCAGTATTGTTATTTCGATGTCCCTAACAAATACCCAACGGCACTTGAAAAGCAAAGCTTCTTAACCCGTATAAATTCATTGTTCATTGTCTGGTGGCAAGTGACACTTATCCAATAAGATTTTGTAGTTATCTGCTGCAGTCGACCTTTGCCGTAAATGTCCGGAAATCTCAAGAACAGAGGGTCTGTCCCGAATGTTCTGTAAAACCTCCCTTGCATCCTTATCTCTGCAAGATTAAACGACTTTTATGTTATGCAAACTAGAAAGCAGTGCCATACTTTATACTGCTAAAGTTATCTTTAACATCCAAAGAAACAGTAAGGGACTGCTTCGGAGTGAAAAATGGTTGTCCATTTGTGCCATTTACTTTCTAGCCGAGAGATATGATGAAAGCCAAGTGAGTAGCGGTTTTCCGAAATCAGCAGATTTGTAACTTGTTGAGCAATCTAAGGTGTGGAACTCTGCCGAATACTTTGCGCACATCAAGATTTATGACTACAACGGACTTTCCAGCAATAACTGTCATTGTTGTTTGTTTATGAATGTAGGGCTGGTATGTCGTACATGATTATGCCTGTGAAATATCACCTTGCGCTTTATTGATAAGATTTTCTGGGGCGAAGAAACTAATCATCTGGTTCTTAATCATCCGTTCCATTATTCTTTCTATAATTGGTGTGTGCTTTATCCGTCAATAGTTATGGACTTCGTGAGTTGACCCACTGTTGTGTCGACGAATGAAAACCGGCTTTTTCCATTGCGTTGGGTACACCCCACTATTTAAAGATACTGCGAATAATCTAAGTAGCAGCAGATGGAAATCAGTTTCGGCTTGTTGAATCAAAGCTTGGACGTATCCTATCTGGTCCTTGGTAAAAGAATGGATTCAATCGCAAAATCTGTTTCCTAATTTTCAAAGCAGTAAACGCTACAACACATAAGCGTGCACTGTTGGACACGGTAGGCATCAGTGGTAAGGGTGTAAGCTCATGTACTAAAGATGCAGCAAAGTATGCCCTGAATACTTCGTACATAGATGACAGGTCGTCAATGTAAGATCCATTCTTCAGGACTACTTTTTGCTGTATAAACAGAGCAAAATTAGAAGTTCACCGAAACTTACACTTTACTTTCATTGGGTGAGAGCTATGTCGCTTATTATGACGACGCTTACATCGCGGTAGTGCAACAGCTTCGAAGCAGTCGATCGCGCTATCATAGAACAGGCCTGCTACCTGTCGTTTACAAGCCGAGAGAAAGAAATCATTCTAATGTTGCACACGAATGGTATGAAGAAACGAATCCCAATCTATCGAACGGGACACACGGAAAAGGTTGCAGAAGTTGTTTTCATCCTCTGCATGTCGAAGTTGCACTATACTAGCCGGAGATCACTCCCCGGAGAGTTAATGAGGACGTGCTCTTTAGTACTACGTATGCTGTGGATGCAACGAAATCAAGTATGTTGTTGCCACGAATAAGCAAAAGTACTCGTTGATACTAACTGTCCTCTTGAATGCCGCAGTGAAGATTTTGGTATTTCAGTGGTTGTACTCTCAGGCCAGTTCACCGCTGGTAGGTTAAAGAATCAAGCAGCTAATTTGTGTTGAAATGGTAATTCTGTTGCACACTTAAAGAATTTCACCAGATGTGTTAGTTCATCCTGACCGTTATTTGGAGGGTTGTGTACACAACCCAATAATACGTGTTGCAGGCGTACAGAAACAATAAGTTATATTGAATCTTCTACGCTTCGCACTGAGGGGTGTTTGCAGCAAAAGAATATGTTAGGTAGATTGCGCACCCGCCTCTCCTGTGAACCTGTCCATTTCTCATGATGCATCCGTACCCATCCATGGAAAGCTGCTCGTCTATGGTGTCATCAGTACATGGTTGGCGGCATCATGTGGCAAGCCACAGGACGCCTGCACCTCCAGAGGGACCATGGGTGGCTTGCGCTGCACCACCCAGGGATCCAACCACACACCCCATATCCAGTGTAAACCCGAAGGAATAAGACCGGGAGGCATGTGGATGGGAGCCACGTTTCATCAACGGAGCCGGCCCACACTCCTTCACAGGCAAACACGAGCACGCACACAAGGCGGTGGCTGGACCGTAGTCCGATACACGCTGAGTGCATGGAACCACTCTTTGATCCTAACACGGCCACAAGGACAGTGCACCCCGTCCCCTCCAGCAACGACCAACTGTCTCCTGGAGCCAGTATGGACGAGGTATTGGGTAATAGACAAGTAGGCACCTTGTCAACATGCACATCAAGCGCATCCACACCGGGGATATCAAACAACAGCCAATCACTTGAGAGAGAGAGACACAAAGAAAATAACTCGAGCAATGCATAAGGAAACGGTGACATAAACCTTAAGTTAATGAGCATATGAAATAAGTTGTTTAAAAACGAATCCAAAATAAGTTCACGAGGTCAGAAAGTGTTGTAACGCTTCTTCTTTACCTCTGCTCTCTGCCACTGACGACTGTTGTACGGTTGCTAGCTGCCCTATGGGACTGCGACTGTCTGACTTCTCAGTCACGCGCCCAATCAACCGACGGAATACAGAAGACTAAGGCTCGGTAAACCGGGAGTCTATCTACACCATAAGTTAACTGTATTTATAGTTAGCCGAAAGATGCTAATTTAGGAGGTGAAGATGGCTCATTTTTGTGCGTCCGGTTTTCAGCCAGTGTGAGTGAGTTCCACTCCACGGGTTTATCATATTGTCGGTATAGTTCGATTCGTTTTACGCGGACTGGTAATTGCTGGCCGATCAATTCTCAGTTGATGCCCAACTTTAGCTCCGTTTACGTGTCTATTAGAAAGTATACCTTACAGAAATGCCACGAACACAAAAATGTTATGGAAATCGAATACAATTGGCTTAAGCGAGGTGTGCAATTTAATGGAATAGAGTACAGGTAGACATTTATATGAGAAAGAAAAGCATTAAGGCAAAATTGAAAACCCACCACCTGAAATAAAGAGACTTAGCATGCAAGCACGCGGTTAGTATATCGAATGCAGCGTACCTAAAAACGCTGCGCCGATTCTGCCTACGTTCTCTGCAGGACCCGTCGTCGCTTCCGTAGTGGTCCCCATCAGTATATAATGATTCAGTTATAAAGATGATGGTTTGAAAGTAGATACGAACAGTTAGAGTGAATTCTTAAATGTAGGGAACGAATATTAATTAGCCAACACGTGGTGGATCGGAGGCAGGCGGCTAGAAGTCATGTTGTCATTCTATACCTTCTAGTCGGAGATCGTGTATAAACTCCAAGCTAGAAACTCTTGAAACAGTGCCTGCATCTGAGTTATCGCCATGGCATGGACAGGAGGAGGGCAGGGAGGTGATGTCCGAAACGGAAGATGGTTCTGATAACCATGCCACTGCGCTGGCGGGGTGTTTTAGGAGTGCGGTCACCGTTTTCAATCCTACCGTTTTCAATGTGAAACAGTAAAGGAATACTGATACACCTGCAGAATTTTTACGGTAAACGGGTTTTTAGGTAAGTTAATTGTAACTAATTTATTGCAATCTGCACTGCTACTTAGACTTACTCATCCTTGTTTATCAGTTTTACTGGGCATTTCTAGGCGTAGCAAATTTGCACAATTGCCAAGACAGCGAACACTGTCCGGATGACACAGTTTTTCGCCATTGCCAAGCTCTGCGATGTCATTTCTCCATGATGGTCGCCGTGAACTAGAAACTGTATGCACAGTTTAAACTGGGCCCAACATAAAGTGGCCTTCTTCTGGACAGTTTGGGAAAGCAAACATCTGGTGAAGAAAAAGTGGGATCAATCATCTCATCATGTGCCAAGCAGTGAATGATAAGGGATGGAAAACATCGTCTCAATACATTTTGAACATGATCCCTCAAGTCTCACCGCTGTGCACGCCATCGCGTGGAAAGCGTGTAGAATATTTCGTGAGATCATGGAGATCACTGGTTTTCACGTAGAGTTCGCAGAGTCAAGTCATGGCAACGTTACTCTGACGAATTTATTCGACATATGCTGCACGTATCAGGCTTCTGTCCCGTAGCGGAATGTGTCAAGTCGGGTGATTTGACCTTAACGTTTTATCGGACTAAGGATTAGCGACATACAATTCAGACGCATCCGACCACTGGATGTGGACCCTAACTGTATGCTACGACGTCCTCACGCCCAGATGAAACACATGATAGCAAGTATGATTCAAATCTCACCAACACATGCCACACCATGATTTGTCCAGATGAGACAATACTGGAGGATGCGAACGGTTAGAAATTACTAAAAATCGTTAAGGAAGTCATGATTCCAGAGAAGATCGGATATTGTCGGTTGGTGTATTTTTTGGGTAGGACTTTGACATCAAAACCTAGAGTATGACCTATTAAGTCGCTCACCTTTGTCCGTAGCGGAGTGGAGGTTTTGACGCGTTCAAGGGAGTCTTGTAGATGATTGTTCGTGTAGTGAAAGATACTATGAAAAATGAGTGCAACGCATCATGCCTCATGGGCGACTGGTTTCTTAGGTCGGGCAACAATGGTGGATAGCATACAGCCCAGGTAAATTGTTACATCGCATCGTAGCTTACTGCAAATGGTTAGATCTTGTCGATTAATCTTACAATTCTTTGCAATGAGCTCAAACTTTGTAATACCAATTAACCTTACTACTAGCACCGAGTAAGACTTTCACCGGTGGTATTGTAGGTCATCCTGAGATCAACACACTATGTGCGATGGACCGCGCCTTCATTTTCGTGGATTCTCCCCGTTAAGTGCACCTCATCGGTTATTGCAAGAGAGACTTACCTTATATTACCGTGTATAAGCCGTATGTAAGAAATACTAGAAGGCTGTCTGAGAGAATACGTGAGCATTGTCCGGCTAATCTACTCAATGGTGGGAGAAAAACTGTGATGAGCGCCATGTTGGCACACTTGGTTGATTCCAATCGTCAAATCAACACTCGCCAATCTTTCAAACCCATTTACCGTGTAGCTGGACGCCTTTCGCTAGTGGTAAAAGGTCGCTTACTAGCAGCAGCTGAGGCAATTGCTATCCGCCACCAGAACCCAGATTTATGTGCTCAAAAACGGTTCGTTCAGATTCTGTGTTTGCTCTGGCCCGCTATGGCAACGACTCATGTTGAGGGACATGCCGCCGATAAGTCATCGATCACTCTTGATCTGATTACTTAGCATTTTCATTCCAATGACCTTTCACTTTGAACGTTACCATTATCTGCTGTTTTTTGGTAATCTTATTCCTATCAGTTGTGGTGTTTTAGCCTGATGAGAGCCACCGAAAACGAGCTTGTTCGCTAACGTGTTGTTCTGACATTGCGAATATCGGAGCTGTGGCGTTTGGGTGATTCAACAGATTGCTAACTGAAAGAAAATTAGTAACCAAATGAGAATGCGCATCGCTGCAGGTCAGCATATGGGGATCATTTCAGCAGCCCAACACGACCGCACGTGTTATTCCACTTACCTGATAGAAAGACCATAGGAAGTCAACTTTTCGTTGAGCTCCATCTCTAGCCTGATAATAATGTTCATTCACATATGGATAACAGCGTACAGATAAATCAACTGAATCTTTCCACTAGCCCTTATCAGTAACTCAGTGTGAAATATACAAACCTCTTATGTTACAACAGCCTATATATTCACGCAGACTGCTGTGTGCCTTCTTAGTTGGCTAGCTTCTTATAGACAGTAGCGATGGAATTTGGTCACATCGAAGTGTGTCCAGCACCCAACCTTACACGTCGAAACACCCAGGATGTTACTAACGAATTCCATCAGGCACACGAAGCGCTGAAGTTCATCTTCGAAGTATATATATACATATATATGCAAAAGTCTACGAATAGATATAATACCATCAAAAACCATGGGATTCAAACGAAGGTACAGAAATAGTAAAGGAAAAAATGCAACAATGTCCATGGTTTCGTCAGAGGGCGAGATACTACCCGGTTGCCCAGGCCGGAGTAGTGTGTTGACTTAAGGGACACCACCCCGAGCCTTTGGCTGTATAGCCTGTCCGCAAGGCAGCGGAGCGAATTCAGGGAATCGCGCCCATTGGGAGCCGGTGGCTGATTGCTCAGTTCATACGCCTTTCGTTTGTTCTTTTGTTAAACAGGGGCCCAATGCTTCGAAGTAGCAGTAATTGATACCGCTCACTTTCTCTACGTGACAACGAAGCGTCTCGAGGGTAGCGCGTTACAGCATCAAGTGTATAGGAAACACACTTGTTATGGCCAGCAAATGAATTTCCACAGTTTTGTTCCACTGAGAGCAAAATGAAACCTGGTCCTTAGTCTAATAAGTCGAACGGAAGGAATTTACTCGAACAACACATTTTCCGAAGAACTTCAGCGAATATGTTTAACGCTGAATGGAAATGGTTACCCAGACAGTTTCCTGAAAGTCAACGTGGAGCAAGGGAAGTAGGCTTCTGTAACCCTCACAGCCCAGAGAAAACCTATGTTTTTACAGCTACTATACAATTGGGAACTATTTGCTAAAATCACAACTCACCGCCTTTCCAATACGCTCAGCCACACTTTTCCGACATCTTGAATGTAAATCCAGTTCGTCGGTAGCCCACTGGTAAGAAGTAACCCCAAAGAAAGGATGACTGTCCACGCCAACTTGGTGTGCAATAACTTGTACTCCTTTTCCTGTGGAGCAGGTTACGTTGGTCGAACGACAAAGCGCCTGTCTGACAGGTTAGGGAACACTAACCGGCCTAGCTTATGACTGATTTTCCAACACCAACCAGCTTAGCCATAGCCGTGCATCTCGCTGACACTGGCTATGCAACTGAGTTAGCTGAGTCATTCAAACTGATCTATCAGGCACCGGACAATCGATCAAAGTGCGTCCGTAGGCATTTACTTGAATCCGCTGAGGCCATAGCAATTCGTCTGTACGAGTCGTAATTGTGAGTTCAGAAACGGTTCGCTCACATCTCTACTTGTTTAAAGCAGCTTGCAACGCGCGTTCCAGTTGCCATGCTAGGAGAAACTTCCCAGCCGGCTTGCTTTCATAGCTTTTTGTCACGGTTTCTCATACTGTCTGGTGGGAACACCGCGTGAGCAATGAGAGTGTTCGACGTCGGGTATTTGGTGCAGGAAGAGCGAGTGAACCGCTCAGCACCATTATATCACGCACCAGGCTCCGATGGCTGGGTCACGTGTTGCGCATGCCAGCACACCGACTCCCGCGACGTGCATTGTTTGCGCGTTGTGGGTGCGGTTGGAAGAGGAGGAGGAGAGGCCAAGTGACGACTTTGTCGAGAGAAATGAAAATCCTCACTTCGAAGTTGGCGTCGGTTGGTGCATCCCGACTGCCTGGTTGGGGTCCTAAGGACGGTGAACACATTTGGTTGGACACACTTGCGGATATGGCCTGGAGCCAGCCCCAATGGCGTTTGTGTTGTGAGTTCCTTTGTCCATCCCCCTCCTGCTTAGCATCCCCCTCCAATCACCATCTCAATTGTTAGGCATACTATGACTTTCTTTTACGGCAGCCAGCTGTTAGCTATCCGGAACGATGTCCATCCGTTACTGGGGACTCAGCGGGCGTGCCACTGTTTGTTTTTTCCTTGTCTTGTCTTTTGTATTGCGGCACAATAGCTGAGGTGTTTTCCACCTCCAGCTAACGTGTAATGATGATGATGATGATGATGCTCATACTGCGTACCGTGGGGACGTTTGTCACCACACCCGTCCACTCACCAATTTTATGACACTTTGAACGGTGCTGCAGTCACCCAATTGGAACACATGTTAGATTTGCAACAGATTGAGTTCTCGATTAACGGATGTGATTGTGTATGTAGATGCAACTGCTCTGGATGAGACGATGATGTGCGGTGAGTAGTCGGATCGGGTACCACGTTGTCAGGGTTAACGCATAAATCACGAATAATGGATCGGAAAACCGCTCCGCTGGGGAACGAAGCGTTCAATGAAACAGCTAAATCACAAACGGATCAGTTTGCATCTTTGCTCTATTCGGGTAATCTACCTCTAATCCTGTTAACGTCAGTGTTCTCAGGACCGTTTCCGAATTCGAAAGTTCTGTCAATATTGTTCACATTCACTGCCCTTTCGCGTCGCAATCAAAGCAGCCAATGTGTAGTCAAAAATTGCCCCTCTAATGAGTTTTATTTTGTTTCCATAGAAAAAACGCAACGATCTTTATAATGTGACGTGTAACTGTAAAACCAGCCACGGCAATGAAGTCGAACAACCAAGAAAAACCAATAATGGCCGAGCAAATAACGAAACAGTCAGATGCACACAAAGAAAGGTGGAGGATGGGGTTATTGTCAAAGCGGAACTGAGTTCCAAACTCAGAAACAGCAGTAAAAATCCAATGGGGCTAAGGACAAAACGCATCACAACAATTGCACCAAACAAAACAAAACTCCGATTATGAATGTTTATATAAGCGTACCTACCTTGTTGTTGCTCTCCTAACAGATGCACAATGTGGTTTCAGTTGATTTGTTAATTAGCTTCAGCTGTTCTCCCGATGTGAAATGGTTGCCCATGTTACAGTACGTTGCACAAGGACAAAAGTTATAAAGTACGTAGTTTGTTAGGTGAAAGCGAAATAGTCATGTATTTCTGTTACGATGATCAATCTTTGGCTCTAGATGACTGAGATTCCCGGGCAGTGTTACACACGGTGCAGCACTCTGTGTCGGAGCAAGTGGCTTGTAGTAAGGAGGCTGCGGGCCACAGTTCGTTTCAAAGCAGCCACAAGTGATTTCGGACACTGCAAGTCTGGTGCATACCTCAGTTTCCGATGCTGCCAGTCACTGGCAATAGGTAGCTGACTGGATTTATCCTATACTAATTCTTCAAGACACAGATCTCCGAACTCATTGCCAATGGACTGACGAACGTACTGTTTGCAAGCAGACGCTTTTAGCACTGAACCACCGAACATCACAAGCAGAAAATCTCACCGTGACTATATGTTGTTGATGCTGGGTGTGATCGCCACTTACACTGAATGGCACGCGCAATCCCATTTGAGCACGGTAAACGACGCAGTCAGTCAAGTGCTAGCAGCCTCTAAAGATCTCGGATGAGTAGGCCTGATTGTATTAGTGTGCAGAATAACATATGATTAACACCGCGTGAGGAGAAGCACATCTCTATGTCTTGTCCTTAGAGCCAGCCAACAGGTTCCGCATAACCGTAAAATGCGTTGGTTTTCGTTAAGTCTGAGGAAATGTACATTTGCCTGCAAAGTCCAAAGGAAACTTGGATTATTCAGCCAAATCGGATGAACCTAATTGAGTATATGACAGTTTAATCTCAAACTGCAATCACGTTTTCCTCCGCACAGACTCAGTGCGTCGCCCTCCTCAGTCTCCATCTACAGGCGCCTTCAGAGTTCTCCATCGAACTCCTAAGCCCTTTACGGTAGACCAAAATCGTCACCGAACAACAGTGTCCATCGACGGTCTCAACGTTGCATTAGTTGAAGATCCACATCCAACCTTACCTGATACAATCGCACAGGTAAACTCAACCGCAGTTGCATCTTCCACACCAGGCAATCTAGACCCCTCAGTTACCCTTCACCCTCCGCTAGCACAGTCCCAACCTAAGGCAACTGAACCACGCGGTAGACAGGTCAAACGACCTGTCCGCTTTTCAGCTTTTGTTAGCGTTTGCTGTATTCCTTGTCACGCGTATCTTCCACCTTTCATAGTAATCATGTACTTTATTCACAAATGTTTTGCAACACGACATAAAACCCAAAAACCTAAAAAACAAGTTAGTGTGCGCATTTCATTTCGTATACTGGCCTCGTTTTCATACAGTATCACCTCACCTGTTTTGACTACGTCCCACGCTTCCCGACTTTTACACTCCAGTACTCAAGCCCCCGAGATACCGCGGAACCTCCTAGCCCACCTGCCCGTAACTTCAGGCCCCATCATCCTGGCTCCGAACGACCTCTACTCCCCACTACCGGTGTGCTAATGGCCAACCTCCACCACGAGCCCTGGGAAACGATTCTCCATAAACTACATTCGGGATGCTTGGTGGGACGAGGATCAGCATCGCCGTGCACTAGGATGCGGTGGGGTGTGACAACTCCCAAAAGCACCGTCGAGTCTGTAGCAGAGGAAATGTTTTATCGACCATTTACCTGGATTAGGCAGCCTTTCTGCAATCCAAAGAGCCCAACCCGACTGCCCACCGACGTTGCACTCCAGGCCACATACAAATAATACATAACCACGAAGTCTGGACTCAACGAACGCCAAGCGCCCCTTTCTGTCCGCCTGCTCCCACTACAGTTGCTAACCTACTCTCCCATCCTCACTTTGTCTTCCCACCTGAGATCTATCGGACTTCCTTCATTCAACCAGCTAGAGGAACACCGTTGTACTGAACGTGAATCATTCACGCTTTCAGTATTGTGCTACACTGGATTAAAATTTCCTTAATATCTTCCGATCGTAAATTTGGTTAACTGATTGCTTACTCCCCTAATCAGTCGCGCTTTATACCACTGTCCGCCTTTGCTTACCTACCCTCCATTGTTTGCAGCTTTACTCAGTACACGTTGGGGCCAGGCGATCTAACTGTTCTCCTTACTTCCATATTCGATACGCTGTTTAAGCGTCAACCCTTGCTACTAGTGTATGAGTATCACCCAACAGGACTTTGACTTTTCAGCTAACTCAGATTACCTATTTGAGGACAAGACATCCCTATTTCCAAACACTGCACTCAGTTCCCTACAGAAATTTACATCTTTACTGTGGACACTTGTGATGAAACGCCTTACGTTTTCGCTTCGCGCCGTTGGCGTATCTTTGACGTTTCAACTTCAAACACTTCACCCTTGACAGACTAGCAAGTAGCAAACTGTCACGCTATACCATTTGCGCACACAGCCTAACGACTTCCATTTAGGCCCTTCCTCGATACGATTGAAACCCCTTCTTAAGTTGATAACTGTGATTGATCAGTACTGCAACTTAACGGCAATTTGTTTCTGCTCATAGAGTGCGTATAGTATAGGTTCACTTGCCTACAGGTTTTCCTTCCAGTTTTGAGCCATTACTTAGTCTAGGGTCCGGATACAGTGGTCAGACGAAACTGGGCCGATCTCTGGAATTCAGTTATGATGCGCATTTTGCGTTACCAGAGTAAACCTGGGCATCTGGAACGCTTGTCCAGTAATCCAATCAGTAATTCCTGTTAGACAGCAAATGCGTGCAAGCATGCCCATACGTCTGGTGCGCGCAAAATCCTGTGCGGAGCACGCAACAGAGTCACCTTACCCCAAATCAAGCGCCTGAAATGTTGTCGAGAAAAATGACACACAGACAGCCACATCACGCAGTCGAATGATCGATAGTTTTTTCAACCTAGACCGCAATAAGCTTACTTTTCAGTGAGTTGGGACGGTCATGTTCAAACGTAGGCAACTTGGCAGTGGAATGACTGATAGCTATTGGTGTACCTTACTAGGTGAAACGAAACTGCCATACACACTGCAAGAGCCTATGCATCGGTACTGAGTCGACTATGGTAGAGCTAGGGTATCGCAATAAACGTTTAATGGGTGCTTATTTTTATCAAAGAACGACAACACAGTTATATCCAGCGCTCTAGTAGCCTGTAAACTAACTTCCAACAAACAAATTTGGCAATAAGGGCACTACTTTCAATTAAATCTTTCACATTAGCGGGTGATACGTCCGTGACGCAGAGAGCTTTTAGAATTCAACAATTCCAGACCCAATATTGATATCATACGCCCGAGGAAAAATTTAGTATGTAATTCAGACAATAGCAGGAGCCATGGCTGAATTACGGGGAACGTCCCTGGCTTTATCAGACTCTGCGGTGGGTATCTAAGATCACTCACCGCACCTAACCATGGAGGGAACTCTGCTGCCTTACTTACAGTGAATTTTGCCTTCCATATTCGCAGCCATGATGACCCTTCTTCCAAAACCTCACGGAAGGTGCCCGTGGGTGTAGATAATGCAGACTTTAACTAGCGGTGTTCTGACACTGACGATCTGTTGAAGGCAAGCAATCAGTTTTTCGGAAGCCCAATTGGAGCACGCCTTTTGATAACTCGTTAGGTTAATTATTTTAGTAGTAGAAGAATTTTTGCCTTCCTGGTCTTTGCTCGGAAATGCATTCCACAAATTCACTCCTGCGTAATGTGTATCCTACTTCTCTGCACACAGAGATCGAAAGCCAACACAACCCTGATTCGAGTCGAGCAGGAAGCCCGTCTATTGGATTGCAGGTGCCTGTATGATACATTCTTCGTAATCGGTCGTTCCAAAAAAAGCCCCTTGCCGTTATCAAGATCAGTATATGCCCAGCTTATGACAACGTCTGCTAGCCAAAAATTTAGTGCAAGATAATTTGCGAATGCATGATGCTGCGCTAGACTTAATACCAAGAACACCAGACCGCCGTTTCATGCCAGTCGTTAAAATTAACTTCAGTAAACAACGACAGTCCGTGATCAAAACGATGCCAACGCGGTGGCTGATACAATGGGACGAATAATGTTAACGCGTAGTAACCACACGGCCATTAATGTCGACATTTACGGTGGGGTATTAGGATACCAAGAAAAACAATCGGATATGCCTAGAAGGTTTCATCAAAAATGCTTCGAGTGTCAGAAAGCGCTGGTAACGTTCTTGAAGTGAAAATGTTAGATCCTGAGATTACTGGAATCAAATTGTATTAACCAACGAAGTAAGCTTGAGATACTTTCATCCAATTAGCCCAATGAAAATCCAAGCTTACAGCATGTTTCATTCAATGGACCACACAGACAGTGCATCGAGTGGGGGATGAGCACGTGGTCAAACAGGAATAAGTAGAAACATACGCTACTACCAATTGACTCCACCTGTTGCAATTCCTGTTTATTCGCGCGGCACGTAGTAGGGTTGACGACCCCCTTTTGAAAGCTGTTCCTCAGATGACCCTGTGCAAAGGTTTGACTGTGTTGACGACTCGATGGACAAATGAATCCGCAAGTTTCAGGGTAACATCAGTTGAACACTCATTACCGAGGCCAATTAAATACAGTAGTACGGCTACTTAATGTGCAAACATTGAAGTACCTGTCAGTGTTCGTGTTCGTGCCCAGAACGGCACCTGCTTGAACACACTCTATCGTCACTGATGGGCGTGCTTCAGTGTCGCGCACGCCCAAAGTAACTGAATTGCAGGTTAGCCACTGCACAGCAGGATGGTAGACGACGTCGGTATTGCAGTGTTAAATGGCCGGTTGCACAACCGAAGATTATGTGGCACGACCAGTAGGTTCCCGTGGTGTTGCGAACAGTCCATCTTCATGTGTGCATGCGTAGCTGCCCGATTCGTAGGAAAGTCTGTTAGTGCTTGTAGTGTTGTACGAAACATCTTCACCTGCTTGTCTACACTTGTAGGAACATGGAACAACACTTGATGACCTTCTAATGTGTTTCGCGTGTAGAATGGGCCTAAGTTATATACAAGTAGTTTCGATTAATTACTCTGTATGCCAATTCCGGCTTTTGTAACGTGCGTGTTTTGCATGTGTCGAAGTTAATCCCCGTGTCATCAATTGCAGTATACTGACGTTTGCAAAAATGATTTACGTTGCATAAACATGCGTACAGCTTTAAGTTGAACTTCCAGGTCTATAACTCTTTAGTAAACTTTTAAAACCAATCCCGTTCAGGCTCTGCTTTGCACTCGCTTTAGGAGTCCACGCCCTTTCGCGTTACAAATGCCATGCTTGTTATAACTGTCATTTGCACTCTATAAGCCTAGTCTCACACACGGGTTGATTCTCGGGGCAAAAGGAGCAAAACTCGAGGTAGCGGAAATCATACACGTGGTCCCGTAACAGTACATTTAAATGACTTACGATTAGGTTTGTAGATGTAGCCTTAATGTTGTTCAACAGTGGACCGAAACAATCCTAGCACTATGCCTTCCTGGTCAGCGATAAACGGTCGCAGCGGTGAGACGGACAGCAGTGTACAGCACGTCAACGAGGGAGTGCGTGGTTATGGGCACTAAGACGGCGTTTCGGTCAACAACAGTGATGCGAATAAACAAATGTTATGTTCGTACTTTATACTCAGTTGGTTGGGCAAAAAGAGCAGAACAACGGAAAATAAATTGTCTACGTATGCTGACGAGTAGGAAAAGAAAGATGAAGCTTACCAGTTCTCAATTTGTGAATCTGTAATTCACACTTGCCTTGATGACGGAGTTCATCGCAGGGACATTCTAACACCAGGAGCTCAAACATGGTCGGCCACTTGCTATCGCAAAACTTTTAATGCGTTACGTGATTGCAATGATAAATTTGGTTCAGGTAGCGACCATGGCTTCCAAATACCATCAGCGCTGTGGCCATTATCGAATCATTCTCAAAGCACAATTTGATGTATTTGTAGGATTTCAATCCTCGATAGCAACAAGGTACATAATGGAATCTCACTTGATTTTAAGGGAATATATCATTTAGGATTAACTACTGCGTCGGTAACTGTGACGACAATTGTTCCTTAGGATTAAGGAGGACGCTGGTTAAAAGTATACAACTCGAACCGCTCCTCATGCATCCCATTGATAGCTAATTGATGACGAGGGAAAATGTACATGCTTTCCCTTAGGTCTTCTAACAATAAGAGCAAACTGAAGTGCGTTGCGAAGGGGTGACAAGCATTGCTCACGGATCTCAGTGGTTTAGTGGTTAACCGCCGGCATCATATCGATTGCGCAATTACACACACACAGTATGCACGTTAGCTATGGGGGAGAAACACCTCAGCTACTGTGCCGCAAAATACATAATAGAATAAAGGGAATAAAATGTAACTCAGGTGCAAACCACCTGAGTTACCGGTAAGGGATGCGCATCGCTCCGGTAAGCTACCTGCCGGCTACCATGCAGCAGCAAAAATATAATTTATTATGCAAAATTATAAAATGCTAAAAATTGAGATCGTGATTGGAGGGGGGGCGAGGAGAGATGGGGTGGGACAAGGAAATTCACAGCACGAACGCCACTGTGGTCGGCTCCTAGCCATATCAAAAAGTGCATTCAGCCGCAGGTGTTCATCGTCTTTCGGACCCCAACCAGGGAACTCAGATGCTCCAACTGAAACCACCTTCGAATTGAGAGGCTTATTGCGCAATTAAGCAAGCGTAGGAAAGGAACAGGAAGATAGCATAGCCGACTGCTGGTGACGCGTGTATGTGAGAACTTAGAGACGAGTTGGAAAGACACTGGAATCATTTTCAGTGGGGGAGAGACTACTTGATTTCAAAAACTACTTTGCAACCAGCGAATTCAATGGTGGTTTCAGAACAAAGGGACACAGATGTTTGACGACTGATTTTGCAATTTGTATTGGCCAGAAACTGATTAACACGAAGATGGCGTATTGTATTGCCTCCTTTATGAACGCTAAGTTCATGGGACCGAAACTACCGACATGACGGATTCGCATTAACACTGCTCGTAATTCAACAGCCGTGTGAGGCTCATTCATCATAGTTTCGGACACCCAACACACGTCAATACCCGGGCTGTTCAATGTGCGTGCGAGTGCAGTCTGTTAACTTATTTGTCCAAAATTGCCAACCTTGGACGCTGTCACGTAAAGGAGACAGCGGGGCCTTATAAGGAGCTTTTGCCAGACAAATTCCAGTGGGTGATGCGGGAAGGTAGGTGCAGATGATATGACAACATTGGCATTGTAGCTGCTGTCAAGTACACTGGAGAATTATAGGAGGAAGTTTTATCGTTGGGGTCGGGAGGGCAGTAAGAGAAACTGGTGGAAAAGACCGAGAGAAAACGCCAGCAGAAGCATGTATAGTGGCTCCGTACTTGAGTCCAGCTGCGACGAATCTTTACCAAAACCTAGCAAGTCCGCCTACTACTCACCAATTATTCCTAATTGCCTTTGAAGCTTACATGTCACTTAGAATAGTGGGAGCTGGCAAATGTAGTCGCTGCTCTGGAGGCCAGCCGTGTCCACTGTACCTTCATAACATACTTGACAATGAAGGATGAGTTGTGTTATATCGCAGTGCACACATTAAAGCTACCCGCTGTGACACTAGCTGCAGTACACTGGGTTTGTAAAAGTAGCTCGTGTTACGAAAGGAGGGTACGATATTAATCTTAAGTAGTACGTTGACAGTTTTCTATTTACCTTCTTAAACTAAGCTCCTACAGGCTCCGCTTTATACTTGAGCCCTTGCTTTGGGTGTCCACACCCCTTCGTGTTACAAATAATATGTCTTGTTGACGAAATGCTTATTACTGGCACCTCACTGTAGCCTTTGGATGATACCATTGGTTATCCGCAGTCAAGATCCGTCGGAGTACATTGAGGATTCGTTGTCAAGTACTATACTACTGATTCGGACAACCACTTGACTTACACTGCACAGTGTTTAGTTCTATGGGAGCCGCCAGCGGTACCACATATAGCATCGTACCGACATTGCACGACGACCGGATTACACTACTAATGCTAAACCTATGATGTGTAGCGTGTTTGCAGTGATAGCTTTCGTTTAGTAAACAACAATGTCTTCTAAACGCCATCCAGCGCGATGGGCATGATCGAATTCACTTCAAAGCACAACTGGATGCACCTGTTACACAAGATGTAGGATTTCAATCCTCAGTGCAAACAAGAAAATGTTATTTCTCCCTATTTTAACGGACGGTATCTATAAGAGACGAATACTGCTTCAGTAACTTTGACGACAAATCTGTATTTTGCCTAAAGCTGATCTCGGTTGAAAGTATACCTTCCGAACCTCCCCACATGCACCCAGTGAAACCCAATCGTACGACGAAGAAAAATGTGCATAAAACTCATAAAGTCTTCTAACAATAACAGCAAACTGAAGCACACTGTGGTATTTTGACAAAATACTCACGGATCTTAGTGGCCTAATAATCAGGGTGCCGGCCGTTAATCATTAGGTCCCGAATTCCGCTCCTAACTCCGGTTTACTCAAACTGGTGAGTCTGAACGAGGATGAAATCAGTCGTGGGAGTGTTACTGTTTGGCAGAAGAACAATGAACCCTCTACCCAAAGCCCAAATTTGATCTACATAGCGTTGATTTGCATCAAGAACTATGCTTCATACCGATTGCGCAATTAGGCAGGAATAACAAAAGAGCATGAAGATAGCATAACCAATGGGTTGGGACGCGTGCAGTATGAGAACCTAGAAGCAAGTTAAAATGACGCTGGTATTCTTTTCAGCTTGAGAGTGTAGAGGGAGCACATTTAGTTAGAAAGATGCTATACAAACGGCTGATTCAATGGGGTTTCGGAAAAGGGTTGTGAAAAGTCGGTCCTTCAAGGACAAAACGTATATTCTGCAAACTAAAGGACCAGGCGAAAACGGAGACAGAGGGCGAGTGAAACATATCGGTATATACAGCTGGTTGGATCCATAATTAACGACCTTTGTTGATGCATGACATTTTTCCTTTGATTCAGTCAAACAAACTCACTCCAATGCGTCTACTGTTGGCCAATCAGCGTGCATGCGAGAAACGTGTGAACGTCCAATCGGTTGCCGCCTTTGCTTGCGGCAGCCTAACGGTTTCCTTGCTGAGCTGGCACCGCACGTTCGTTCGAGTGTATACTCCCATCACATCCTCCCTTTTTTCATGTTCTTGCTGCTGTACTTTGCTAAATAGTCCATACACTTTACCACTTCGCGTCCTCGTTGTTGGATCTGCCAATGTCACCTCATTGCCGCAAGCAGTATAACGCTCTCTCCCTGATTCATGCTGTCGCCTCGGACATCTCCTCAGCTGTACTCGGTTTCTTATCAGCTTTTTCCCTCCAACATTTACTTCATATGACCTTTCACCGACTTTCGTAGCCACGACTCCTTTTCTCCACCGCTCCTGTCCATCGGGAATTGGTTGAACCCATACTTCTTCCCCCACTGTCAGCTCAGGTAATTCCCGTGCGCCGTTGTCGTAGTACCGTTTCTGAGTAGCCATTCGCCTTTTCAAACTGTTCTGTACTTTCTCAAGTTGTGGCGTGACAGGGCGCAGAAGTGTTGCGGATGCAGGCATCACAGTTCTGGTCCTTCGACTGTATGGGCGCTGCACTGGGCTCAGGCCGATATCCGTTGAAGGAGTGTTGCGACTCTCCAGTAGCATGAGGTATGGGTCCTCCCGAGTATCTCTAGCCTTCGCTAATAGTCGCTTGGCTTGCTTCTCTGCCGACTCTGCCTTCCCGTTTGATTGACTGTGATAGGGACTGGTTTGCCGGTGTGCGAATTCCCATTTGGTTGCGAAATCCTGGAATGCCATGCTGCTGAACTGGGGACCGTTGTCCGAGACTAGCTCCTCCGGTATCCCGTGCCGTGCGAATTGACATCTGAGTTTGTTGATTACTGCTTCCGTGGTCGTGGTGGTGAGTAAATCGATTTCAAAGTAATCACTATAGTAGTCCACCGTGAGTAAGTAATCCTTTCCGTTGTCCCAGAATAGATCCACTGCTACCTTTTGCCACGGTCGGTCCGGAACATCATGCAGCATCATCGGTTCCTTCGTTTGCCGAATGTCGTGTGAACGGCACGCCTCACAGTTAGACACATGATCCTTGATCTGACCTGTCATTCCTGGCCAGAACATCAGTTCTCTTGCTCAATTAATAGTGTAATTTGCACCCAGGTGAGCGCGATGGACATGCTCCAGCCTCTCCTTTCGGAGAGAAGAAGGGATTGGGATTCGACTTCCCTTGAACAACAGACCGTCACAGACAGTGTGTTCGTCCCGAAACTTGAAGTAGGGTGTTAATTCTTTCGGGAGCTGTTTCTTTGTTTCTGGCCACCCATTGAGGCTAACGTCTCGCAAAGCTGCAAAAGTTTGGTCTTCCTCCGTGAAACGCCTTAAGTCTTTCGAACGGTTTTCTGTCACTGCCAGATGCTGCACCATGTTAACTGTCTCGATCTCTTCTAGATGATGTTCGGCCACTGGCGGATGTGCTCTCGACAGGGTGTCCGCGATGAACATCCGTGTGCCAGGTGTGTACACAATGTCAATGTCATACTTTTGGAGCCGGATAAGCATACGCTGCAGACGACGAGGAACGTTATTCAGTGGTTTAGTGACTATCGACACCAGCGGCTTATGATCAGTGTACACGGTTGTCTTTCTTCCAAAAGTATAATCATTGAAAAGCTCCATGGCATAGACCACTGCCATCATCTCTTTCTCGATCTGTGCGTACCGCTTCTCGGTCTCTGTGAGTGCTCGACTGCGGAAATTCAAAGGTCTTCCGTTCTGCAACAGAACAGCACCTATTCCACTCTGGCTACTGTCACACTGTACCTCCAATGGTTGTGCTGGATCGTAATATCCGAGTACGGGCGCATTACTGATAAGGTTCTTAATGGTTTCGAAAGCCAAATCCTGTTCCTTCCCCCAGCTCCAATTCACTCCTTTGTGAGTTAACTGCCTAATCGGAGTCATGACATCAGCGAGTCCTGGTAGGAACCGGCTTAAATAGTTCACCATATCGTTTAGGCGATGGACTGCCTTGACATCGTTAGGGGACAGCATCTCTTGTATCGCCTTAATTTTCCCTGGGTCAACTCTGATTCCGTCGGATGTTAACACATGCCCACGGAAAATTACCTCCTCTTTCCGCAGCTCTACTTTCTCGCGTTTTAGCTTGATGTTCTTTTGCACGCAACGCCTCAGGAACCGGTGTAGCTTAGTGTCATGCCCTTCTTCGGTTGAACCGTAAATCAGAACGTCATCTGCCACCCAGGTTACGCCATCTAAATCATCTATTGCTTGCACCAACCGCTTTTGGAAAATTTCGCTAGACACCTTCAGGCCAAATGGTAATCGCAGCCAACGATAACGTCCAAACGGTGTAGCAAATGTGGTGAGGAAACTGGATTCGTCGTCTAGAACAACGTGCCAGAATGCGGAAGAAAGGTCTACTTTCGTGAAAAACTTAGCTTTTGTCAAACGCGGTAAAACATCTTCTAACGTCGGTAGCGCATAATGTTCTCTACGCAGGGTCTCATTCAGTGGCTTTGGGTCTATACATACGCGTAGTTCGCCATTTTTCTTCGTAATGATTGCGACCTGGCTAACCCAGTCTGTTGGCTGATCAACCTTTGCAATCACCCCCTGCATAACCAGCTTGTTCAATTCCGCGAAAAACCGGTCACGTAGCGCAAATGGGACTCTCCTAGCAGGTAACGCAATCGGGCGTGCCAAAGGATCTAACGACAGGTGAGCGGTACCCTCGAATTCCCCTAAACCCGGGCTAAACTCCGACGGATACAGGTCACTAACATCGGCTTCACTCTGACAAGCGTACACAAAACGATCATGGTTAAAAATGACAAAGCCAAGAGATAAAATCGAATCAATGCCGAGAATCGGCGTGAGATCCTCATCCACGATCACGAACTGCAGGCGATGCGAAACACCGTCTCTCGGATTGACCACTTCAATTGTCGCTGAGCCCTTTGGCTTGAGTCTGGAACCATTCCACATGCGCAAATAATCTTGATCCGATTGAATTTGCACGCTGCGGCAGTGCTTTCTGGGCAAAATACTGATCGTCGCGCCTGTGTCTAACTGGACTCGCACAGACCGTCCCTCGATCAGAAGACTTGCATAGACACACTTCTGCGACGCTTTCCGAGACACGTTACCAATCGATTGTTCGGTGTCTTCTTTTGATTTGTCTGGGACGAATGCACTGACATCTGTCGACTGACAGCAGCGGGCGAAGTGATTGCGCTTCCCACATTTGACACAAATGCGGCCCCACGCCGGACACTGTTCGCGGTTCCTCGGATGTCGTGTTGCACAGAAGTTGCAGGGCTCCTGTCGCGCGGTCGTGGCCCTCGTAGTTTTGCTCCTGGAAACGGCGCACAACTCTGAATCACCTGCTATTGTCATCTGCTGGAACTGATAGGCAGTGGAGGACTCACTGTTACAGATGTCGATACATTGCTGCAGAGATAGTTTGCGCTTTCGTAATAGTCGCTTCGTCAAACCTTTGTCATTGATCCCAAGAAAAATGCGGTCCCGTATGAGACTGTCCGCCATGCATTTACAGAAAATGCAGGATCGGGCCAAAATCTTGAGCTCAGTGAAGTGCGTGTCAACGGATTCACCTGGCCGCCTGTTCCGCGAAAAGAAGAGGTAGCGTTGAAATGTCTCATTTGTTTGGCCATCGCAGTATTCACTGAACTTCTCAAGAACTGTCTCCAGATTGTTGGCATCTTCGCTCTTGTCGTAACACAATGTCTCTAGCACGCGGCGCGCATCATCTCCTGCTGCGTGTCGAAACATGGCCAAGCGGTACGCCATCCGTTGTTTATCCAGACGCGATAAAGTGTAGAAATCCATCCATTTGCTCTTCCACAAACGCCAGTTGCTTGCCAAACTGCGTTCGTCCATGTTCAGCGGGGCAGGCATTTGAATAGCCGGTGCAGCTCCAATCATCGTCTGGGTGGTACTAATGTTCTTCTCCTTCTCTGACACCATGTGAAAAGTCGGTCCTTCAGGGACAAAACGTATATTCTGCAAACAAAAGGACCAGGCGAAAACGGAGACAGAGGGCGAGTGAAACATATCGGTATATACAGCTGGTTGGATCCATAATTAACGACCTTTGTTGATGCATGACATTTTTCCTTTGATTCAGTCAAACAAACTCACTCCAATGCGTCCACTGTTGGCCAATCAGCGTGCATGCGAGAAACGTGTGAACGTCCAATCGGTTGCCGCCTTTGCTTGCGGCAGCCTAGCGGCTTCTTTGCTGGGCTGGCACCGCACGTTCGTTCGAGTGTATACTCCCATCACAGGGTGACACTTAGATGTTCGATGATTGATTTGAAATCCGTAGTGACCAGTGTAATATGCGTCCGGTTGAAAGTTCCGAGGGCTTCTGTGTCCGGGGCGTACGTGAGTCCTATTAGACCGAGGGGTCTGAAAGATAAAGATGAGACGCCCTAGGCGGCTGGAAAACCACCTAGTAAGTGTCGGAGCTGGATTGATGGTGTGCTTATGTCACATGGCTAGCTGGGCGGTACTGTCACAGCTGCCGATAGAGGACCGAGCGCGTAGCCACTAGATGGATGGCCTGAAACAGTCCAACAACACGGAACAAGAAATGGGAAGACAGAGAGAAGAGGACACGACACTAACAACATAGGCTACGTTCGAGGACACCTTACTTGTTACCTTGTTACTGTGACACTCTGCCGCGCTACGACCAGAAAAATATTAACTCGAAGACGACGCATGGCATGGCCTCATTTATGAACGCTAAGATTGTGGGACCGAGACTGCAGCCATGCCGAAGTCTCAATACCACAGTGACTGCATGTTACTGATGTAATCCTAATGGCTCCAGGCAAGAAGTAATCGAGATACCACCAGCAAATCTCCGTCCACTCACCATTGCAATAAAATCTAAACGACTGGAGAACGTGGGAGACATGACCAATCTCCGAAACCGCATGATCCTGACGATTTCAATAGTTTCGTCGAGTGGGAGCACTACTGTGCAACTGTATGGGTCACTGGAAACAAGCGGAGATTACCACACAGGTTGAATCATTCGTTAGTGAATGTGCCCCAGCATAACTTGCTTCATTAGCTGGTGAATGCGATTGTTCGCTGAAACAGCACATCAATCCGTACAGACGTGGAAACTAGTATCAAGCACTGAAGACTGAATGGTTCAGTTTGTCTGACAAGTTTATGTGTTCCTTGGATGTGGAATACCTGTTCATGAACAATCAGCTGCATCGGACTGTCGATTATGGGTGCGAATTCACTGAGCCCATTAACCGTTCGTTACTAAATGCGGTCGAGTTGCTGAAAGAATGCGCGCCATTGTGCACGTGAAATGTCGGCATCCACGTACGGAACACACCGTGCCACCAACTCGATGACTTGTCAATGGGCAGTATGCTAGGCTCTGCATTTGCTTATTTCTTCAACATGTTAGAAAACAGCAGTTCCGCAGTAGGGCTCACGTACCATATTAGAGACACTATGTTGTTGATAATTTTGCTTTTTTTTAATCGGAGCAGCAGTTCGTACATTTGGTAGGGCCCCTTATCAAACAATATGCCGACTTACTGGTCCTTTGCGAATTAGAATAAAAAGACTATTTACTATGTCAGAACATTGTCATCAGTCGCATAGTTGGTTGATTAATTAAGAGGTTCGTTTAACAGACAGCAATTTGGTCAGGCCAGTACTCGCCCTTCATCAAATTCACACTAGTGTGACACAGATGGGTAGTTGCGAAGCAGTTAGTTAACTGTGTTCGACAAAGCAGTTAGGTCGACTTTCCAGCCGAGGAGCTAATTAATCACAACAACAAGCATGGCGGGCATGGTTATCCTTGGAAGATTCAGCGGAAAATCTGGCCAACTGCGTGGACAATGGAAGGTGGCTCCAATGGCAATCAAATGAATGGTTTGCATCGCTATAACTTCCAACGTGAGTTCACCACACTGAAGGTAACTGAGAGTACAATCGCTATGCAACAACTCGCTATGCTGTTCATGCGGTTACCACCACAGGAATTGGTTGATCCCAACGAAGAAACTTAGGCTATCGGGTCTAACTCCCAGTGTGTGCACCAATTTAAATGTGACGGAGGAACCGGTTACGTAGCAAGCACCGATAGGGCTCTAACTTGTCGAAGAAAGAAACATGTACCGAAGTGGATTCGGTGTGAGATTGTCTTAACCCTCTCCCTCATGTACCGCGTGCTCGCGTAGACGACCAGCTTCAACGATTGGCGAACACGCATTGGTCTCTAGTCACCAGATACCGCCTGGATCAGCGTCAAAATTTATGTTAATCCCAGTTTCCTTAATTTTACTGCGGTTATCGCAACAACACGTATAATAACAACTATTTGTTAGCCCTAGGCTTTCATAGACAAAGGGACTGAACTTCCGTCCTCCAAGCAGCATCACCTATTCGCTTGGTTACGCCAATCGTACAGTGGTTATGCTTAATTGCATTGAGAAGACACTGTGAAATGCGTATATTTAACGACTTTCGTTTTCGTACCGTGCGTTTTAAAGAGAGCACCACCGGTCTTTCACAATTCGTCTACCCCATAAAATGCTGCAGGCGGCGACCCAAGGCTTCGCAGGTGAAGACTTACATTTCGACACCAAACCAGGTGCTGTTAATGGAAATGACCAGACCACTTAGGATGTTGGCCTTTTCGCAGAACTGCTCAATCGATTCCATCGCAATGAGGCTGGACCTTACCGTGGTGCGATGGTTTGTGTGCCTCAGCGATCCGTTGAGCTATACTGGGTGGTGCTTTTTTTGCACCTTCAGAGCCACGCACACCAGATTGGTCAATGGTTAGAGACCAGACAAACTCAGTCGCCTGGTCCTCCAGGTTGGGGGTTGGAATGAGGTGGCTCCTTATTCCTTAAAACGGACTCCTTGTAACCTAACGCCAAATCCGCTGCCTTGCTATCAGGTTTCTGAACCAAAGGCTTTGGTTGGGAAACTATTCGTTCTTCTGTCTAGGCCTGGGCAACCTGACAGTATGCTGTCCACGCAATACAATGAATTTCTCTTCAAACAATCCCTTGATGCTCTGGCCACCGCAGAGGATAATCAACCGTGCCCTATCTGCTGCATCGAGCAGGGTATATAGGGGTTTGGATGCTACTGCTCAAGCCATCCCATCTTTTTATTCTCCCTCTTATACTTTCTCTGTTACAGTCCCCTTCCAGCTTCACTTGTATCCCCCTGTTTTCAAGCCCCAATTCCTGGCCCTCCCCACCTTGCTTTGTCAGGCTTCTTCAACTCACATGTGAACGCGGAGCGTCATTCCTGTCTTGCTGACAAGCCCATGTCCAAACAAGCGGCCAAGCCCAGTTCATCGACTTCCATCTGGAGCTCTCGATCATCCTTTCGATTGGCATGACTCAATGTACGCACATTGCTACTGATCGGTCAACAGGCAGCATTTGCCCGATCGATATCTGCTGCTTATCAGAGACCCGCCTGCAAGACTCGAGCTCTGTGCTCACTCTGCGATCCCCTTCAGATGACGCAAGCAACAATTTCTCATCGTACTTATCCGGTGACGATGCAGCTTCGAGCATCGGCCAAGCCGGTGTTGGTATTGCCCTGAGTCCCCAGGCTGAAGCTGCTCTGGTTGACTGGCTTCCAATCAGTGGCCGGTTGTGCGCGGTCCGGTTGGCTGACTCGTTCAAAGCTTCGAAGTCGCGCGGGACTAACAGGTGCCTATTCGTCATCGCTGCCTATGCACCCACAAACACTAGCGATGATTCTGTAAAAGACGACTTCTATCACCAATTGAACGAGCTCCTTCACCACAGAAGAAGCTCGGACACTGTTGTGCTTGCGGGGGATCTAAACGCCCGAGTTGGAAAGTTCTTAACTGAGGAACTGCATCTGGTCGGCCAATATGGTGTAAGCTTCCCTAATGATAACAGCGAGCGGTTACTTCATTAGTGTGATGATGCTCGCTTATTTCTTGCGAGCACTAATTTCCGACACAGCACCCACCAGCATCGAACCAGCTATGGACGCAAATCGATCATATTGCTATGAGTTACCGATGGAGAGGCTGCGTCCAGAACTGTCGCTCGATTTGGAGCACAGGTGTGGACACCGACCATGCACTTGTATGTGCTGACCTGCGGATGCGTTTTGGCGGACGCCCAAGACGAGGTTGTGAGCGCATTGACACCAGCCAACTTGCGAAACCAGCTGTTCCGAATGCCTACCAAAGTACGCTGTCATGCGAGTTGAGTAAGCACTCACTGGATGCAATTGAAGCTCACTGGTCTCATATTCACCGGTCCTTACTAGCGACAGGCAAATCCTCATGTGGCAAATCTAATCGCCAACATGGACATTGGGTCCATTTGCAGTCTCTGGAACTTATCGATGTTCGCCGGCATATTCCGGCTGGAAGCGAACACAATGAAACTCGCAAAGAGCTACGGGCAAAACTCCGTGCTAGCCTGAAGAGAGACCGCGAATTCTGGTGGTCTCATCGTGCATCAGAGATGGAAATGGCTTCTGTCCTTGGCAACTATTGTAAATTATTCCGGTTGATACGGGAAACGGGCAGCAGAAGACCTGGTGTTAGTGAAACTATACGTGACGAGGGTGGACAGCCTATCCACAATTTGTCAAAACGCTTGGGGCGTTGGGCTGAACACTTTGAAAAGCAATTTAATCGGTCGGAATTGTTAGATTTCTCGCCGGCCGCTGATCGCCCCGCTCCCTGGGATGTCCCTTTGGATCCGCCTTCTCGCTCAGAAGTCGAAGGTGAGATCGCACAGTTGAAGTTAGATAAAGCCGCGGGACCAGATGATCTTCATCCAGCCATCTTCAAATTCGGGGACCTGCACCTGTTGATGATTTACACGTAATACTAGTGAAACTGTGGAAGCATGAAACTGTCCCAACTGACTCGATCCGCTCCGTCATAGTCCCAATTTTCAAGGAAGGCTCACAATCGGAATGCGACAACCATAGAGGAATCAGTCTGATCTCCATGGCCTTTAAATTGCTTGACTCTGTCATTCTTCACAGATTGAGTGGCACTTGTGAAAGCCATATTCGTGAAGAGCAAGCTGGGTTTCGTCAGTTGCGTCAGTTGTTGGAACACCGTCACCTATATTGGCGGCCCACCATTGTCCTGTTCCTCGATATCAAAGGTGCATTCGATTCGGTGGATAGACATGCACTCTGGGACTGCCTACTCAGGAAAAGTGTATTTGAGAAATATGTAAATATTATCCGATCATTATACGCACGTAGCTCATGCAGTGTGAGGGCTAACGGCAAGCTGTCGTCACCCTTTAATATCTCCAGCGGTGTGCCAAAAGGATGCCCACTATCACCATTCCTCTTTAACTTCGTTATTGAAGAAGTCATGGGAATCTACTTCACAGGACACGAATTAGAAGGTGTGGATCTGCTCCCAGGAGAACGACTTTTGACTTGGAGTATGCTGACGATATTATCCAAATCTGTGACAGCTCCCAGACCTGCCAAGCGGCACTGGACAGGTTAGAACTGACTGTCAGCAGCTTTGGGCTTCGCTTTGCATCATCGAAGCGTTCCTCCAAGATTGGCCTGGACCGCCTCCTGCGCTGACCCTTGTTGGGGATCAGTTAGATGTCGTTCAAAAATTTAACTACCTGGGAAGTTGTATCAGCGCCCTTGGGATCGAAGACGAGATCACGAACCGTATAGTAAAATCATAGGGCGCTTTTGTTAACCTTCGCCATTTATGGCGCGTGCGCCACATCACTCTCGCCTTGAAGGGTAAAGTGTACAATGCAGCGTTACTTTCGACCCTACTGTACGGTTGTGAAACCTGGCCCCTTGGATCAGCGGACATGAAGAGGCTGGTTACGTTCGACCATCGGTGCCTTCGCATTTTACCTCACATCTGGTAGGATCACAGAGTAAGCAACGAGCGTGTTCGACGTCTTGTTTTAGGCACAGGAAAAGGAAATGAACCACACAGCACCTTTATTTCACACACCAAGCTCCGATGGCTCGGCCACATGTTACACATGCCAGCCCACCGACTCCTGTGACTTGCGTTGTTTGCGCGCCGGGGGTGGGGATGGAAGAAGAGGAGAGGTGGCCAAGCGATGAGTTGGTCAACAGGAATGAAGACCCTCGCTTCGAAGCTGGCCACGGTTGGAGCGTATCGGCTCCCTGGTTGGGGTCCGAAAGTCGATGAACATGTTTGGCTGGATACACTTGTTGATATGGCTAGGAGCCGACCTCAGTGACATTCGTGCTGTGAGTTTTTTGTTTCACTGCATCCCTCTTAGCCCCTCTCTTCAACCACGATCTCATTATTTAGCATGTTATAATTTTCATAGTAAATTATTTTTTTCTGCTGCATACTAGCCGGCAGGTAGCTTACCGGAGCGATGCGCATCCGTTACCAGTAGCTCAACCGGTTTGCACCTGTTGCACTTTATTCCTTTGTTTCTTTTATGTATTGCGGCATAGTAGCTTATGTGTTTCTCACCTCTAGCTAACGTGAATAGTGTGCGTACGTATGTGTGTGCTCAATCGATTGCAATCGTATCGTCACCAGTCGAGGTCACCTCCTCTTTACGCGATGCTGGTGATAGCTGTCGCTGTATTATCAGTAGTAATCTGTTATTAACTTATCTGTAGAATGTTTCACCCACTTCCTACTGATTTACTCCCGGTTGCCGAGCATAAGTCATGACAGCTCACGGAGCTGGATCGTAAGTCAAGTGCGACCAACATTAGTCACGCTGACCCTCCTGGTCCACTCTACCAGCAAACAGTTGCTCACACCAAAGTCGCATTTTGACCGTGCTCTTTTGTGCAAGGCAACTAACCTCACAACTCCTAGGTTTGCTTCCGCTTTTTCCCGTCCGTGTCCAACTGCATAATGATACCAAGCTTGCTGTTTTGGCGCATCTCATAATCCACCAGAACACAGCTAAAACAAGGTGGGTGGTGCCTTACCGAATCCGGGGCTGCAGTCGTCAAGCCTGATGCTCCGATGATGGAGTGACAGATGCCATCGGTAAACATCTCTGAGCACATTGAAGTACAGGAAAAGGTTTGTAGCTATTTGTGATTATCCACTATCGACGCCAGAAACACCACACCATACCTTGGGTATCACTCAGTTGTCAATATTCTACCGGTACTGGAAAACAACTAACTTGGATTTGAATACAATCAAACTGTCGGCTTCTGCTTCTGTGAATATTCTTCCTGCGAAAATTTGGATGACACTGATCAAGTTTCTATTGTTTTCTGCCTACCTTATCTTAACTGCCGAAATGCGTATGATCACCAAGTCGTTATCTAGGAGAAGCGAACCGTATACACTGTGAGTACAGACGGAACTACATTTCGAAATCAAGGGGATTTTGCTGTTAGTGCGGTTCAACCTCTATCGTGCACCCCTCGAGGAGCAAACTGTAGAGTGACCAGCGAGTTAAGTCCGCAATTCACGAACCGTTAGACGGTTTATAACTTCGACAGCTTTTCACTGACTGATTCCCTTCATCGTCTTCCGTTTTGCGCAACGCTTGCATGGAAGACGGGAAAGTCAGGAAGACGGGAAACAAAATAAAACGGTACATGCCCTATGAATGAGAGCAGTCGGAGCAACGCATGTGCCTCGGAACGAGCTGAGACTGGGTAAGGAGCGCTGAACGTTAAAAAATCTAAGTTAAATAGAACAGCGAATTTATCGATCGAAAATCCAATAAATCAGGCACAGATGCTTCGTCGATGCATCCAGGCGGAAGCCCAAGCGGAGCATTTCAGTCACTACCATACAAATCAAGAGGCTTAGGCTGATCTGAAGCAACTTACGGAAGTAAAGATATAGCAAGCACACCAACAATTCGTCAAGTGGAGACAACTCAGTGTACTGATGTGACCGGCAGTGAGCACCCATGTGCGGTGCATTGTGGACGGACACTTCAGCTTCGTACCAGCGCGTGAGTGACAGCTTGATTAGCCACTGTCGGGTGCAATAAAGATGATCATGCTTCTTTGTCGCTTCTTTTTTGTTACATTACTTATGTGTGTTGAACTGCACGCGTGTTATCGCGCTGTGCTCAGTTTAACCCACTCTTGCTCCATCCGACGTCACCTTCAGTTTGGCGCCTAGTTCGTCTGGCCGATTCTTACGATGCCCCTCTGGACTGTACAAGCGTGGTCCGTTGGCGTGGATGGCACACCATTAGTTTCCTGTTCGCTGGCTCCACACCGCCTCCGAATCGCCAGCAATACCAATTACCATCACCTTATCCTACCTCATCCCACCGATAGTTCAGCAGTTGCCCACCCGATTTGTTGTTTTAATTAGGATGACAAATTGGATATTAGTATTATGATGCACTGCCTAAGTAATCAGTATCCTAATGAGGTACACCTTCATCGTGCCTGCGCACAAGACAATAAACCAAATCGATACTGGTGTGTCGGTGCTTGCCTTGTGGTTCACCTACTGCGCCACTGCTATTCGACCTACGAATTCGCGCAGGCACGTAATTCTGCCAAACTCAACGAAGGATTGTGGGTGCGTAAAGCTGTTAGTGTGCTCGTAATCGTTACTTGGTCGCATGAAAGATGACATGCCGTAAATAATGACAAGTAGAGCTAACTTAAGACTGCTCCCAATCAAATGGGTGGGAACCAGAGTTCAGATGTGGAACTAATTACTCATGTTACAGCAGGTGCACGGGCCGCACTGCGTACACATGTGAGCAAAGTGACTTCCTCACAAACCGCTGTGGTTCGCGGGATTCAATCCAAGCGGTGTGTCAGTTCTGGAAGAATGGTGGAACGCCTTATTGAGTGTGCAAACCAAGTGTAAACATACCGGAGACGTGCAATCGGTGTCTACCCGCAAGAATCAGCAGACACGAAAGAAGGCCTATCTACACAACTAGCCAAAATGCAAACTGTCCACTTGTCCCCAAAGGCTGAACATTCAATGCTACATGTGGTCACCAGTTCAGATGTATTCTTCAGGATCAGTGGGCTTGAATTGAGCAAGATGGGCTCGTTGCACTATAATCCCCGTGTGCTGTTTCTGATATACCAATTGCCCGCATAAATGCCACGCCCCCTAATGCTGCCCCGCGGTGAACAAGGAACAAAATAGATTTTTGGGTTTTTTGGAGCACCCGCCGTGTGTCTTGGATTGCGACACGCAATCTCACTAGGAACGAATGAAGTGGTGGAAGCAGTTTGTACCGGGATATCCTGTTTTCAGGTAAAAGGTGTGATGAGTTCATCAGGGCACGCTCATGCATGAGAACAAAGACAACCTAACAATCGGTTTGCGTCACCATTCCAACGCTCATTTGAACATGTGAACTGAAGAGTAAGATTGGCTTTTCGAAAATGCAAGTAGTTGCTGCCAGTTAGGAGGGGATAGTAAGGAAAAGAAGCATATGTCTGCGCGTTTGTTCTAAACCCAGGTCCATGGTGCATCCTCTATCCAGATAAAAGGAGACCGCGCTTTCGAGTAGTGAAAAAAGCAGTGTCTAGGATGGGAGTCGGCTGTCTAACCTACAGAGGTTACTCGTTCCTCGTAAGCTCCAAGTAGTCTGATCCTGGGAAGGAAAAGATAGTACGATGTCTTTAAAACATTTCAGTGCACGTACTGGCACAGGCAACTTTGTGTTATTGTGCCAGGTGAGAAAGAAGCGGATGGTGTGACAGAGTCGGAATGTCTCTTCAACTTAAAGGTGAACTCAAATCTGTGCGGAGCCTTAAAGTACGGTCTTTGGTGTTCCCCGTTGGAACACACTTTTGCGTTGCAGACTGCGGATTTTACGTTCAATTTTTATCTTCGAGAAATGTTGTCTTTCATAAACTATTATCATAGGCAGTCTTTTAGTAACGTTGCCTGCTAGGTCGTGCAATCCGTGCATCATCATGCTGGTTGGCAATTTGGTCTCAGTCGCAGCTGCATCGTTAAAACGCGTTACACTAATAATACTAATAATGATGATAGTAATAATAATAACAATAATAATAATCCTTACCAGTTAGGTGCGCTGGCTTCGCGGCAACATACAGTAAGAAGGATAAATAACTACAGGCATCTTTCTAGTGCATAGTAGTGTGGAAGATGGAGTTGGTCATTTTGACAGTTATTTTCCAATCACGCCTGGCCGTCCAGGAAAGCCCCCGTTTTATGGTGGAGGCGTTGATACAGTAACTAACACTGGTACACTTCGGCAACCGTACTGTTCACGTACGCAATGACTTCTGTAGCCTGCCATTTAATCGATTATAAACCAAAATTCACAAGTGCATTTCAATCGGTCGTAGCCGGAAACTATTATATAGCTCCTGACACATCTGCGTGAGATCTGCTACCTTTTTATGACCAAGTCTCGTCGATGCTACTGCTGAAATAAGATTGTTTTATTTGCAATGTTCCTGGTGGTCTTCTTAAATAAGACACAATATCCGCCTGGAAACCACGTTTGGTAGAAGATTAGCCTGTTCAACCAGACGTGACAGGCAGCTGGACACTGGTTACGTGAACAAATTGCAATTGTTCTCCAGACAAAACGGCGCCCTTAGTTTGCTCAAAGAACTGCGTCTGTTCAGTTGCTTCCTATCATACACCGTAGTACGAATCTTTTCACACTGACTAGACGTCCTTTCAAGACGGTCAGATAGCAAAACTACCCGGTCGAACATTTCACAAGGCCACAGTCGATGTTTTTCTTAACTAATTTTTCAGTCTTCAACAACGAGGACCTGTCGATTCGGTGTGGTCATCTCAGAAGTTACACTGAAGATTGCTTTGAACGGTTTTGGGGGTATTGCCGTGGAGGGTGGTCTGCGGATAGACATATTTCGCTTATGAGGTTGCAAAACTGGCGTCGCTGCTGCAAACCGCTACAATTGCATTTCATCTTCCACCTCCAGAAGCTTGCTGACGAGATTCAAGTATCAAACCTACCGAGAGCGATTGGGCCAAATGGGAAACATTATTTACGCATTGCTTGATGCCTGCCATCAGCTTTCTTCTAAGGTTCTGAACGACCGATTTCATCCACTGCACAATGACCTTTTAACTACAGCGCATGGGCACTGTCGGTCGGTGACCTAGTGGTCTGCACTCCTGGCTTGCAATCATAAGATTACCGGTTCGAATCCGCTTAGGGGCGGGCGTCCTCGCAGTATACTCAGCCCACGCACGACTGGTGGTAATCACGCAGCAGCGAGGCACCATTACGACGTAGAGCTGACGAGCTAGCTAACTCTCTTCCTCCTCTGTGCGTTCAAAATCTAAAATGTTATGTTAAGCACTATATCGGTTCGTACACCATCCTATCTCACTCGTTGATTTCTGCCCTAACAAAAGTCACAACCGTACTGCGTCAGAGGTTGTTGGAGTGAGGGTCGTGTGCATATCTTGTCTTCTCCATGCTTATGTACTTTTATCGACATTATCTCCCATCAAATTCGCAGTGGTAGTGAAGGTGCTGAAAATGCAATCATTTGGATTTATAAGGCTTATTGTGAACTAACTTAAATTCAGCCTATTCACTAAATCTTATGGCACTCTTCTTCATATAAAGCGGTTACACTCAAGCTTGCCTCGAGTTTGTCAAACATTTCGATAACTTTCAACTCCCTGTTAATCAGGCTCAGGAAAACCGCGGTACACTGCTTGCTCTCAACTTCCGTAGAAGCTTATTCAAACCAATATGCACTATGTAAAATACCACCCGAACCGTGTATTATCCGGATGTGTCGAGATACTTTCCCCCAACCGGCGCATGCTCGCGTACATCACCTTGCATTACGGTAGAATTCGCCGGGTGCATGGATTCAACCCATATAAAACGTTAGTGCAATACGTATATGCGTCGTACGCATATTCACACACCGACACCTAGGAAGCCGGAACTCGTTAACTCCGACTGAACCTATGCAGCTCAGGAGGACTCATTTTGCAACCGCTAGTCTAAGGAGCTGCTTCACTTGCCTCTGCTAAAGTTACAGGTCTAGAAAGGAAACCAGTGGATGAGTACAACTGGACAGCGTTTCTAATCGACAGAAAATACCACAGTAAACCATTCATATCCTCTAACACTTTAGCCTGCCAATTTGTTGAATGCAACTTTCTTTCAATTTTGGTTCCAATCCCGTGTGGATAAGTACCAATTTAACCGCAAGTGAATCGTCCGCATTTTCAGTAGTTTCACTTCGCCCAACGACTGTCACCTAATTCCAATGCTCATTTGTTTTGAGTCACGGACCCTGATGGAGGAACACCAGTTTACATTTATGTTTTGCAATTTGGCACTACCTCCAAGCATCTCCCATTCCCAATCCTCTACCAGTTCAAACATTTATATGAAACACCTATGTCGCAATGAGCACAGCACGGTTGACACGTGCCGGGATAACCGGTAGTTCCACATCAGGAGCGGTTTAGTCAGTTTTCCTCATGCGCCGAAGCGGTTGTCAATCTGGGGATGTGGATCGGGCAGGGAAGTGCAGTTCAACCACGACCTGTACGACGAGATGGGTGGGAATCACGCTTCCCAAGTCATCTGGGATCCTGGCTCCGCAGTGCATACGGAAACTGATCGGATAAGTGCATGCCGGTCTCTCAATTAACCATGCAGAACACGGAAAACCGATAGGGGAACTGAAGCATACATTTATTGTAGTTACACATATTGCACAGGGAGATAGTGAGAAGGTACGATGGGCGCTGTGGGATGATGCCAACCGTGAGTCAGACAATCCCCAGACCATCTAATAACTCTACGCGCCAGTCAACACGCATTTCCTCACTCGAGCGATAGAAATTCGCTTCAAGTACTGAATGTTTCGTCTGAGGAACCAATGAGGCAATCCGGCGGTTTTTCGACAGCTGACCAAATGTGTCACAAAGCACACGACTGAGTCCATTTTACAACAAAAGCCAGTTACGACAACCCAACGTTTACATGCAAACCATACAGACCATGTAACTTGCCACAAAAGTACAACTTGTGGTGTGTCCTTGTCATTCGTTGTGGTGGAACAAGAAGTGTGAAATGCAAAGCGCGTTAACCCAGACTCACAAAACGTAACCGTTGTATTATTGGTTATTCGGTATTATGTTTCGAAACCAGATGGTGTTAAGCGGTAGGCATTTTTCGCTGTTAGACGAGGCAGAGGATGTCTTGTTTTGCGCATTGTAGTTAAGGATTGCAAAGTACGCAGAGTAACTTCATGTGTTATCCTACTCGGATTAAGATCTTCAATGTGAGTGAAGGTGTCTCACTGAAATTTCCCATCAAATTGACGGACCGATTAGATTGATCCAGGTGCTGGTGGCTAAAAGAACACTACTGGATTTAGAACAATGGAGGCAAGTTGTGCGGATGGCAGACAACAGAGGCCGGTGTATGGGGGAACACATACAGCGCAGCGAGAGTACTGTGCGTGTTGAGGATTGTGAATCGACTACGAAACGATCGTGACTTCCATCTACAGTGTATCTGATATGGTTGGAGTGATCCATGTATTTCAGCCATGACTCATACTTTTCCACGACGCACTTGCGTGCATATAGGAAAGACCAGCATCTGTAATCCTTGTCCGGGTAGCCAATCCGGCAATCTGTGTTGGACAGAAATGCTCGCGCATGCATCTACGTTTGTGAAGGACACACCATCGTGTATGATGCCATGAATATTACTCTGCCCTTTGCTGGCAATCATGGCAGCCATGCGACGGAGTCGGTTTGACGACAGATGGGCACGGAGAGACCAAGTGAGCCAGTCGAGTGATCGATAGTTTCGGTCGCAGCGCGGGATACTGGTTGTCGTTCTTTCGGGGCAAAATAAACCGGAGGGCGTGAGCTTATACGGCAGTGAGTGCGGACGGGCTATCGTTGGACCATGCTGGTTGAAACGATCGATGAGAGACAGACTGCACAGGATGACAGTGTGACCATTGGTCGGTGGTGTGGGATACATGGCGCGCTACTTGTCTGTTTGTTATTTGTTCGCTGTTGCATGCATGAAGCACGAGCAAACACTCACGTCAGTGACAGCGGTACACGGCTGCTGAGCACCACGCGCTTACGGTTCGACTGTATGCTGCGAGGGGCTAAACGCTGCAGGAACGACCAATGATACAACACTATGAAGGCTAGAATGCGACCGTCAATGTCGGTTACGCGGTTAAACTGTTGCAAATGTTGGAGAAAACTGGGAGTATGTGCAGGGCCAGAAATCCGGGAGGCCTCGCATCACGACGGATAACTTTACAGCTTTGTTATTGTCCGTAAATTACCCAAAAGGGAGGATTTCCGCATAAGTAGATCCGCGCAGCATTAGGTCACCACGCTGTTCACAGGTTTTATAGCAAGGATATTTCCATAGATTCGGGGCATTGCGATTTCGGGTTTTGAATCACAACGACTGGGACAAACGGAATGCTGTTTGTTGTTGGTTTTTGGTTCACCTGAGCCTTCCCTTTATGAGTTATGAGGCAATGTTTTATTTGCATGGAAAAAATAAACTACATTTTTGTGCTAAGCCTAAGCCATGCCGACACTGGACGTCATGTATATAACACAACGCATAGCTCACAGTTTGGGTTGGAATAACAAATCGGAAAATCGTTAGGCCATTTTCTATTCCAGTGACGAGACCGGTAATATGTTGTTTTGCAGTACTCATACTTTGTATATCCCCGTCACAGAAGCAGACTCTAAACCTGCGTACTTTACAATTGGAGGACGACTGATTATGCAGCATGTGGTGACAACAGGATGGCGTGCCAACACGTTAAGCTCAGACGGTTCGTGAATGTCTCAGCGAGAAATTCGGTCATCGTTAGATCGGGCATGGACGACCAATGGATTGGCCTACATGGCCAGCAGATTGGAAATCGTTGGATTTTTTCTATGTGACTACTTGAAACAAAGGGTCTACAAAGTGGGCCGGAACCACTCGGTTAACTGAAAGATAACATGTTGAGGGAATGTGAAGCTAACAGTTAAGAAAGTGCTAGCCAACCGCAGCAATCGATTTCTTCCTCGCATGCAGAACGACGGAGGACCCTTTAAAAGTCTCCTTCACCGACGTATGTATGATCGTTTGACTCCGTTTCCGTAAATATACCTATCACCGATTAAAACGCTTTAACTACTAAAATGGTTCACGGATTATTGGTGTCAATAATGTGTCAGGAGTACAGAATTCTAAGAATCTGTGCCGGGGATGGGTCCAAATATATAGGACACCATGTAATGCATTTTATGTTGAGTGATTTGGCTTTCCTGACCAACTATCTTATCAGGATCAGCACTTCCGTGAAGCGCAATGATAAGTACGAGTACGGCTTACGTATATAATTACTGCTTACAGAATCGCATTATAAATATCCAACTAAGCAACTTACATGCCACCTTGACTGGTGTCGGCTTGCCATGGAAGTGGTTGCTGTGGGGCCAGCCCTGTCCTCTGCACTCATAACATGCATGCCGGTGGATAATGAGCCGCGTTATACCGCAGTTAGAAATCAGTCATGGCGGTCCGCTGCCATCACCTATGGTTCAGCGACATAAGTCGCCGGCTCGTAAGAGCAAGCTTTTGGGTTCGAATTCTTAGGATTCGGCGGGTGCGCGCTACTGATGAGTAACAATAGAATGGAATGGCCTCCTAGTGCATTCCTAGATGTGTGGTGGCTGACTGTCGAGTCTAGCTGCGACGAACAGAATCGCAGGAAAACCGACTTTGAGAAAGGACTGAATCTGTCCGCATTATGCAAGCCGTTAGTCCATTGATTTACCACATCCTGCAATCGCTTACCGTAAATAAACACTATCGCTAACCCATGGTCCGTTTCGCATTTGTGTGGAGTCCGCTCACGTGGTGTACGGTGGCTATCTAAACTGTACATGAGACTTACTGCATCTAAACCTCTGTAAAGGAAATTTTCGCATAATTTCAGTCTCTCTACTATCAATACCGCTATCTTTTACTGACCGAATCATGGCGAGGGTCAGCTACCTCGGCTTACTTTAGTAAGTTTGCTACAACTGAGGTGAAGTCTGTTCTTATAACCCCGAAATATCCCTATAATACTAGTAAGTTGTCATTCAAACACACCGTGTCATAGCAAGTAGTATCCCAGCAACGTTGTGTGTAGCCACGTCATCCTGGTGATGCAACACAGGTGCAAGCGATTTGGTTTTTAACGCACTCGGGTGGAATTTAGATGAGCGACCATCAATGTTTGAGTTAGGGTGTCGTTCCTGGACACGCAAAACGCGATCTTACTTAATGTCGGTGAGTTTGAATTCTGTAGACAGTCAAATGACTGATCCGCTCTGAATTTATTTCTTTGAATCTGAAGTACTGTTGGGTTTAAACACTAGGGGATAGCTATGCTCATGCTACCTCACGTGGAGTCATAACAAACTACAGCAAATCTCTGTTAGAGTGCAAACCTTAATCAGGGTGCGCATGGCATTTATCAGTGGATCACTGTCTGGGACCTTAAAGTTGATCGGACGTTTGCGATCTGATTATAATTTGGTGCATTTCAGTGCATATTCTATTACTTTACTCACTTGCTATACGTACGGCGAATAACGATTAGCAAACGCTTTCGTTTTGGCTGGCAATGATATCAGGTATCACGTCAGCGTCTCGAAAAGAAGACACGTTGCTTAAGCATTATTAGCTCAGTCTGTACTTCCGCTAGTGTACTATTCACTTCGGAAACAAGGTGGGTTGTTTTGACATTACGTTGCTTCTCACGGCAGGGTGCATGCATCTTCTGGGACACTACTTGCTTCGACACGGAGAGTTTGAATGAGCAGGCAGTACACCAAATGTGCCACCTTTCGTTTCAACTAGAATGGCCCAGCGATAGCCCGTCCGCATTCACTGCCAAATAGGCGTCTCGTATCCTCCGACATAGTTTGTCCCGAGCGAACAACATTCAGCATCTCGCGCAGCGACCCAAGCTACCGATCACTCGACTGGCTCACGTGGCCTCTCGGTGTCCATCTCTCGACAAACTGAATCAGTTGCAAGCTGCCATACAGGTCAGCAAGGGTAGAGCACTATTCATGGCATCGTACGCGATTGTGCGTCCTTCACAAACGTAGATGCATGCGCGCGAGCACTTTCTGTCCAACACGGATTGCCGGATTTTATACCCGGACAAGGGTTACAGATGCTGGTGTTTTCTATATGCGCGCAAGCGCGTCGTGGAAAAGTATGGGTCATGGCTGAAATACGGGGATGGTTCCAAAATTTTGGATCCACCCCACTTGCTTATCAGTCTAGTTCTAAGTGTTTTGCGCCAAATATCATTGTGGGGATTTCGCAGCACATGGTGGTCCCTCTGTGGAACCAGAGGCACTATCGTTCTCACATTCGCAATGACCAGCAGAACTTGACACATCCATAGCTAACAAGCCACGGAGTATTATTCCAGTGGGGCATTATGAAGACAACGAAATAACGTGAGGACTTGGATCGCTGGTACATGGAGTTTGCACCCTTTACATTCACCTGTGCTCTGCGTTTCTGTGTACCGACCTCAGTTTACAATGGCCAGAAGTATCTTGCTAGACAAAACATTTTCCGAATCCATCGTATGTGTGTTGATGCAGGTGTTACCACTGGAAGTGGTGAACTTGTCGTTTGTGGTGACCTTGGTAGCACAGGCGTAGCAAGGGGGCAGTGCGCAGTCCACTGCAGGCGGCACATAACAGGGAACGGCACTTTAAGTAAGATTAATTTTTAGATACCAAATATAATGGGCAAAATTTCAAGACAAGCTGTGGGTTGAAGTTTTTCAGGATACTTTGTTTGACCAACATAACACCTTTGCGCCAGTTGTCACACCTGCGCAAACGCTCTTCCCAGCGATCCCCTTACTTGTCTGTTTCTGGTCATTTTGTATCAGATTAACCTGTCCCAAACGATTATTCAATGCATAGAAAACCTATGTGCTCTTTACTCTGACCCGATCGTGTATCCTTCACTCACTTGTTCTACCTTCAGTTATGGCATGTGCTAAGAAGCAGCTGGCGCTGGAACTGTCATCCTGTCCATTTCACCGTAGCTCCACTGTAATTCGATTTGCCATCTGCGTATGATTACAACTCCAGTGACGTCGTCAGTGACTTCGTCTGTTCCAGAGTTCTATTCGACAATCCTCTTTGGACATTGCTGTGAGTAAAGCTCATGTATTTTATACTGGCACCGTCGACTGTCTCGATTTCCTCGCAGTTTTGGGACACGATAGTGTGAACGCGGATTGTGCGATCAACACACCCGCACGTCGCAGAACTTGTGGCAGTTTCCATTCGCTTGATTTGTCTTAAAAAACGTCGCGTATAGATACGATGTTAGTGTGTCCACCTGTCATTTGAAGCCATATTGGTTGGCTATTTGCAAAAAATTTGATGACTGTTGACGCGGTTGTGCGCAAACGCAAATCCTTCAGGTTTGGGTATCTTGTGCTTATAATCGTTATGCAATTACGCTTTTGTTGTTAAATTTCAGTAAAATTTAATTTCTCCATTACTACAATCATAGTCCGTGTTTGATTGTTTATCAGTGGGTAGTCTATAGCTCCCATTTTCGCCCATTTTTCAGAATTTGCGTGAATTTTCAGTAAAGATCAATTAATGAAGAGAGTGAAGGAAAGTGCTGCCGCATTTCATAAGTAGAAGAGGGCCAGGGAAGAGGAAAAGAAGAATGAAGGCGGGTTGTCAACATTCATCGGAAGTACCTCCATCAAAGTAGTGACACACCCGCAAGGAGTTAATCATGCTGAGCCGAAGCTGCAGTTGCTACCACAAACCTTGGTACCCGGTCAACAGAAAGGTACATTGACAGTATTGATGCAGTGGGAAACGTCTGCAATGGCGATGCAGTGGTACGCTAATTTGAATAATTGAAGAGCCACCCATTACCTGGCTTGATAACATGCACATCAACTGATTTTCCGGATGTTGGTCTATGGCCTGCTAAGATTGATTATGAAATGCGCACTATGTTTGTTCGGCTGGGATATACTGCTGTGAAGCATCTCGATCATGGATTGAAAGAGGTTGTTCGACCTGCAACAAATACGAAAGACAGGTTTGAAGCTCACAAAGGACTGGGTTTTTTTGTAATTGTGAAACAGTGAGCAGAGATTGTGAACATGGATGATGTATTCACCGTCTAAAGAGTCCGTGTTTTGTTTCTGCTGCAGACTGTTTTCGACGGGACGGTGTAATTTTTCGACTGACGAGGGTTTCAAGAATTGGTGAAAATAAAATCCGAAGTGTATGAGCACGAAGCTAGTAAAGTGCATGCTCAGGAGTTCCTCAACTGGAAGGAACTTGTGATCCGGCTGATTGAAGGAAAGCCAATTGATAAAATGGAGCAAACAGTAGTAGAAAAGAAAGCAAAAGTGGCATGAAATTCTAACTAGATTAGTGATATCGTCAGGTTTCTCGCCAAACAGAATATGGCATTGCGTAGTCACCGAGGATACATCCAGAATGATAGGGGTGAGTTGGAAAATCGTGAACATTGCTTAGATTTGGTAAATCTGTTGGCCAAATTTGACCCTGTTCTTCGTGAATATTTGGTGACAGTTTAGTTGCGAACACAAAGCAGCACTTCGTATTTAGCTCCGGAAGTTCAAAGTGAATTTGTGAGTATTCTGGAAAAGCAAATGAGAAAGAAAACCATAGATCAGATCAAGGAAAGCAAGTATTTTTGCTTGCTTTTTGATAGCAGTCCAGGTGTGTCCCACCAAAATCAGATGAGCGAGGTGTGAAGATGTAGGAAAATGAAGTGATAGTCGAGGAGTCCTTTCTCCACTTCATGGGACTAACAGCAAAAGTGCAGTAGACATTTCTAGGCTGATTCTAAAGGGACTGGCGAGAGATGGAATTCAGCTTGATGACTCTCGTGGCTAGGCATTTGAAAATGCTTTTATTCTGGCTGGCTACCGATCGGGTGTTCAGAGACGCATCTGTGAAATAAATCCTAAAGCAACTTTTGGGACATGCACAATCCATCCCGTTAATCTGTCATGTGTACCTTCAACTTATGCGGTGGTTCAATCGGTTACACTGCTTGGTACAGTGGACCGGCTATTTTCGTTCTATTCTGTATCCGCATACCGCTGAAAACTCTTGATTCAAGTGGTCGGTCTAAGTATCACGCTGTCTGTAGAAACTAGATGGAGTAATCTAGCAGACGTTGTAAACGTTGTAAACGGAATTAATCAAAGCTCTGGAACAGCTCAGCGAGGAAAGAGAAAATTTGGCTACAAGATCAAATGCCTGTTTAATTAGCATCTGAGTACAATCGCCTACGTTTACTTCGCTTCCGAGCCTTTGAAGTTCTGTTCTCCCGGAAATCAATGAGGCGCAGCAGTATCTTCAAACAAAAGGGCTGGGTCTGCAGTAAAGTTCTGTTAGGCTCACAGCGTTAAGAAATGGCATTCTTCAAAACAGAGAGAAGATGGCGGGTAATGCAATGAATACCTAGAAGACTGTGCTCTGAATTGGGGATAAGCATGGAGCGTCGAATTCGTAAGCAAATTAAGATTGGATAGAGAAGAATAGTTTAACTTATCGATGGGATTTGATGTCGAATTGAGACAGGAAATGCCATCTGTCATTGACAGATTAACGGAGGAAATAAGTCATGGATTTCAGCAAGTTCATTTACTTGCTAACATATATGCTTTTTTGACATCGTCCAATCTGCTTGATGAGCACTATTACTGTTCACCTAACGAAGTTGATGAAGATATAGAAATAGTGGAGTTCCTTGCCGAACGGAGAAGATTGCAGATTTTTGTGTAAGCTTCAGCAAACGACAACATCAATAGACCGTTTGAATCTTCGAGCTTCATACATAGATATCACCCTGGGGAATCTGTACCGAATATTGTGATATTTCTGCGCCTCTTGCTCACCCTTGCTAATAGCATTGCCAACTGCGAGCCCGCTTCCTTCAAACTTGCTTATAAAAACTATCTTCGATCAACAATGAGCCAGACAAGACTGACGGCTTTGGCAGTTCTCTACATAGAGAGGGAACTGGCCAATAGACTGAATTGTGATACTGTTATCGACAGTTTTGCTGCATGCAAAGTACAAAAAGTGTATTTGTAAAGTTCGTATCTGCACCATAAAATTACTTTGTTGGCTGTTGTTTTCGGACATGAAGTATCGAAGGGATGTTTACAATTTTGTGGGTTTACGGGTTTACAACCTACGGGGAGGGGGTGGCTAACGTTTTACCAAAGACTGTGACCTAGTTACGCATACATCTTACCCGGGCTGTCAGAATTGCCCGTTGTGAACGTTCGTTCTCCATGCTCAAGTTTATAAGGAACTACCTTAGACCAGCTATGCGCCAGACATGACTCACGGACTTGATTATTCGCCCCATAGAAAGAGACCTGGCCGATGAACTGAATTTTGAGAATGTTCTTGATATTCTTGCTACCAATAAAGCATGAAGAGTACATTTGTGAAGTACGCATATCAGAAATTTCCTCATTTGTTTTGTTCTTTGAACCAAAGTAGTTAAGGTTTGTTCCTGATAGTGAGGGTTTGCGGATTAACTTATGCTAGAGAAAGAGGGCGGTAAATGTCTTTGCTACGCCACTGCTTGGTAGCATTATTTCGTGCTGCACATCGGCCACGCATACTCGGATCTCGTAACTCAACCCTACTCCATGGCATCCAACGTTACGGTAGGTTATGGGAAAAATGTTTTGGGTGCCATTAGTGCGAATTGCTACGGCGCGTGCTTCTCTTCAATCTGCTGAAGTTGGCAGCATCCCTGGTACTGATGAATTGAAATTGTGCTCACGGCTGTAGATACGAGACTGTCGCCTGGCCTTGTAATAGCAACCCACTAATCAGTGGAGGCTAAATAAAACCGATGCGCCTCACTCTATGCCAAATGTTTGTCGTTCCTCACCCGAGATTCGAGAGGTTGTTGATGTTTCCACACATAACATTCGCATAGAAGACATTGGGGACAATAATCCAGGTCAAATACTAATTGAGTTGAATTCCTCCTGTTTTGCAGGTGCCGACGTATCGTACCTCATGACCGTAAATAGAACACGAAGAGGTGCCGGTACCGAATTGCATGCATGATATTTGTTCACCAATTTAGGGTACAGTAATAGATCAGGTAAGCTTGTAAAACGCTTTGGAGCTCACCAAAAACATAAAAAACATCGAATAACTGACGAATGAATAGGGATAAAAGTAGAAGCCAATCAGGTGTGTTCGCGAATACGGTATGGTCAGCAATAGGAACCTGGGATGACATGCACCGCGAACTACGTATACCGACTAATCAAATTAATGACATGAAGCGTTTAAACAAATGTTAATATCCAAATGATAGCTAAACAAACGCCGGAAACTGATAATTGTCACAAAAGACATTTGTCCAGTACGTATCCTCCGAACACATCTGAAAAACTTAGTGATGCACCAATCGGTATATTACTCATGTACTCAAATTAATCGTGATACCCGATGAGAAAACCAACACATATGCGGAGCGTTGTCGGACCTGAGGTTGAGCCTCACCGTACATCACAATACAATCGATAAGATTTGGCACTAACTGCTCAACCATCTACTGGTGTCACAACGTCTTTGGCTGCAACTAATTCCCCGACCACCTTCAGGATGGTACGCTAGTGTCAAAAGATTGATATGAATAGCTCACCAAGGGAAAAAGAGTGCTCATCGGGGGCCTGTCTGTGTACATAGAATCGTAAGGGGAATGAACCAGGTGAACGATTGGCAAAGCACTCAAGCAGGTTACAGATAATGAACAACGGTGAACGTTAGAGATACGGCCTTCAGACTGAGGGTAAGCTTGTTTGCTTCTCGTCTGCTATTCGTTGTGGGATGATTGCTGGAGAGGGAATTGGTACTTTCTCCACACAGCGGATTGGGTTTCTCTCATTTGAAATTGGGCATTCGAAGCCGATGATGCAAAAAGAGAGCTGTGTGGTGCAAGTGAATGGGGCGCAGGTATTCGCTGATCCCGTTTGATCAACACTTTAGCAGCGAGATCGGAAGCCCCGACAGGTGCAATGAGAGCGTCAATAATCTGTCCGATTCATGTTCAGTCTACCAGACATAATTTCTTTCGGGCTTTGTACTTCATTGTCTGTTGCACTTCAAGGATCCCGATTGGAGCTCGACTAGTCAACCGACCTCGAGGGTTTGCTCGGAAAATCGGCGAGCTGGAGGGAAGTGCGAAGGATTGTGTGTTGGCTTTCACTGTCTTCGAAGTCGATCGCTGGACTATCTTCATCGAATTCATAGTTTTCAAATTCCGTTAAGTAGATGTTGTTTCAGATAACATCTTCTGTTTGCAAAGAATTGGCCGCATTTATTCGAACGGTAGTTTATGAATGGTGATTCAGTAATGATTGAGATTCTGCCAGTGGTAAAGGGAAGGTAGTAGGAGATTCCTACGGTATTATAATTCTCGTTAGTATGGCGAGCATAAAAGGCCTAGAGAAAAGCCTGGATATAAACTGACCGCAAAGGTGTTCTAAGTTTCCACCTGAATTAAACCAGTCTCATATGTCCAAGTAACCACCCATAGCAAAATTGCGCAATTTAGAAGTGTTGTATTGGCACCTCCGCGGCTGCTTCCACTCGCTAACGGTAGTGAAAACAAGAACGATCCGGAACCAAAATTCAAGGGTTCCTTTAAATAGGGAAATCACTGCGTCATATGGCATAACGCATAAACGTGAAAGCCAACCAGAGTACGGAAAGCGTGCGGACAATTCAAACCAAGAAAACTGAACAAATGTTGCACCAATCAAATGGACACAAAGAACCTAAAGTGAGAGTGACAGCATCGAAGTATGGCTGCGATCCGAAGGCAAAAGCAACGACTTTAAATCGCTAATAAGGATAGCAAGATGATATGTTAAAACAAACATCAGTGAACCAACCTAACACAACGAAAGTCTGCAGTCTGGAACGGCTACCCAAACATACCCGTACTTTTGTTGCTCCTCTAACAAGGACAATGCTACTTACCTGGCTCTTCACGAACCACTTCAGCAACGCCCTAAAGCACCTTGTAGCACTCTGTCAAGAGGTCGGCGTTCTCCGCTATCTGGTGTGCTACCGACTGAGGAACGAGTGGAATAAACGTGCACAATAAATTGGATTCGAAGTAAGGCCATATGTGAAGTCTGCCATCAGTGATTTATTGGTACGCCATTCAAGTTCTGTTTTTGGCACACGCTCGAATGGAAATTATCTCCAAGTTCTCGTGTTGCCGTATGTGCTTTATGTTTTGCTAGGTGAGTTAATGGCAGCAGCCAAATCCTATCAAGCACATAAACGTCGCGCGAGATGGACAGTAGCGACTGTGTTGATGAAAACGACTGCGCTGCATGCTCCAACGATTGCAGCCCCAACAGTAGGGTGGGCTAAAGTAGGGAAAGCCTGACTACCGTCCAAAATGTGCCTTCAACGAGTGACGTGTCGAAGTGGCAAGAAGCTTGTTGTGCGTCTGCTCTGTCAATACCCGGGTTTTGAATCACAGCCAACGGATTCGGTTGTAACCCATCTACCGAGAAGTAGGTTATCTACAGCCTTGCACACGATTTGCTGGCAATTCCATAAATTGCTGGTTATGAAGACGCCAGCAATAAGCATAGTGTCACCCTGAATGAGACAAGCACACAGCTGACGATGATCAAATCGTTCACTGTACATGCTACTAACACACATAAGCTGAACATAAACTGTTCATAGTAATGAGACTGTTAGTCTGCTCAATTCAACCATCACATCCTGGATTCCATGATCGACTACCGAGATTGTCAAGCAACATTCTTCTTTATCTATCCAGTGAATGGACTATTTGAGAAACGTTGTCTGGCCCACTCCAAGAGCAGCGCAATGTACAGGACTAGAGCGGGGTCCATTCTCGGCATAATTTAACGGCTTAATGAGCGCAGTCGTCTCGGCTTTTCCACTCACCCTTGAGAACATTATGATATGACACAAGTAAGATGACTGATGGCCTCCGGTAGTTTAGCGGAGTGTAGGAGGTTCTAAATGGTCCGTATGGGATATGATGTCAAGTAAAACAAGTAACTAAGACTCATCCAAATGTACTTTCAACACACAGATTGTATGTGGTGGGGAACATATTTTGTAATCCTCTCCTCCTAAACCTGATTCGCTGTCCTGCACAAAGCGATTTCGTTTGTTCGAGTCCATCATGAAAATGAAGCCGTCGCGTCATACTCAAACAAAGGAAGATCGGGCAGTTTGGCCCTTCGGTCTTCCCTCGTATTGCTCAACATACATCCGTGTCCTCGCTCCAATCACTCATCTGATCGCATTGGTGGCGCGTGAAGTCGTTGGTCCGGCTATCCCACAAAATGTGACACATATTAGCAGCCGGATCATACAACGTTGCTAAACACGGGGATCCGTGGTGTCAATCAGATGACACAAATTACGATTTACAGACCTCATGTTAACGCTCTAGCTAGCGAACTACCTCCAATAGATTGCGCCGTCTGCTGCTATGATGCGACCAGGAAGCAATCTTGACAGCTGAGCACCTGAGACAAATGACGTATTTCGGTTATAGGAGCCCTTCTTAGGTGTGGATTTCAGAACTAATGCCCCGTCGTGCTCGGATGACAAAGGATGTGAAAGTAGGTATTCCCGTTGTTGTATTCCAATGCTCCTACATAGTATGGCCGGAAGAACAGAGGAAAGTCTGGGTACGCTGCTGATGTTGGTGCATCTTAGTTGTCAGTTATTCAAAGTTGGTCTCAATTGTGTATTGCCTGGACTTTTGAAAGATGGTCGATGCTGCTGGTGAAAATGGCAGCTGACTAAGTGTACTGTTCTGGCAAACCTTGTGTGGCAAAATGTCAAAGGTGTCCTACAAGGTCATTGGGAATGCATTCACTTGGCTTTTCTCCTCAACTGCTAGGCAGTGTGCTGGTATAGCTGTACTAGGTGAGTTGATGAAATCCTGTCTTTCCACTGCATTGATTGCTGAAGCTAAGATTAGTTAACTGGGTTTCTAAAAAGCCGTTTGTACCTGCAACGCGAACATACCAGGTGGCTGGGTCAAGTAACCGACGCAGACTCCACAGCTGGGACTAAAGCGCTACCGTTCGTTTGAAATAGCGTCACCTACTTCGACCGTTGTGAGTCGAAGTATTCACACTTCATCCACACGCGCTACAATAAAACGAGATTTCGCAACGAACGAGCACGAAAACTCTGCACTCGTTCACCTGGCAGCTTTTTTCCCACATCATCCGTTCTCCTGTGTTCCGTGAGTGCGTGTAATTGTTGACGCAATCGACTGTTTTTAAACGCTTAGTGGGACACTTGAATAGAATAAATTAGCCTGTTCAAGGGTTTGTGGACAGCTGACCAAAGATGTTTCTCAAGCACCATCGTTGGGAAGCAACAATCTAGTTGGTTACTACTTGAGTGGATTGGTGAATGGAGCGGGATCAAGGTGGATTAGAACTCGCTTCCGTTGCATTCAACAGAAAATGACTGTTAGATGATACTTGGCGACCTGTATCCTTGGTCCGTCGCCTATCTTTCAGTAAGCAGCAGTGTGAGTTTGGCATCCTTCTTTATGCAATACGCATAATGGGCAAAATTGAGACTGTCGTGGAATCGTACTATATTGATATTCATACAGTCGCCATTGACGCGTATCACTCCGCGTAATGCGGCCCCATTACGCTGGATGCGTTGGTGGCGAATTGCATCGGATTAGCGTGACGCTACGTGGAACCAAGCAATTGGTAGGGTCGGACTAATGACTAAGGCGCAAATACAAGTGGTACATTCTACGCAACCTACTTGGGCTCCCATCTTGCAAAACTATTCACACGGGGAATCAGCTAGGTGTCGCCCGTAATGCAATTGAGCGAACCCCATCTGCTGACTTAACTAATAACCGAACGGAGAAGACCGTCAGTTGGGAAGGATCCACTCCAGACTCTTGAGGAAACCGATAAATCAAATTGTCAACTATTTTAGTCTGTAATTCGTCAGCGTTGTTCCTGTTGCCTGGTTACAGTTACCGATCGGATTGTGCCCTGTGAACGTTATATTCTCTCAATTGAAACAACTGTATATGCTATCGCACACGCAAGGGATTGAGCTGAATTCATTATCCCGTCGATCATCCCGGCAACCCATTCACCAACACGCACGTACGCCAACAGCCGTGACGAGGGAAAATTATGGAAATCGACAAACAAATCCTTTTCTTTCGATGATTGACCTCCGACCCGGTTTCTGTGCGGTAACTTATTTCATGGGGCCGGATGTAATGAGAAGTCAGAATAACAATCGTCAAATGCTTAAAGGGCTCTGTCCTCTGGATGACCAGGAAACGCAAATGGCGGGTTGCTTACTTGTTCTGGACCGTCACATACCGATCACAGCGGTCAAAGACAAAGGCAAGTGAGAAGGATCCAATGGTCACGCAGTGTGCTTGAGCAGAAAACCTATTCAACTCCCAGCTAATCCGGCTATCGGAATCATTATAGTAGCGCTCGTGAAAGGACCTTAAACGGCCATGTGTGTGTGCTATCCAGCTGTAATGAGAGTTGGAAGAGGCACGCAATTCAGCCACAGTGACCGGTGGTGTTCACTGGACCCAAGTCAACATCGGATCCGCGATTCTCCATTAGGCGGCTTTGGGACAGGCTACCTAGTTCGCAGCGCTGCAGCATAAAGTGCTGGTGCCGTTGCGGACAGAGGTTTGTATCGTTCTACCTGGTGAGAACTGGGAATCCCTAAAACCGGACGCTTACAGACCAGCCAGTCTAAGTGTCGATTAGCTGCTGGTCAGTCAACGGCATCTACTTCAGCACCTGCTTGCCACATCGCCGTGTATACGTAACGTGACGTGTTCCCCTTGTTTCACCCAACGAGTAATTTGCACATCGTCAGCCTGGTTGTACTGGATGTTCGCTTTGTGAATCTTATTGGGTACGTTGCGTAAAGAAAGCCACATGGCATTTCCAATACGATTGGATAACTTTAATGCGAAGATGACATATTCTATGGCTACCCTCCGCCCCATTATTCTTGGCAGCCTAAGTACGGGTGTGGTGTATCCCGAAGAAGCAGCAGACCAGAGTAGCACCGGATCGTATGTATAGAGGAAACTGTCTGTACACACGCGCAGTACAATTAAATCGATGGAGGTTCGCATTGCGACCAAGCAAATGCAAGACCACATGATAGACCGATGAGTGCTAAATACTAGTGTAAGATATGCGAAGCGAGGGCAATACAAAGCAAACTATTTGAACATCAAATTGTCCCCTCCACTGTTCGTAAAAATATAGGCACTACATGTCCATGAACGGTCTAATTTAGCGTCAGCACCCTGAAGAATTTTCATGTGGTGTTATCCGTTAAAGCGTATTGGTAGACAGGGCGGCTTATCCGACCGGAACGTTTTAACATTGTATTAGATTGTACCGAGCGCTTGTTTTAGGTGTGTTCGTCTGTTCAATAGCACTTTGGGAAAGCGCTGTATGCAGCCGTCTTGCATTCACCTTTGTCCCACCAACCCACTTGTAAATCTCTGGTGTGTACACAGATTCCACACGGGTCGGCGATCCGAACACATTACCACTTTCCTGGAAATAGGGAGGTTCACAGGAACAAAATGTCCCTGGAGGATACGTTCTCCCAACACGTCTATAATTAGCCTGGTAAACAGACCGTCTTTCGTATTCTCTGTGATCGACGGTTTCTTCGGATGATGCATTTAATCGAGTTCGAATCGTTCGTCCTAGCATTAGCTCCGAGGGAGTCGTTGCCGTTGCAGTATGTGGAATGGTTCAGTATACCTCCAATTCAGATACCAACCCATCATCCCAGAATTTTCTCGAAAGTACGGTTAAGTCGTTCGACGAGTCCATTAGCTGCAGGATTAAAAGGTACAGTCCTCGTGTGGCTGATACTATTGCGCCTTAGCAAATCAGCATATACGTTAATTCGAAACTGTGGGCCGTTATCAGTGACTAATCCTTCAGGCAAACCGTACCTTGCAAACAAACAACGGAGCCAATTTATGATGACGGCTGTAGTTACCCTCCCCGCATAAAATAGCCTCTGGCCATTTGCTGTAGAAACATGTAGCCACTAGCACGTTGTGCTTCTGCGGGGGTGCATTGCCAAACGGGCCCATAACATCGAAGGCAATTTTTGCCCATGGCTTCAATGGATACACCATAGGTTGGACTGGAGCATTCAGGCGCCTCACACTTGTATCGGAGTGTTGGCAGGCGTAACATCCCCGAATAACCGCCTCGACGATGAAATTCAACTTCGGCCACCAATAGTATTGTCGTATCCGAGCTTTCGTTTGTGCAAACCCTGGATGACCTTCATGCGCACATGCAACCGCCAGAGGAATAAGGGTTGCAGGGACCACAAACTGATCGCCTCTAATAATGAAATATATGTGTACTCTCGAAGCTTCGTTAGAACAGGGTCTTTGTCAGTGTGCTCTAGTGTCAGGTTATCGTAGGTGTTCTATCTGAGAGCTGCGATGTCATTTTTACCTCCTTTAAGTCCTCGTTTTCCCCTTCTTTGTACAGGGGAGTCTCGACAGGGCATCTGCACGTTGGTTAAAGCACCCTGGAACATAGCTTATTTCATAATCATAGTTCAATAAACGTGAGTACCAGCGATTCAAGCGTACCGGCTTTTGGCCTTTGTTACCGAGACTTATTAGCGCTGTAAGAGCAGAATTATCGGTGCGCAAAGTGAATCGACGTCCGAATAAGTGAAAGTGCCATTTCTCACATGCCCAGACGCATGCGAGGGCCTCCTTCTTGCCGGTGGAATAATTGCTTTCAGCATCAGAAAAGGTACGTGAGGCGTGCGCAATGACTTTCTCCTTGCCATCTTGCAGCTGAGACAGAACTGCACCCAAGCCCACATCTGAAGCATCCGTTTAAACAAAGGTTGGACAGTGCTCATTAAACATCGCTACCATGGGAGTTGATTCAATCATCTCTTGTATGGTTACCTAACATTGTCTTGTTCAGTGGCCCAACGAAACTCGTGGTTTTGGCGCGTCAACCTCCGTAACGGCTCGGCAATAGTCACAAAATTCGGTGGAGGTCCATGGTAATAAGAACAAAAACCCAAGAAATGTTTCATCTGTGTAACACTGCATGCATGTGGACAATCGAGAATGACTTTGGAGTTCTGCATATTAGGCTTAGTACCCGAGGTAGAAATAACGTGTCCAGTAAATTCGACCTCAGTTACAGCGAATCGGCATTTGCTGGTATTTAGGTGGAGAGTTAGTTCATTCAGTCTTTGCAGCACAGTATGAAAGTTTTCCTGATGTTCGGTGGGGTTACTACCAAAGACACAAATATCATCCATTTACACGACACAGCGTTTGAGATCTGATAACGATAGATTAATACATTTCTGCCAAGCTGCTGGGGGCACTACTAAGGCCTATTGGTAGCACTTTGTATAGATAAAAACCGTCTTGCATGAGGAGAGCAGTCAAATGTCAGCAATCTTGAGTCAGTGGCATGTGATAGTATGCGCTGCGAATATCCAGCTTTGAGAAAAGTTTAGCTTTTGATATTCTTATCAACAACTCGTCGATAGAAGTCAGAGGGAACTTGTCTACAATCCTATGTCGAGTAAGGGCTCGAAGGTCGATGCATACACGAATAGAGCCAACTTTCTTTTGAACAGCAACTAGTGGATGAACCCATACAAAACACCGTATGGGTTCCCTCAAGTCTTCCGTGACCATATTTTTCAAAGCTTGCGTCAACGCCTCCCGTATGGCCAGAGGTACAGGCCTAGGTTGAGAAATGTTGAACGGTTTGTAATCCGCGCCCAAGCGAATGCAGTGCATCGCTTTTGGGACGCCGCCAATATCCGGAAGAAAGAGATTAAGGTAACTGGAACGTAACTAATGTGGATTGACGCTGGCAATGGTCATCCGGCTGACGTATGTTGATACGTTCGACAAGACCAGGGCATTACGTCCCAATAGAGGTTTACTATCAGTTTTAGAGACTTAAACTTCAACAATACGCTTCCTGCTGTTTATAAGAAACATTGAAACCGTAACAAAACCGAGTATGTGAACACCACCATTGGAGTAGCTGCTGAAATTGTAAGTGGAATGATGTATAGTTAGGTGATCAAAATGCCGTAAAAACAATGGGATACAACTATGATTGCTGACACGGAATCTAGTTCCGTGTCTAGACAAATGGTTTTGTTACTAACTGCAAAAAAACACACGATGAATATCTGGCGAAGGCAGTTTGGGTTCTTGAGTTGGAGACGAAATTGGATGTTCGCATTCAGTAACAATATATATAGATTTTTCAGTTGTGACCGGAGTCACAGAAACAACTAAAGTAATGGCGTGGGAACGACAAACCCGAGCAAAATGATCGGTCTTACCGCATTTCCGGCAGATTTCTCTCTTTGCAGAACATGATTTATCATTTGCATGATGTTCAGCATTTCCCCAACGGTAACACTTATTTCTAACTGAGGATCGCGTCAGAAAGCGTGTAGTATCTAAACGGTCAATTTTAATAGTTCCTGTGTTGGAGGGGAAAATTTTGTTTTGTTCCTTGACTGCGACCTTCGCGCGAGCCACGTCACATGCCCTGTCCCGTGTGAGCTTTTCTGGGTTCTCCATTAAGAGACTCTCTGATCCGTGAATCCGTGCGACCAGAAATCAATTGTTGTATTAGTATAGTTTCGTCCATTTCTTGTTGGGAATACTACTGTAGTCACACTTTCGAACAGAACAAACGAGACGGGAAATGAATGCATTCACTGATTCGCCAGATGCTTGTTTCATCTGCGCAAATTGTACCGAGAAGTGTAGGTGTTCACTCGAATACCCCAATGTTTATCGAGGGCTGATAAGGCCTCTGTCAACATGGGTCTCTCCCGCAGGTTTAAAGAATCAAATATACGTTGACCTCCTAAACTGAGGTGCAAGCGCGAAAGTTTTAAAGTATCCTCCATTTTCAGTGTCACGAACGGACTGAGAACTGGTCGCAAAGAAAGATAATCTGAAAAACCAGTTTTCCAGACTTCCCAGCATTCTGCATTTGGGGTAACCGCAGAGTCAGTCCAGAACGTTGAAGAAGCAGTAGAATGCAAAGACATCGGTAACACGCGACACCAATTTGGTGTATCCCGGAAAAGTAGCAGACCAGAGCAGCAGCAGAACGAATGTATGTAGAAAACTGTCCGCACGCACGTGCAGTATAATTAAATCGCTAGAGGTTCGAATTGCAACCAATCAAATGAAAGATCACATGATGGGCCAACGAGTGTTAAGTAGAAGTTTGAGTAGGATAAGTGAATCGAGGGCACAAACAAAACAAAGTATTTGAACACGACAGGGTGTCTTATGGGGCGACAAAGCCACGCAATCCGGGGATATGGAACACCAGTCTATTCACACGTATGCAATTTTAATGTATGTATTTCAATTGAGGTGCCGTATCTAAACGGATGAAAGGCAGTCCCCTGTTTGCTTGCAGCATTTCCAAGCGAACAGCGTGCAATTTGGCGTCGTAGGTTAAATGGTTGGAATTTGAAAACGGAGTATTCTTTCGATCATGGAACACTGCGGTCACAGCGTTGGTTGCGCTCAACGACTGTCAGGGTTTTCGTCAACACTTAAGTAGTCGCTTACCTTCCTCCGATATAGGTAATCACATGGTGTATTTTGTACACCACAGTAGAAATGTCATACTGCGGGTCAATTAAGTCTAAATGATCGACGTCTTTGATGGGGTTCGGGACCAGCATCGTTGATGCTGCCATCAGGATGGCGGAGGTTCGAATCCCCCAGCAATGCTGATGAGTCGGAAGCTGCCGCCCGCTTGTTATCTCAGACACAGACTAGTTACCGCAAAGATGCTTGACAACATCTGATCCTCATTTCGTCGATTTGAGGGAATCTGATTTCATGGCAAAGGGATGCTCAACGATACATACTTGATATTGGAAAAACCGGTTTGTTCTCTTTTGGTGTTACAGAAACTGTAGTGACGCTTTGGAAAGTCAAACCTCGACGGAGAGACCGGTTCCGGGTGTTTGGCATACATTCGACTAGAATTGCCCTTTTGCTTATCATCAGAATCACAATTGAAATTAGCCCATCTTTCGGAAGTGGTACAGCTTGTGGATAACTGACGTATCATTCACCAGTTGTCACGTTACGAATACTACCACTCGAGTAGCTGTCCTTCTTCATACTATGTCAGAAGGACCGCTGGAAAATTATACCGTCCATTGGTTGTTTACGGTGGCTCACTTAACTCTCCGAGCCATTTTATTCAATATACCACTGCAAACGAGAAAGGTCTCTGGAAATAATCTTACGTAAATGTGACGATAACGGGAATTAGGTAAATTCGCACATGTCGTACAATTTACACCAAACCGAGACATCCCACAGGATTTCGCCAGGTGGCACTTCACCAGGAAATCCCTGCTCGAGTCAGTGCGATCACGTGCTCACGCCATAGTGGAACAAAACCGCGACTGGCGTACTGGACTACTTAAATATTAAGATGTCTCCGGCATCCCCAAGGCACACGAGTGATCTCATCAACCAGGAAGATCAAATCTCCATCGTCTTATATCTGGGCGTGGGTTAGTAAAACGGTGAGCATCGGCTAAGGAGCCAGACATTGGTTGCGTTCAGTCGATGCACTTTGCATGGAATGGTGGGTATGTCGTCAATGAGAATGGTCGCTATATGACTGCACAGCATTTGTAAATAAAGTACCTTCCAGCACCAAAGCTAAAGTGTGGCGTGATACAGAAAATTCACTCTAACCAGTTTGTCGTGTGGAACACGGCATCGGAGCAGTGCTGTATCAGGCTGCCATTCCGCACACGTCATTATACACGTTAGCTGGAGGTGGGAATCACCTCAGCTACTGTGCCGTAATACATAAAAGAAAAGAAGGGAAAAAGGCGCCACAACTGCAAGCCAGCTGAGCCACCAGTAACGCATGGGCATTATTCCAGTAAGCTACCAGCCGGATAATATGCTGCAAAATATATTTACTATGCAGAATGATATAAGGCTGATTAATGAGCTCATTGTTGGAGGAGGATGCTAAGAGGGATGAAACAGACAAATAAAATCACTGCACGAACACCATTGAGCTCGGCTCCTAGCCTTGTCAGCAAGCTTCTCCAGTCAAACGTGTTCATCAACTTTCGGACTCCAACCAGGGAGCCTAGACGCTCCAACCGAGGCCAGCTTCGAAGTGAGGGTCTTCATTCCTCTCGACCAAGTCATCGCTTGACCACTCTACCTCCTCTTCCATCCACAACCCCGGCGCGCAAACAGCGCACGTCACGGGAGTCGGTGGGCTGGCATGCGTAACACGTGGCCGAGCCATCGGAGCCTGGTGCGTGAAATAACGGTGCTGAGCGGTTCAGTTCCTTTTCCAGTGCCATAAACAAGGCGTCGAACACGCTCGTTGCTCACGCGGTGTTCCCACCAGATGTGAGCCAAATTGCGCAGGCACCGGTGGTGGAACATGACTAGCCTCCTTATGTCCGTTGATCTAAGGGGCCAGGTTTCACAACCGTACAGTAGGGTCGAACGTACCGCTGCGTTGTACACTACCCTTCAAGGCGAGTGTGATGTCGCGCCGGCGCCATAAATAGCGAAGGTTAGCAAAAGCGCCCCGAGATTTTGCTATACGGTTCGTCATCTCATCTTCGATCTCAAGGGCGCTGATACAACTTCCCAGGTAGTTGAATTTTTGAACGACTTCTAGCTGATCCCCACCAACGGTCAGTGTAGGAGGAAGTCCAGACCAATCTTGGAGGAACACACTGCAATTCGAAGGTGCGAAGTAAAGCCCGAAGTGACGGACAGCCAGTGTTAATCAATCCACTGCAGCTTAGCACCTTTGTTAGCTGTCACAGATTAAGGTAATATCGTCAGCTTACTCCAAGTCAATACGTCGTTCTCCGCATACTATAATTCGTGTCCTATGAAGTTGATTTCCCTGACTTCGTCAATAGCGACGTTGAAGAGGAAAGGTGATAGTGGGCATCCTCGTCGCGCACCGCTGGAGATATTGAAGGGCGACGACAGCTGGACGTAAGCTCTCACTCTGCCTGAGCTACGCGCATATAATATGGATTATATTATTCCGCACATCTGGGAACTGGTGAAGATCACAAATGCCAAAACGAGATGACTTCAGTAAAAGCAGTACCGGGACTGATAGGCCGCGTCCAACTAATTTCGAACCACAGGACACAAGCAAATTCTTATCTCAGAGGCGGAACCGAGTCGGTTCGTGTGATCAGATGATAAGGTGATCGAGGAGCAAAATCGGGAATTGTCGCTGAGGTTCGACCACTGGTAATGAATCACGAGACGGCTGATTCATTGGCCATGGGAATCCGATATGGAGGCGGAATAAAATATGGGGTGAGACCGAGGATGTAGGGCTGTGATTAGCACAAGATGTGGATGCGCATGGAAGGATGTGCAGGAGCCTGATAAGCATTTGAAACGAGTCAACATGAGGATTGTGGAAGGGCATTGAGCTTGCTGGGTGCCGATGATGCAAGGGAAGTGGTAGGATGATCAGCCTGATGGGTCAAGTTGTACACCTCGGAATGGATTTATGCTACTAGGCAGGGACAGAAGCCGTATGCCCTGTCTCAGACCTGAAGCAGGAGTATTGCCCACCCGACTGAGCTGTCGCCCACCAAATTACACGCATTCACCCCAAAGTTAGTGTTGGGAAAAGTGCTGTGACGACTTTCGATGGACTTTGGATACGTCAGTGTGACATTTCAATCACAATGCCTATGTAATCGCCATTGCTTTCCTGTGCAGTTGAGTGTCAAATTAGGCTATCCATACCAACGGAAACTGCGACACAATTAATAAGGCGAAAAGGTTACGCGGTGTTAGCATATGCGGCAGTTTTGAATGGCAAGCAAAGTTAGCTTCATGCATCCATTCCAGAAATTTTTCTGTGTGTTCTCCTCATATGCCAATAGGATAAAAATTGCAAAGCGGTTGAAATGTTTCGAAGCAAGCTTCACAGTTCCACATAACACTCCCATCTACGGGATTCTCCTCACTAACTTGAAAGACATACCGGGTTTAATAGATGATGCGACGGATAGGTAAACGCTTTCCTCCTTAGGCCATCGGGGCAATAGCTACAGTGTTTGTAAAGCAACAGTCCATGACTTTGGTCACTATACATATTACAGCCGGGTCCTTTTATGATTTGTTATATTGCTTAGAATATGTTCAGTGTTGAACTATGTGAAGTGATGCACATACAGCACCCTCTTTCATGCTGCAATAAATTGGGCAACCTGGAGGTGCAAGCGCCTCTCTGGGCAAATGAAACTGGCGTTCTGATTCAAACCGACCTTGGCTGTTTGGATCAAGATAAGGAGGTAACAAAAGGGTCATTCAGAATGTGAACCTCGTACGCCACGCATTTGGACATCTCATGTCCGCCATTTCTCAGCAGCTTCATGGCTAGTACATACGTTCACATGTGAAATATGCTATACTGGTCTGGAAGCGATGGTTGAGAAGAGATCTCACCGCTTTGGAGATACTTCAACCTAAGCAACCAGGAAAGCTAAAGGCCTTTACCATCCACTCGACTAGCAAATGCTGTGAGTGCTTGGATCCTTCAGCGGACTATGTCGGTGATTGCGTGCGGATAATATTTTGTCTTACCGGATTTTGAGAGACCCCAACCACGCGTGCCGCCATCTGCTGGATCTCAGTCACAACAGCACTCTGAGAGGCTGACATCTCAATCTAGCATAACAGTCCAGTCGTTTGAAATGGCGTCGGAGTTTTATTTCATACGTGTTAGCCAGGCATGGAATGTACTCGCGGAATCTGTCCTTTAGACACCCACGCTAGTAAGGTTGAAAGTCCGAGTTGACCGTGCATTCAGTTCAATGCATCATCTCACATGATCCATTCTTCATTGCCAAACACCAGTGTCTGCTAGAGATTTCACCGCTTGTCAACTATCATGAATCCAACCAATACCGGGAGACAGCGAACGATGGAAGAAAGGTGTATTGACCGAGAACTTTGGAGAAAGATCTTATGAAATCAGTATTGAAAGGAAAATAATCCGAAGAACTGAGTGCAACTGAGGCGACACCAGGAACGAGAAGGTGAATCTGCAGCAAAACACGACGCCTTACTGAATGCTCACAACGACAGTGGCAGCAAAGACCACTCGGAGCGGCAGAGCGTACGGCGTCTACTGCGACGACGATGCGCTGGTCTCGAAAAATGCAATGATGTAATGGGACTGTGCAAGCAGAACGATACGATTAACATGGCCCAGCAAGCTGTTAGCTTTCCGCAAGCGAACAAACCAGTTGGTTAGACATCTACGCATATTTCATCTACCCGCCGATTGGTTCGCTGGAGCGGGTTTGTTTAACTGGTTCAAAGGAAGAATATCATGAACACAACAGCGTCGTTAGTTATGGAAATGACCCAGTTATTTACATCGAGGTTCCTACATATCTGTTGTGCTGCCATTTTGCTGAGCTGGCTTGGCCGAATAAATCGTTTGTCCCTGAAGCATCGAGTTCTGCGACAGTTTAGGTAAGCGTTGTACGTCCCATATATTGTCGCATCTGCCAATATCGTCGTCAAAGTTCTTGCGGTAATAGCGTTTGATGCTGAGATTACTGCAAACGAATTATATTGATCAACGCAGTAAACCTGAAGTACTTACAGCCACTCAGTTCAATTCACATGCAAGCTTCCCGCATGCTTCAGTCCACAGGACCACTCAAACAGAGCATCATGTGGGAGATGAAAACGTGGTTAAATAGAACTAACTCGAACCCTACATTACTACACTGTTTCTTCTGTGTTTTGAAACGCCGGTTACTGCTTCCAACACGTAATGAATGTTGACGCCCCCTTTGGAAAGCTGTTCATCAGATGCCCCTGTGCACAGGTTTGACTGTGTTGACGACTCGATGGACAAATGAATCCGCAAGTTTCAGGGCAACATCAGTTGAACACTCATTACCGAGGCCAATTAAATACAGTAGTACGGCTACTTAATGTGCAAACATTGAAGTAGCTGTCATTGTTCGTGTTCGTGCCCAGCATGGCACCTGCTTGAACGCACTCTATCATCACTGATGGGCGTGCTTCAGTGTCGCGCACGTCCAAAGTAACTGAATTGCAGGTTAGCCACTGCACAGCAGGATGGTAGGCGACGTCGGCATCGCAGTGTTAAATGGCCGGTTGTGCAACCGGAGATTATGTGACACGACCAGTAGGTTCCCGTGGTGTTGCGAACAGTCCATCATCATGTATGCTTGCGTAGCTGCCCGATTCGTAGGAAAGTCTGTTAATGCTTGTAGTGTTGTACGAAACATCTCCACCTGCTTGTCTACACTTGTAGGAACATGAAACAACACTTGATGACCTTCTAATGTGTTTCGCGTGTTGAATGCGCCTGAGTTATATACAATTAAGTTCGATTAATTGCTCAGTATACCAATTTCGGCTTTATGTAGCGTGCGTGTTTTGCATGTGTCGAAGTTAATCCCCGTGTCATTAGCTGCAGTATGCTGACGTTTGCAAAAAGGATTTACGTTGCGTAAACACGCTTACAGCTTTAAGTTGAACTTCCACGTCTAGAACTTTCTAGTTAACTTTTAAAACCAATTCCATCCAGGCATTGCTTTTCACTCGATTCCTTGCTTTATGAGTCCACAAATGCCATGCTTGTTATGAGTGTCATTCGATGAAATATTGCGTTCTATAAGCCTAGTCTCACGCACGGCTTGATTCCCAGTAAATTTGAATGTACCTAAATAACTTAGGAATAGTTTTGTGGACCTAGTCTTAATGTTGCTCAGCAGTGAATCGAAACAATCCCAGCGGTCTGTGTTCCTGGTCAGCGGTAAACTGGGGAAGCGGTGAGACGGACCGCAGCGTCCAGCACATCAACAGGAAAGTGTGTGGTTATGGGCACTAAGACGGTGCTTCGATTAACCACAGTGATGTGAATAAACAAATGTCACGGTCGTGCTTCATAATCTGCTTGGTTGTGTACAAAGAGCAGAACAAGGGAAAATGAATTATATACGTATGCTGACGTATAGGTAAAGAAGGATAAAAATTGCCAGTTCGCAATTTGTGAATTTGTAATTCACACTTGCCTTGATGACGAAATGCATCGCATGGACATTCTAACACCAGGAGCTCAAACATGGTCGTCCACTTGCTGTCGCAAAACTTTTGATGTGTTATGTGATTGCAGTGATAAATTTGGTTCGGGTGGAGACCATGGCTTCCAAATGCCACCAGCGCTGTGGGCATTATCGAACCGTTCACAAAGCACATTTTGATGTACTTGTAGGATTTCAATCCTCGATGCAAACAAGGTACCTAATGTGATCTCACCTGATTTTAAGGGAATATATCCCTTAGGGACGACTACTGCATCGGTAACCATGAAGTCAAGACTACCTTGGGCCTAAAGCTGAAACTGGTTGAAAGCATACCTTCCGAACCGCTCCTCATGCATACCAGTGAAACCTAATTGAATGGCGAGGGAAAATGTGCATGCATTTCCTTAAGTCTTCTAACAGTAAGAGCCAATTGAAGTGCGCTGTGAAGCGGTGACAAGCATTGCTCACGGATCTCAGTGGTTTAGTGGTGAACCGCCGGCAGTTAACCATTTGGTCCCTAGTTCCACTCCCAGCTTCGGCTTACTCTACCTGATGAATTGGAACAAGGATGAAATCGGTCGTGGGAGTTTCCCTGTTAGACAAGATGAACTCCGAAGCCCCTCCACTCCAATGTCCAAACTTGAACTATGCTGTGTTGATTTGCATCGAGAAATTTGCTTCCTATCGATTGCGCAATTAAGCAAGCACAGGAAAGAAACGGGAAGACAGCATGGCTGATCGGTGGTGACGCGTGTATGTGAGAACCTAGAGACGAGTTGGAAAGACACTGGAGTTATTTTCAGTGTAGACGGGACAACCTGATTTCAAAAATGGCTTTACGAACAACTAATTCAATGATGGTTTCAGAACAAAGGGACACTTAGATGCTCGACGACTGATTTTGCAATTTGTAATGGCTAGAAACTGATTAACACGAAGATGGCTCATTGCATTGTCTCATTTATGAAGGCTAAGTGCTTGGGACCTAGACTATAGCCATCACGAATTCTCGTTAACACTGCTCGTAATTCAACAGACGTGTGAGGATCATTGATCCTAGTTTCGGACACCCAACACACGTCAATACCCGGAGTGTTCAATGTGCTTGCGAGTGCAGTCTGTTAACTTATTTGTCCAAAATTGCCAACGTTGGACGCTGTCACGTAAAGGAGACAGCGGGGCCTTATAAGGAGCTTTTGCCGCACAAATTCCAGTGGGTGATGCGGGAAGGTAGGTGCAGATGATATGACACCATTGGCATTGTAGCTGCTGTCAAGTACACTGGGGAATTATAGGAGGAAGTGTAGTCGTTGGGGTCGGGAGGGGATTAGGAGAAACAGGTGGAAAAGAGCTAGAGGAAACGCCAGCAGAAGCATGTATAGTGGCTCTGTACTTGAGTCTAGCTGCGACGAATCATTACCAAAACCCAGCAAGTCCGCCTACTACTCACTACTTATCATTAACCGCCTTAGCACCTTACAAGCCACATCGATTAGTGGGAGTTTGCAAAGAAAGTCGCTGCTCTGGGGGCCAGCCCTGTCCTCTGTACATTCATAACATACATGATAATGAAGGATGAGCTGCGCTATATCGCAGTTAGATATCAGTTATGGCCGCCCACTGACATTACCCCTGGTTCAGTGGCATAAGTCGCTGGCTCGTAAGAGTAAGTTCGTGGGTTCGAATCCAGCAGGATTCGGCGGGTGCGCATTACTTACTAGTCCCAATAGGACGAAACGGCCGTCTAACGCTTTCGCAGATGTGTGGTGGCCGTTTGCCTGTGTCAAGCTGCGACGAATCTTCACAATGTTCAAATGTTGTTTGGGCTTTCTACGAGATTCCTAGACGAGAAGAACTTCACTGAATGGCAGATCTTACTAGAAAGAGATGGTGTACGAATGACCTCGCTTAAATATGTGCAGTAGTTGCCGCACTGTGAGCGTTCATGTTTAAGTAGAAATCACCATAGCTGGGATTAGTCAGAGGATTGCTGACATCCAGAGAAGCATAAACAGTTCGTGACCTACAGTACTTAGAAAAGCATGGTAAGTAAATGAAGGCTGTTAGATGTATATATTATGTAATGTTCCCCAAGCACCATTAACAATAACGGGAACTCTATGTTAATGATGTAGTGGTAATGAAACTAGATTAAGGATATAGAGCGATGGACAAGGACGCGGCGAGAAGTCACTAAGGCATGTCCGCCCACTCATCAAGACGACAAAATCTAAACGAACGGAGAATGGTGGACACAAGACCAATCTTCGAAATCGCATGACACTGACCATTTCAATAGTTGCAAGTTGAGTGGGAGCCCTAGTGTGCAGCTGGATTGGTCACTGGATACACATATGCGGGTGTACCACTAAGGTCGATTCTTTGGTTAGTGAATGTGCCTCAGCAAACAATTGCATACACCATCCTCGTGTTTTGACCGCATTCCTACGCGCATGGCATCTTACCTCACAGCTCCTTCGTTTGCCTCCTCTTTGTCCCGTCCGCGTTCAGAGAAGCGCCCAACGGCATAATGATATTTAGTCTGCTATTTTCATATTACTCATAGTCCACCAGAACACAGATAAGACAGGGTGGACCTCGTATATTACTTGACCGGGTCCGGGAACTGCAAACACGGTGATCCGATCCCGGAGTGACAGATTCAATCAGTAAACCTCAGTGAGCACATTGGACTACAGGTGGGTGGGGGGAGGTTGCAGCTATGTGTGATTACCCGCTGTCGACGCCAGAAACACCACACCATAGCGCGGATATTTCTCGGTTGTCCATATTCTGCCGGTACTAGAAAACGACTAACCAATTTCGATAGGAGTACAACCAATACCGGTGGCTTCTACATCTGTGAATATTCTCCGTCCGTCAACTAGGATAACACTGCTCAACTTCTATTGTCTTCTGCCTAGCTTATTTTAAAGACCGAAATGCGGATGATAAACAAGTCGTTACTTAAGAAATTCGAACAGTATACGCGGTGACTACAGACTATTTGTTGGGAACTGCAATTTCGAATCAAGGGAACTTTGCTAAGTTAGTGCGATTTAACCTCTATCGTGCAGCCCTCGACGAGCAAAATGTATACTGACAAGCGATTTGAACCCGTAATTCACTGGCGTTAAGAGCATTTATAACTTCAGCTGATCTCATCGGTTGATTTCCTTCATCGTCTGTTGTTTTACGCCACCGTTATACGGAAGACAGGAAAGCCATGAAAACGGAAGAGAAAGCACAACGGTGTATGGCATATGAATACGATGAGCCGGTGCAACGCATGTCCCACGAAACGGGTTGAGAGCAGATCACGAGCGATGAATGACAGCGTATGAGTTAAGGAGAACAGCGAATCCACTAGTCGAAACCCCAATAATTCAGACAGACCGCTTTCTCGATGCATCAAGGTGTAACTGCATGCGAAATAATTCAGTCTCGATCCAAACAATCATGAGCCTAAGAACGAGTCTAAGCTGGTCAAAAACAAGTTAGGGTAGCGAAGATACAGCATTTAGCAGGTACGAAAGATTCGCCAATTTGCGGCAGCACGGTGTGACCGAGAGTGAGGAACTGTGTGGTGCGTTGTACACGAAGACTTCACCTTTGTATTAGCGCGTAACTGAGTTTCGGTCGTGTGCAATAACGAGGACGCATCCTTGCCGCTTCGTTTTTGTTACATTACTTATGTTTTTGCGCTGCACTCGTGTTCTCGCGTTGTGCTCAGTCTAACCCACGCTTGCTCTATCCGGCGCCACGTTCGGGTTGGTGCAGAGTCAACCTCCTCGATTATCGCGTTGTCTGTCTGGACTATTTAAGCGTGGTCAGCTTGCACGGATAACACTCCATTAGTTTCCTGTCCGCTGACTCGACGTCCGATCCGAATCGGCCGCATTACTAGGTACCGTCACACTATCCCATCCCCTCCCAACGACAGCACATGAGTTGACCACCCTACGTTGTCGTTGTAATCAGAATGACGAATTGGATATTGTGTGTGAGTGTTAATCGTGACTTCTACTTTCTACGAACTTTACCCTACTCACAAACATCTACAATTATTCTACCATCGCCATTTGGACAATAGAAAGACAGATACTTTGGCCCATTGGGAAGTGACGGGTGAGTGAGCCAATCTGCAACACCAGGACAGATACTGTGAGCTCAATGGCAATAAGTCGCCCACCAAGCAGAAGTCATGTATTAAAACTTGCGCACCTAATCGTCAGCCCTCGGTAGATCAGTGGCAGAGCAGCGGACCGGAAATTCGTTGGGCCGGGGTTCGACTCCCCGTCGAGGCACATTATTGTGTGAGTTCTAATCGTGACTTCTACTTTCTACGAAATTGGATATCAGTCTGATGGTGCACTGCGTAAATAATCAGTATCCTAGTGCGGTACACCTTTATCGTGCCTGCGGTCGAGACAATAATCCAAATCGATACTGGTTTGTCGGTGCTTGCCTTGTGGTTCACCTACTGCGCCACTGCTATTCGACCTACGAATTCGCGCAGGCACGTAATTCTGCCAAACTCAACGAAGGACGGTGGGTGCGTATAGCTGTTCGCGTGTTCGTAATCGTTACTTGGTCGCATGAAAGATGACATGCCGTAGATAGTGACAAGTAGAGCCAAATTAAGACTGCTCCCAATCAAATGTGTGGGAACCAGAATTCAGATGTGGAACTAATTACTCATGTTACAACAGGTGCACAGCCCGCACTGCGTGCACATTTGACCAAAGTGACTTCTTCACAAGCCGCTGGGGTTCGGGGGATTCAATCCAAGCGGTGTGTCAGTTCTGGAAGAATGGTGGAACGCCTTATTGAGTGCGCAAACCACGTGTAAACATACAGGAGACGTGCAATCGGTGTCTGCCCGCAAGAATCAGCAGACACGAAAGAAGGCCTATCTACACAACTAGCCAAAATGCAAACTGTCCACTTGTCCCCGAAGGCTGAACATTCAATGCTACATGTGGCCACCAGTTCAGATGTATTCTTCGGGATCAGTGGGCTTGAAGTGAGCAAAATGGGCTCGTTGCACTATAATCCCCGTGTGCTGTTTCTGATACACCAATTGCCCGCATAAATGCCACGCCCCTAATGCTGCCCCGCGGTGAACAAGGAACAAAATACATTTAGTCGAACTAAATCGTGTGCCTCAACACCCCAAGAGGATTATTCGAAACGGGCCCACACCCGATCCGCACACCCCACACTGGACAGTCGGATTATCGGTGGGCGGATCTCACGTTTGCGTCCAACGCGGTTTTGTTGGTGATATTATGCACACAACCATGCCCCATCGGTTCAACCATTCATGGGTGATCTTCGCTCGGTAGACTACATTTTCCCGCCCGTGACTGTTTGATGTAGCGAGGGCGAGGTGCAGGATGAGCGAACAGGCCACCTACATTGGAAGCACGACTTTGTGTGTGTAGACGGTGAACAGGATATTTCGGGGGTTTTAACTCATTCCGATGACCTTCAACTCTTGGTGGGGGCCACGTCACAGATGAGGTTATGTTTTTTGACGTTAGAAATGGACAACCAAAAAGTTGAAGGATCAAAATCGCCGTCCAAATTTAGCATACTCTTGAATATACTGGTAATATTAAACATTCAACCAGCTGACATATTCGTCCTGCGTACAAAATAAATAGTCACATAGAGACTGTCTTGCTTGATAAATCGTGAGGTTGCATAAATAATATGTCTATGTTGGTGCTTGCATAATGTGCCAAATCACGCATGCGTACACTCAAGAAAGTGTTAACTTACGCACTAGAATATTCAATATCACGAGCACTCCCAAGTTCGGTAATCCATCAGTTTACATTTTGCGATGTTCCAATGTTCGAATCCATGTCTATTCTGAGTAGGATGGAATAATCAAATAATGGGATGATTTCCATCAAGTGGTTGTCAACTAAATGTCATCTACCAGCTCCGCGTTAACGTTGGTTCGTCTTCCGAATTTCTCTTTTCTTTCTCGTTGACAATCATTTGGTAAGCTGCTGTTGGTGTGAAGTTCGTGATGCAGAGAAAAACGCGTAGCTAAGACAGTGCGCCTTAAGTGTGCGTTTACTTGGGGAAATTATCAACCTAATTACTAGTTGGTAACGCACACTAATCAGAAAATAAGAATGCATGCGGTTGTGGAATGTTTGCCATTGATTTTCTATTTTCAGGGACCCCGAGTGATGGATCCAACCGGGTATAATCAACATGACCATCGGTTTGCCTCATCTTTCCGATGACTATGAGAACATGGGAACTTAAAAGTAGCATTGGCTGTTTGAAAAGGCAGTTGTTTGCTACCAGTAAGAAGGGAAAAGCAAGGAAAAGTCACATATATCAGTGTGTATTTTCCATACCCAGTGGCATGGAACAACATCTAACCAGACCGCGATTTCAAGTAGTGATGAAAGGCAATGATTAGCATATGAGTCGATCGTCTAACGTACAAATGTACACATGTTTCTCATAAGCACACAGAAGTCAGATCCGCGGAAGGGCAAGAAACCAAGATGGATTTTAAGCATGTCAGTGCGCATGTGTTGACACCGACTTGTTTTGCTTTATCGTGCCAGTTGAGATAGAAGAGGAAGTTATGACAGATTTGGAATCTTTCTTCGATTTGACTTTGATTTTAAATCTGTGCGGGGTCTTTAAATCCGGTTGTTGTTTTTCTAGTTGGAACACTCCTCCGCGCTGCCGACTGCGGAGTTTACGTTTAGTTTGTGTCCTTGAGATGTAATAGTGCCCAGAATTTGCGCCGCACTGAATATGATCACGATGTCAGGAATGCTGTTAAACGAATTTTGAAGAAAGGTTTTGGAAACAAGCAAACCTTCCTGCTGGTTCGCAATGTCGCCTCAGTCATTGCGCTATGGAAAAAGCGCAAATCCAACTGACACTTTCTAGTTATATGCGCTGGCTTCTTGGCAACATTGTTGATCTCAATACTCTTATGCATCGAACAGAGTGTGTAGCTACAGGCATCCAACCGTTGCATATTAGTGTGAAAGATGGTGTTGGCCAAGCTGACGGTTATTGTCCGATCAGGCCTGACCGTCCTGGAAAGCCCCAGTTATGTGGTGGAGGCGTTATCAGTTACGTCAACCAACATTGGTGTAATACAGCAACCGTACTTTTCACGCACTCAACGACCACTATTTTCGTACATTTAATCGATTATAAACCAAAATTCTCAAATGAATTTCAATCGGTCGTCGCAGGAATGGTGTACATTGCTTCTGACACGTCTGTGTCAGAACTGAGCACTTTGAAGACCAAGTTCCTTCGATACTACTACTGGAAGATGCTTGTTATGTTTACGTTGTTGTTGTTGGCCTCTGTAAAACAGACACAACATTCGCGAGATTTAGTGCAGCTGGACGCTGTTTACACAAACAACGTGCAGTTATTATTCATACAAAAGCGCGCGCTCTCAACACCAGAACGACCGGAGCCAACATTCTGACCATACAGCGTTGTTATATGTGCATAATTACTACATTCGCGAAGCTTTCTCAAAGATATTTCATGCCTTTTAATAATGTTATTCGTATTTTATAACTGTTGTTGAACTTTGCGGTCACAATGATCTCATTCATCCAATTCGGTTTCTCTTCTCCTATTCAGACGTCACATTTATTTACAATGGGTCGTAGAAGGAGAACAGCTTTTGTGTTTCACGAAAACTTACAGCTGTCGTTTATAACATGACTGGAGACGCGCATGGATATGGTGTTAACGATAATTTCACTATCCAGGAGCCGTTGGAAATCAAAGCAGTTCTATTAGTCGAAGTTCTGACAGTGAGACTTCCCAGGAGGACGGTGGTGACGCCGAAACTCAAGAAAGGTTATCAGCTGTTTCTGCATCTTCCAGTGAAATGCACGTATCAAAAGGTGGTACATCATGGACCCCAATAGAGTTCCAACCAACTACTGTTGGTAGGATGGCAGCACAGAATGTTTTCAAGGTAAGACAAAGACCAACTGCCTACGCCAAGCAGTGTGTGAAATATGGTGAGCTCACTAGTGTTCCTGACATAATAATTACTTTCAGTTTGCTGAACCATTCAAGCACATACTGAAGCTGAGGCTAGGAGAGTTCTAGATGTCAGTTTTCAGGGTAGAATAAGTGTTCCTGAGTTACATTTTTATTGGGCTACCTTGCATCAAAGGCCTCATGGGATTGAAGAAAATGCCATTGAATATGCTGTGGTGCGATAAACACGGATTGTTTGTTTTCACGGAGGCAATTGGCAACAACTAATAGAAGGAAGTAATGAGGTGCCTTCGTTTTGATATGGAAATTACCAGAGGTGAAAGATTGCACAGTGACAAGTTTGCTTTCAATTTTGAATTGAGCAGTGCATTAATCCGCAACTCTCATCAGTACTATGTACCAGTACAAACCTTCACCGTGGATGAGTAATTGTTTCCTATCATAACCCGCTGTTGTTTTCTTCAGTATATGGCCAACAAATCTGAAAAGTTTGGTATAAAGTTGTGGATTTCGGTAGAAGTGGACAGTAAAATCTCGAAAATTGATTTCCGTACCTCGGAAAGGACGAATCTCGAACACGTGGAGAAAGTGTTCCAGAGAACGTAGCTTTGAGCCTTATGTCCCCTTCGGTTGGCCATGGCTACAATCTCATATGTAACGACTGTTTCACATCGACAGCATTGGGAGTAATATTGTCCAAGAAAAGTACAACTATGGCGGGAACTTTGCGAGCAATAGTAAGAATTGTCAACTAGTTGAATGTAAAGCAGTAGAGGGCTGTTCACTTCAGTTACTATGAAGAATAGGAATAAGTGCACAATGACACCCTACCAGTACAAAAGGAAGCAAAATGTTTTGGATTGCAGTTCCTTGCACAGTAACTCTTCCGTTTAAAAGCCTGGAAATAAGAAGCCTGAGATTGTGTTTTTGCAACTCAAAATAGTATGGGGTAGATATACTCCACAAAATGGCAAAAGCACTTACTACCAAGTCGTCATCTTGACGATGGCCAGTTCAAGTATACTTACACCTCTCGGATTTGGAAAACCTTAATTCATGGATAATTTATCACAGTGTCTCTGGTAAGAAATTATCCCGCCAGTTGTGTCTGATGGGTGCATAAGACAAGGGACGTGGCAAATGGACGTACGTCTAACACCCCAGTCCAGTCAGAAAGTAGTGAGACAACTAAACATCGGCAGTGTCAGACTGGGTTCTGTAGAGGCGACAAGTCAACGAACACGTGCTCTGTATGTGTACACATAGTTTGTGGCTCATGTGGAAAAATTGAGAGTCAGCACCTGTTTCAGGTATAAAGCTGGATAATAAGCACACTTATTTTCGGCATTAAGAAACATTCAAAGTTCAGTACAATTATTTCTCAGTAACAAAATTTTTACATCATTTTTTGCAATAAGTAATTCAAAAAGTAAAAAATGATTGTTGGATTACACATGTACAGTAATGCAGTCATTTTGACCGGTCTCTGGCCTTCTAGCCAGGATGGTGGAGCGGTCTTTCTAGTGTTCTTCTGCTCAGACCACTGTGTACTACGATTGAGGCCTATCATATACAGTGGAGTCAATCTCGGCACAAAGATTATGCTAGCTTTCAAGACGGTAAGCCAGTGAAACTACACGACCACAATGCCGCAGCCAATGTTTTCTTAAACATTCTTAAGTCTCCAACGACGAGGACCTGTCTATTCAATGTGGTCATCCTAAAAGTTAAACCGAAGATTGCTTTGACCGGTATTCGGAGCACTGCTGTTGTGGCGGTCTGTAGATAGGCCTGGCGCGCTTACGGAGACACAACGTTAGCGTCGCTGCGTGGAACGCTACAATGGCAATCCATCTTCCATCTCCAGAAGCTTGCTGGCGCGATTCATGTGTTAAACCTACCGAGAGCGACTGGGCTCAACGGAAAACATTATTTATGAATTGCTTGATGCCTGTCATCAGTTTTCTTCTAAAGTCCTAAATGACCGATTTTATCCACTGCATAATGGCCTTTCAGAAACGCCATCTTCCGCTTTCAAGCGTACAAAAGTTTGATGTTCTGCACCGCATCGGTTCGTATTCCATCCTATCTCTCACATCGGCTTGTTGTCCCAACGATAGCCATAACCGTACTGCGCAGGCGGTTGCTGGAGCGAGAGTCATGTACATGTCTTGCCTTCTCCTTGCTTATGTATTTTTATCGACACTATCTTCCAGCACATTCGCATTGGCCTCGTCAACACTGAAATGCATGCATTTGGGTCCACACAGGTTATTTCGAACTAACTTAAATTTTAGATTATTTACTAAATGTCATTGGTGCTTCCTCAGTTGAAGCCGCTATACTCGCGCTTGCCTCGAGTTTGTCCATCATTTCAAAGACTGTCAACTGACTGTTAATCAGGCTAAAGGAAACATCCGGTACGTGGCATGTTCGAAACTTCCGTGGCAGCTTATTCAAATAAATATGCGAGACGTAAAAAGCTGTCTGTACCGTTTATTATCTGGCTGTCTAAATGCAATATGGCGGACCGACAAACATTCGCCATACATTCACTCAACGGATGTATGCTAGTGAAGAACCACTTGCATTGTGAAACATTACTGAGTGCATGACACCATCCCCCATACAACTATAGCGCAATACGTATATCTGTTGTATGCATATTCGCACACCGGCACCTATGAGGCCACACATCGTTAAGTCCGACTGAGCGCATGTAGCTAAGGAGAGCTCATTTTTGAATCCACTGTCTAAGGGACCGCATCACATGAGTCTGTTGAAGTTAGAGATCACGACATCTGGACACCAGTACTAATAGACGGCAAACCACGGCAAAGCGTCCGTATCATGTAGCACTTCCGCTTACCAATATCCTGAATGCAGTTTTCTTTCGCTTTCGATGACAATCCCATGTGAATAAGTGCCGATTTTATTGCAGGTGGCTCATCCCTAGTTTCAATAGTTTCATTTCTTGCAGTCAACCTGTCATCCGAGTCCAGTCATCCAATTAGAGTCACGGATTCCAATGAAGGTAAACCATTTTACTGTTTCTGTTGAATAAATTCACCATATCCAACCATCTCGCATTTCCCATCCCCAACCAGTTCACACACTGTGGCTTACTGAGACCAGCACGGTAGACACGTGTCAGAAAACATATGTTCGCTTGCCTTGACTTCTGATCATACTATGAGATATTTTAAAGCTGTGAAGCACCGCTTAGATCCTCCTGTGTTAAAACCGCCCAACTGATATGTGGCCATCAGAACCAGGATAGCGAAAGCGGATATATGTCTCGATTTTCTCGCTAAGTGCATAGAAAGCAACATTTATCCGACGAACTACTGGAAATCTCTTAGTCGCTCGCCCATCAGACCGGATAGCAATCGTCTGAAACACAGCATTGAACCAGATTGATGCCACTCGTATTAAGGGGGACGAGCTCGAACGTATCCTGCGTCAGTCGTGTAGCGCACTGGACAGTCTCTCAACCAGAGACCGATCGGAGCTAGAGAAAACAAGTAAGGAAATAATCACAAAATAAGGATCCAGATTGCGTCATAAGCTCATAAACATACTGAAAAAAATAAGCCCCCAACATCTTTTCCGGTCGAACCAGAAAGGTATGTTAAAAACTTGTCATGCTTGACGCTTGATCATGTTATAATGGCCCTAAATTCTGTTTTCCTGCTAGGAGGATAATAGACTAGCCATAGAGGCCCAGTTTGAAAATGTGTGCACACAGACCTCTCAACTGATTCCTTGTTCTGAAATGCATGAGGAAGTTTAAATCATTTCTAGTGCATGCATGCTACCAGTACCGACGTGCGAGGATAGTACATAACACTCCGGTAAAACAAGAACACCTTGAAGCTCTTAACCGTCTGGTTAGCAATGATGAGGTCTTACTCACTCGGCCAGATAAGGGCGTGGGCATTGTTATCATGAACAGAATGAACTACTTGAGCAAAATGAAAGAAATACTGGCAGATGAAACCAAGTTTCTGAGGGCCATAGGTGAGAAAGACAAAACAATACAGATTGAAACTCAACTTTGCAACTGTCTTAAAAAGCTTCGAAACGATGGTTACATCAACGAAGTCATTTAGGAATAACTTCGACCGGTAGGAACGGTTATTCCAAGTCTTTATGGACTACCGAAAACTACAAGCCTAACGTCCCCTTCGTCCGTCTTGGATATGAAAAACTCCCCATATCACTCGATTGCTCGGTGGCTGGTTTTGATTCTTACGCCTATTCGAGAGCGAATTGTTGTGCACAGTGTGAAGGATAGTTTTGAGTTTGTGGATATCGTGCGTGATGTAAATGTTTCCAATCTAACCATGTGCTCCCTCGACGTTACTTCACTCTTCACCAACGTACCATTAGTTGAGACTATAAACTACATCTGTGAGTATGTTGATGCAAACCACATTAATGTTGGCATACCCACGGTGATCCTAAAGGAACTATTGCTCAGATGTACGTTCAATGTTCAGTTTCTATTCAATCGGCGAATTATACCGGCAGTGCGATGGGGTAGCGATGGGTTCCCCACTGGGTCCGTTCCTCGCCGACGTATTCATGGGCATGCTGGAACAGAGAAAGCTAAAGCCAACGATCTCAAGGCTCGGTTTATTTGGCTGTTACGTGGACGACATTTTGGTCCTGCTTCAGTCGACTCGAAGTATCGAGGAACTAACAGACATGTTCAACCAAGGCCATCCAGCAATAAAGTTCACCTACGAAGTTGAGAAATACAGTCGCTCTCATTTCCTCAATGTCACCATGAAAAGACTGGATGGGGGTGGGCTACAGCGCTGCATCTATAGGAAAAGTACGTGAAATGGGCAGTACACAAACTTCTACAGGTTTGTGCCACTTAGTTTTAAACGGAACTTGATAAATACCCTAGTGAGCTGAGCTGAACGTATCTGCTCGAACGACATGCTTAGGGAAGAACTGGAGTGCATATGCTTAGTGCTAAGGGAGAATGGCTATCCGGAAAGGTTCCTCAGAGCCAACATGGAACATAAGAAAAAAAGCCTGTAGTTTTGACAGTAGAACGTAAGCTAATCTTCCTACAGCTGCCATACAAGTGTGAGGTTGCGACGGAACTTCTATCTCGTCGTCTTTCGTTTGCACTCAGACGCACCTATGCAGCAGCGCAGATGCAAATCCAGTTCACTAGCATTCCGATGGTGAAACTAAACTCAAGAGATAAGAGGCCTGTCCACATCGACTCAATGTGTATCTACTCGTTTTCATGCTCCTGTGGAGTGGAGTAAATTTGTCATGCGACACGGCGTCTATCTGAAAGAATGTAGGAACACCACCCGGTCGGGCTTAGAACTGGAAGTGGAAATATAGCGAACGTCTCAGTAGCCGCGCACCTAGCCGATACAGCGTACGCCACAAAGTTAACTGACTCGTTTAAAATTATCTATCAGGCCCCAAAGAACCGCTCGAACTACGTCCGCAAGCGACTACTAGAAGCCGCTGAAGCAATTGCGATTCGGCTGGATGCACCGAAGCTATGTGTTCAGAAGGAGCTAACTAAAGGCTTGGGACAGCCTTGGCCCAAACGTCCGGTGACCTCTGACCCGCGAGGTCACACACGGTCGGTTGTCGTGGCTTAACAGACAGCGCTGTCAGCATCCAATTAACTCGCTCCAGTAGTAACGACTTGTAATGTCTGTCTGCACATTTTGATTTGCATATAATTGTCTAAATATGACGATGAATTATCGAAAACATAAGTTCGCTTACCCTGACTTCTGATAACAGATAGTCCCACGTCAGCAGTGGTTTCGTTAACTTCCCCAATGCGTCAAATCGGTTGTTAATCTGGGGCTGGGACTGTGCCTGTTCGACCCGATAACGGTATCGCGTCCGCAATGAAGAGCATTGTGCCAACCGGTGAGGTTCCGTACGAGCGAACCATGCGATCGCGCGTTGAGCGTGCGTCTCTGTCACCGTAAGCCTTTCACGCAGTGACATGGGGATCAAGTGCGAGTCAAAAGTGCGGGTGGTAGAGACCTATTCGAGAGTAGGAGTGAAATAACGTGCAACTCAATATGTTACGGAGACACTTATTGAAGGTATATTTTTTTGGAAAGTCTTAGTCCTCAATTTTGTTTCCTTCCGCTACCGCTGTTACTGACATTTGTTTAAATACATCATTCCGCTAATTTCATCGGCTGCTGGTACTCATTGTTTCTCTCCTCGGATCGCGGTTCCGCATGGCTGCTTACGCTCTCTCTTTTCATTCATTGCGGACCCCTTATTGGTTCCCTTACTGATCAGTCTTCATTGGCTTCATTCTGCTTGCATGTTTTCAGCAATATGGTTGGCTTGAATGTCTTAGTAGTTTCCCTTCAGCCCATTCTCAAAACTATTTAAGCAGGCAAGATCCAATGCATAAAATTCTTTCCCGGCACGCCTCTGGAGTTCTCTTCTTGCGGTCGTGTGGTAAGGCTACTCTGGCGACATAACACAATCGCAACCAGTACGAGGTGATGGGTGAGAACTGTGCTTCCCACGTCACCCGGGATCCTGTCTATGCAGTGCGACTCAGAAACTAATCGGATAAGTGCGTGCAAATCTACCGACTGGCCAGCACCAAAAGTGCGACAGTTTGAGGATGGTGTGTCGCTGTCGCTAGTTGTGCTTGAAAAATAGATGTGAGATATACAGCGCATGCCCCACATACAACACTTAACTGTTGTGCCATGGGGCGTTTGGCATTTACTCTCCAAACCACATGGTATTGAGGGCACTCATTTTCGCCGTTAAAGGAGGGTGATGTGTTCAAGTGAAGCGGAGGGCGCTCTTCTGTAATAATAACGTTAAGAATTTTAACGTACACAGAGTTTCTTGATATGCTATCCCACGCGATTACAGATGTTAGTACTAATGAAGTTGTCACACAGAAATCTCACCATCAAAGCTATGGACTAATAAATTCACTGCTTGAGCCGATGGTCAGAACAACAACTACTGGCTTCCGATCGATGGAGGCAAATTGTGCAGGTGGCAGACAAGATAGGCTGGTGAAGGGTCGGATAAAGCAAGCGCAGCATCCTGACACTTCCGTTGGTTTATAGTGAAATGACTCCAGCGTGTAGTCGACGCAGCACATATCCTTGGAAATGCCAGGTTTGACTGTGTTTCATTCTAATAATGGTCCTCTACTCGTCGCTCCGGAAATGTGACATGGATTGCGGGCATCAGGAGGCTAATATTCCGTCTGGTGTTTCGCCTGCAAATGTTCCGTAACAGAAGTGGACCCAAGGGGTGATCCTAACATGGATCGGTCTGTGACTGAGTAACTTTCCCATGCACATCGGTAACATACGTTACCTCAGGTTTTAGACCAGTGATGTTCACATTGAATGAGCGTGGATCGATTCCGAATCGATTGTGAGTTCCATCTACTTGCCTATCAATCTTGTTCATTGAGATGTAGACTGTGTATGAGGTGTGTGGATTTGGCAGTGAGTTGCGGTCCCGCTGTGAGCACAGACGTATTATCGTTTTTACAGTCGCAATGACCAGCAAACCTTAGAGCGAACAAAGACAACCATACACGAAATTTGATTCCATTTGGCTCTATGAATACACCGGAATAACTTGTTAGGCCTATTATCACTTGCACATAGAATTCGTGCCCCTTCATTCAACCATGTTCTGCGTTTATGAGTACCGAACTCCGTTTACAATGGCCAGAAGTAATTTGCTAGAAATCACATTCTAAATACGTCGTCTGTGTCTTGAGGCAGATGTTCACACTGGAAGTGTTGAATTTCTCGGCGGTGAATAACTCTTGGAAATGTTAGTTCGTGGCGCCCATTGGCCACGCAGCCTCGGATCCCATTATTCAGCACTAATCCATGGCATCCGTTATGTGAAAATTGTGAGTACCAATACAAGAATCGCAACGACGGTTACTTCTCTTTAATCTGTCGGAGTTGATAGTATCACTGGTACTAGTGCATTACAACTGAGCTCACTGCTGTGGACGTGACACTCCGACCAGACCTTGTAATAACAAGCCACTAACAAATCGAGGCTAAAATGCACCAATATGCCTTACTGCATGCTTCATGGTTGCCTTCATTTAAGAATCATGTTGCTGAAGTTTCTACACACAGTAGCCGTATAGAACACATTCGGGAAAAAAATCTAAGACAGTTGCTAACTGACTGGGATTCCTCTTGCTGTATATCGCCGCCGACTGTCCGCACCCCACGACCGCATAGAGAACACGAAAATGAGTCAGGGCTGAATTGTATACATGAGATATAAGTTCTCTTAAATAGCGTACAGTAGCAGTGATGCTCCAGTCGGCATACATACGTTATGAACGTAGATTTCCATACCCTCTGAGGAAGCGTCGATATATGCTGAGCGCCGAGGGACTGGACGCTGAAATTCACCGTACATCGCTTACAATTTAATCGATAACATTTGGCACACACTGATCAACAATCTACTAACATCACTACGTCTTTGGCTGCAAATAATTCCCAGAGCACAATCAAGATCGTACGTTAGGGTCAAATGATTGACATGAATACCTCACAGCCGGGAACAAAATGCAAATTGGGGCCTGTCTGTTTAACCAGAATCGTGGGGGGAAGGAACCAGATGCACGATTGACCAAGCACTTCATGAGAATATTTGGAAAAGGACGTCGCCCACACCGGAAGTGTTGACTCACAAGAAGGAGCATTCAGCTAGGATGATGCAACCAACGACCAGAAATGAGCATTGCTGATTAGTGTTCAACGGTACCCTCAACCGAGTGTGCTAATCCAAGTGAACTTTCTCCGCGCTTATTGCGTAGACCAGCATATCCTCAAGCAGCATACGATGCCCAGTCACCAAGTTTCGATCGGAAATTGAGCTGTGCACATGTAGACATGTTTTCTGGAGGTGATACCACAGTGGGGCAGTGAAATTCCATTGGGACTTGTTGCATCTGCGTCCAATTGAACAGCCCATACGCATCCAGAGAATCGTCAGACAGCAGTTTCGTTTACACTGGAAGCTTGCATCGCCTAGTCCTTACTGAAATAGATTAAAATCCTTATTGTGTTACTTCCCGAATATATAGAGGGCAATTCGCTTAACTCATGCAATGTCCCTACAACTATGAGATACCTAATGCTACATCGGATGACTGCATGTAGTCAGATCCCATCCACTAGCTGCGTCTTATACTATCTCACCAACATTCATAAACCCACAAGCCCGCTGACAACAAACGATAATTGAATTAGGATAAATCAACAACCGCTGGCGTACAACAATGTCGCTGACGGAGAAATTACAGATGGTGAGCAGTGATGAAGGTTAGAGATACGGCCTCCAGATTGAGGGTGAACTTGTTTGTAAATTTTCTGGTATTCGTTTGGAGCTTATAGTCGGGGATCGCACTGGTAGATTCTCAACACGGCGCACTGGGTAGCTCAAATACACAAATTGAGCATTAGAAGCTGACAAGAAAAGAGGGCTGTGGGTTGGAAATATGCTGACCACAGGCACTCGCCGTCCTGTCTGGGCAACCCACAAACAGTGGGGTCGGAAGCCCCGACCGGTGCCATGTGAACATCGATAATCTGTAGGATTCACGCTCAGTCTGCCTGACACAACTTCATGCGGGCTGTGTACTCCACTGTCTGTCGAACTGCACGAAGCTCGATTGGGCAATTTTGCTGGATGATTTGTGACATCATGAAGCGACTGATCATCCGACTTACGGAGTTTGTTTGGACAATGGGAGAGCCGGAGTGAAGTGTGAGGGATTACGGATCGATGTCCTTTGCCTTCAAAGTCGATTGTTAAACTATCTTCAACGAATGCATCGTTCTCGAACTCGGTTGAGTAGGCACTCCCTTGGATAACCTCTTCTCCTTGCAAAGAAGCGGGTGTATATGTTAGTACTGGAGTTTGTGAATGAAGTTGGTGCAATCGTGATTGCAATTCTGTCGGAGATAAGAAGAATACTGTGAGTAACTGCTATAGCATAATTCCCGTTGACATAGCGACCATTGTTGTGTCACCACTGACGCCTTCGCCCCACGACCGCAAGAAGAAGTCCAAAAACGAGCCAGGAAGAGACTTGTATACATGAAATCACAGTTGCTTATATAGTTTTGAAGGCAAAATGAAGGGAAGCTACTAAATTACACTTGAGCCAACCAACAGAAGGAAAAACGTCAAACGCAACGGGCGAATACGCAACCGTGTACTTAGAGCGATTCGCATATGTCCTTAAAAATAGCATCCTGGGACTCCAAGCGTAAAGCGAACATAAATTTACAGTGACGGGCGCTGTCCAATCAGAATGACAAAATGTAACCTTTAAACAATTGTCATGAAACAAACCAGAATAAGCAATGCAGACCCAAAAATTAAAAACGTGCTATACAACCAGATATGTAAAAATAGGCCAGCAACCTGATAAAAATATGTCTATTTCTTCTAGACAGTTAGTAAAATGTACACGCATATGTCGAATAGCATTACGACATCCCACAACGCTGATATCCTTGGTGGCTGTTTCCGCAATGCGTTCAAGGAACTGCAGCCTCCATTCCATCTGCGTCGAGTTTCGGGGGATCCCCGGCCAGAAGTTCCTCGTAGTGCACTCTCATCTCATTCTTCACTCTGGCCTTCACCACCTGCCAAACATTCTCGATCGGATTGAGGAACGGAGAGTATGGGCTCAATCTCAGTATGGTTACTCCATCGGATCGATCTACTGACGACAGTTTTCCCAGTCCTGTGTGACACGGTGCATTATCACATACCACGACAACCTGCCGGAGCTCCATCTCCCGTTTCAGGTTGTCTAAATAGCATCGCAGCCATTCGCGAGATAGGGAACCTGTGAATGAGCCTCTCCGGGTTGTCATCGACACTTTCCCTTCCATCGTGAGTGCACCGATTAAATGTAAATTGTGCTCTCTGCTGTTGGCAGCTTTGCAACAGGCCCTCACTCCTCTGGGCGCCCGACCACGAGTACGTTTGCAGTAAACGTTGAAGTTCGCTTCGTCAATCCAAATGAAGAACTTGCCATCGCTCTCAAATTGGAGAAACTGCTGAACGAATTCCCTGCGTATTCCTTTGTTTCGCTCATTGTCCATTCCCTCGGGAACTTGATAGATGTTCTTCACAGTTATCAATCGACCATCTAGGTGCCGTGCAATTGCTGACTTCGAAATGTCCTTGTCCATTTCTGCTCGTACTAGTACTCGCATTTCCCGTAGCTTAAGAGTTGAGTCCCTTGCGATCCAATCCAGGATGTCATCTACGCCTTCCTACGACAAAATCCGTTTACGACCGCGCGCCTGCGTAGTACTCGGTTCCTGATCAAGAGAACGACGAATCCAGGAGTAGGCTGTTTGATATTTGACGTTGTTCACAGTTGCCACAAGCTGCCAGTCATCACCGTTGACGAAAGCGCCCGAAACTCGGTCACGAATATCTGATGAGATACTCTGTCGAACGTGAGAAGGCATGCCCACGACGTTAGAATCATAGACATGGTTTCGGTCGTGCGCTTATGTTCCAGCTGTTCATTGCGCTCAGACCAATTGCGATCCATTGTTTCGGACGTGATGGGGGCGCATAGAAGCCCGTTGCACCGTCGAAGATTCATTCACAAGTCTCACCCAGTCAACGGGCAGCGCGCTCACCTCCCCAGACTAACGCACCGAACCTTGGCATCCGGCCAATGAGAACACACTTAAGGTCAGAGGATTGGCTCTGAGCGGCTGACGAATCGCACAGGGTTTTGCAACATTTTGGACTTTCTTTGCAAAGTTTTGGACTTTCTTTGCAAAATTTTGCTCCTTCTTTGCAAAATTTTGGACCTTTTATGCAACTTTGCCGGAAATGCTATAGTACAATAATCGTGTGACAACTAAATATTCCTTTAACATAACCAAGTAGAACAGTGATGAGGAGAAAAACCAATGGAATGTGTTCTTGCAAATGGCACTGCTGAAAAGGACACGACGATGAGCGTCCATTAACAATGACGTGTGTGGACCAATCGGGCTAACCCAGTAGAGCGTTTAAACAACAGTCAAGAAGTAGAAAATAGGAAGAATAAAGAATGGCTATTAAGCTTGTTCACAAGAAATGAATGTCTAATAGCTATTCTCCTAATAACCATCAACTGCGTGTAATCAATTCCTGGGCGTAAACTGATCTCCGTGGTTGGCCAGAATTTCCACGTGAAACAAGGCAGTCCCGTCAGTCAACTTAACCACACATACCAATGTTGCTCAATTCATGGCAGTGCTACTTACCTGGCTCTTCACGAACGACTTCCGCAACGCCCTCAAGCACCCTGTAGCATACTGTCAGGATGTCGGCTTTCTCTGCCTTCTGATGTGCAACCAGCTGAGGAACGAGATGAGTAAACGTGCGAAAGAAGTTGGATTCGGAATGAAGATTTTTGTCACCATCAATGATCTATCACTTAGCTATTCAAGTGCTGCTTTTGCCTCATGATAGAATGCACATACTCTCAGAGCCCACCTGGCTACCGTGTCTCATTATGTGTTATATGTTCCGGGGGTGACTTGGTGGAAACAGTTAAATGATATCAACCACACAAACCTCGCGCGAAAAGGACGGTGACGAATGTGTTGATGTGGATGACAGCGCTATAGGCGTCAATCGCGCGCAACTTCAACAGTGGGGTAGGGAAAATGGAGGAGTGGAGAAATCCTGGTTACCATCCAACCTATTGTGTGTAGGTGCGATCATTTCACGAGTGTGTTGACAAGGCACTGAAGGTCAGCTTGCCGAATCCAATCAGTGTGATTACTGTGAAGTGGGCCGGATAATGCAACTGTTCCAGAAAGCATTCATATCGGGTGCGGCGTTAAATGTTGCACAGTATCTAATCGAAAAAGCAGCCCCAAATTAAACAAAAGATACCGCCAAAGTGGTTCTCCCAAAACTGAGCAGGTCGTGCGAAATGTTGGTAACGGACACTATGAGTTACAAAACGAGACCATACTCTCTCCCTGTACAGAAGAACTATAATACATTCACGGAATCGTGTTTCTTGAAAGCAAATTAGCATGCGATTTGCGACTGGCGGACGAGATCAGTGGAGCATAAGCTTAAGATGAATGATAGGATGATAGAATACATCGGTTTCTTCTCGAACTACCAAAGTGCGCCAATCAGCTAACTACGCAACATATAGGGAAGCATGAGGTAACGGTCTAAAACGCGCAGAGGAAACGACTGGCTGCAAACGGCGGAATTGGATGCTAATGGGGGTTTGGAGTCTTCATGTTTAAATAACCAGACTTGTAGGAAAAAACTAAAGTACTTGCGATGGTTATGGGAACAACTCACCTCCTTGTCGATGAGTTTCATGGCCAGACTATGCAATGCGTTCAGCTTGTCCGATATGCATGCGCGACCCCCGCGTTCCATGTTTTGTTTCTTTAACTAAGAAACGGAGAAGAACAGACGTTGAACATTCACATGACCGAACGATGGAACTGTGTCAGAAATTGAGATTATTCCGCTCTCCTTGCTCAGGCAGCTCACTTGCATTCAGATGAACTGAAGTATGTTGCAGCGGTTCGCTATTCCTTTAGCTCTAAACTTGTTGTTTCTGTTTAGTGACGCAGCTGCAAATTCAAGGAATACATACTGACACTGCATGAAACAAAGTAAGTGTTGCGACTTTACTCCATTCGTAAACGCGGACTCACTCGACGTGTTTGATCTCGCTGCTCCGGTGGGATGATGGAGCGTCACCCTCTTTGGGACTTAATCGGACAGTTAGTAGATGCGACAGCAGTGGATGTCGCATAACCACACGGCATTGAGCATGTCCTAGGCAGGTCAAGTACGTGCAATCTTGAGTGAGCCGACAGAATAGTAGTCCGGCTAGGTGATCGGGGGATGGGGACCTGATCAGCAAAACAGTTATCCATGAGGAACCACCAGTGTGCCACGCGATACTCGCAGCGCATTCTACCATCTTATAAGTTATACCGTCCATCGACGCACAAGGACGAGGGTGGCCAATCAACTGTCGATCGCGTGCCCCACCCGTCACGTAGACAAGGGAGGTGTCAGGACTGGATTTGTCCGCATGATGCTGCAATAGAAAACGGACGTACGGCGGGCTTTAGGCCAATTGATCGGCAGCGTGAACGTTGAGGACCAGTTCAATGTCAGTTGCTTGTCATTACGTTTGAAGCTAACCAAGCAAGCTTGGGGTTGGAGCCTGCTTTGATAACGGAATAAAGACGGGCTTTGGCATGTGTAAAAGTTTATTGCTGAGGGGCATCAATAATGCAGAATAGAAACATGCAACGACAGACGTTTGCAGTAAGACCATAGGGCTCCATGTGTTTATGCGTTATGGATGGACTGCCTTCCCCAGTCTCTAATCGACAAGGTAAGTTTTTGCCCCCATACATCTAGGGCACAACCGGAAAAGCTGGGCCGAAAGCTGTATAATGTCAGTCCAATAAAAGACGACGAGCGTCTCTACGAAGAACAGATAATTTGCATTAGTTGTCAGACTATCCAATCGGAGCCGTGTGCTTAACCACAAAGCACACACCTGTTTTCCTCGAACAGGAATTTATCTCTGCTCTGATAACTGGTAGCCCATAGGTCAATGAGGTGCAGTACGCAAGCTGGGCACCTGGTTGTGGACAGACAGGCCAAAATCGCGGTTCGGGCATTGGTTAGATTTGCCAGATAAGTTTAGGCATGCGGTAAGCTTCCTTTCTTAAGTAGCTCACGGTTTCAGCGATGGAACCCGAGGATACACTCACCTCGGTGAATTGTATGCAACCTGAGTTACGTCCAGTAGCTGATGGTCAGCCCGTGCTTATTCTTCGATTATATGGGGAGTGCGGGGTTAATGCAACCGAGACAGCGTGAAGGTACAACAGCATAACCTCGGGATTGCGACCTATAACCGGCCGGTACGTGTTAAAGCTGGTGAAGAAGCTCGAAAACACTGGTAGTATGTGTAACGCCCGAATAACGGAGCGGCCCCGCACCGCAACGGATAAGAATACTGCTAGTGTTGTTATTCGCGAAGTGACCGAAAGAGCGGATCTCAGCATTCGTACAATCGCTCAAAATTTGCACCACCAGTTGCACAGTTCAGCAGATTTCGAAAGAAAGAAAATTTCGTCGGTATGGTGAGCGCCAAGTGCAAGTGTTGAACCCATGCAATTCGGAGAATCGGCTTGCATTTTGTAGCTGGTGCTTAAATCACATGGATATCCACTCCATTATTTTCACCGACAAGGCAATATTCCAGTTGTATGGAATACAGAAGCAACACTTCTGGGCGACATCATATCCATCACGCTGCCGAGCTTTCCGTTTGCAACCTAGTCCTAAGCTTATGGTTTGAGCTGGACTAACAAGTCAGAAGATTGTCGGACTACTTTTTTTCTAGTAATGCGACCGGTAGATTGTTGTTTTAATGTATTAATATCATACTTCTCCCAGCATCGCCGTACAAAGAAATGATACAGACCTGTGTACTTCCACAGCTGCAGGCTGAGGGCGTTTCCAGCACCATTTGGTGGCAACGTGATGGCACACCTGCCCATTACGCACAAACGGTGCGGGAGTATCTTAATAAGATGTTCGGTCACCGGTGCATCGGTCGTGGAGGTCCAAAGGATTGGTCTGTCCGATCAGCATATTTGAACCCTCAGATTTCTTCCTATGGGGTTATTTGAAACGAAGAGTATACAAGACAACGCCTAGTTGACTGGAGCAACCGAAAGACTGTGCTGTCAACGCTTGTCGCGCCCTCAACATGGGAACATTGTAATATGTTCTGGCCAATTTCTGCACTGTAAGCATAACACCGGCGGGCAGGTTGAGCATCTGCTTTGTTGACGGATATATCACCGTTATATCTTGTGCACGTTATTATACGTATTCATCGTTATTACTGATTTCCAGACTAACTTGGTGCATGAGGAAATGGTGCCATAGGGACGTCAGGTCAGAATGAATGCAACGAGGAAAACTGATTCGACAACGCTTAAACTGATCACTTCTATGCAACTTGGTTCACAATGCCAACATTTGCCTTTCATGATTAGGCCTAAGGAATATGTGAAGGATGTGAATGAGATAGTAATACGAGAATAGCCTACACGGTTTCGTATTTTTATCCTGTTCATGGTCGTATAGACTACAGCGTGGGATGAGTGTTTCTAAAAATAACATACCGCTCACTGAAAGGGGAAAGAAAGATGGCCCTTAGCGTTGTGACGCCGAATCCACTGAGCGTTGGATTGTTCACCTAATAATAAGAAAATTGAGCTGGCCTTTGACCCTCGTGAGACAGGTTAGTTTTACCCTACTAAGGAGTACAATGACACAGTGAAGTACAAACTGGCAGTTTTTATGGCAATCCTAATTAGTACGAGTGGAACCACAGGTTCAGACATTTGGTATATGTGCCTGGTCGAAAAGCAAATGGTGCGAAGCTACCATCTGAGGGATTAGGACTGAACGCCTCTAAGTCTGAATCCCGTCCAGATTTGCAACGGTGCACTCTGTGTCTATCACGTGGCAAGGCAAACTTACGTATTCCTGCCAGCACTTGGACTGAGCTATGTGCTCCGCCATGGCTGGTAGGTCTGGTGTAATGCCAGAGCGATATGACCAAAACTGTACTCCGGAAATCGGCCTATGGAGGTCGGCATGACATCCAAATTTGGAGTGAGCATGAAGCCAATAAATCGTTTGTAGACGACTTACTGTTTTGTCAGGGAGAGGTAAGTGTTCCAGTAGTTGTCACACTGCGAGACATTGAGTCCAATCCCTGCATTGCGGAATGATTTGAGTGCCTGACTCTCATTCATTTCCCTTCTCCGATCTACGTTGAACAGTATGCGTGACAACCCACATGTGTGTGTTGTGGTCCCACTATTTGGCAATCAGTTTTCGAGTCAATAAGCTTCGCGCTTTGTGGAATACACAAAGCTCGGTATCCATAAGTATTAGGTGTTACCTAGAAATGCAGCTTCACGGTTTAATGCTATTGGAATGCTGGCTCATCAATGATTATGTTGAAACGAACACTTATGTGCGGCAGTGGAGACAATTTTCCGTCCCTTCACGGTCACTGTAAAACAAATTGGGCAGCGTAATCCACCTTTTTTCTGCAATTGCGATCAGGACAGTGACGGGAGAAAAAGCTATGCGGCAGCGAGTAGTCTTTAGACGGTATTGCTTTTCATGACTCCTTTCTCAAAAGGTTACATGTTATAGGTGTAAGGTCCAATTGATAGGAATGCCTCTTTTGCTAAGGTGGGTTGTTGGAAGCAAGTTTTCAGTCTACAAGTGGGTTGCCAATAAGTATCTTGGATAATACAAAGCATCTATGGAACCCTCTTTGCTAAGGCCGGTTTGGTCTGTCCAAGCAGTTGCTACAGCAGCCCCGGCACTGATGCACTACCGTCTTTATTTTACACGCCTGTTTTCGTTCCAAGCAGCCTGAAACACGGTTGCTATCGATTGGTTAACTGCCGAGTCACTTGGACGACAACTTCAACACTTGATCGGCTCTGGTCAACAGAAAGAGGCCAATTCTTCTCGACGATTACGCTAAGCCGCATGTCGCACAACCAATCCTATGGAATTTACACGATGAGCTAAAAACTTTGCCTCACGCACCACATTTGCCTGACCTCTCGCTTACTAACAACCATTTTTCAAGCATGTTGATAACTTCCTTCGAGACAAATGTTTAAAGACCCAAGGAGTTGCTGAAAATATCTTCGATGTTTAACGACACAAGAACTCCGGAACTTTATTCGTTCGGGGTAAATGAACTGCTTTCCTTTCGGCAACAATGTATAAATTTAAATGGTTTTTATTTCGATTAAAAACGTTGCGTTTAAACCAAGATGTGTGCATGTAAATTAAGATTAAAAACCGCCACGGGTTTCTTAACAACCTAATGCTACCAAATGAACATGCTGCTTCGCAGCGTTTCCAGCGCAGATATCATTATTGTTGCGGGGGGTATAAATGCGCTAGTAGATAACCTGAACTCCCCAGTGGCTCAGCTAAGTGGTAAGTATAGACTTAAGTATGAACAGATGAACCACAGCAAACATCCGTTGTAACTGTGCGAGAAAAATCAGCTGCCTCCTAGTTGCGCCGCTTTTAGACACGTTGAGAGTAGAAGTGCCGCTTGGCGTCCCCTATGGCTGGCTTGCGATGGACCCAAAAAGATCACGTTACTGTAACTTAAAGATAGCGTGGTTCCATCCAGGATTGATCCTGATTCTGGACTACTCGCGTTTCCGTCTCTGATCTTGTTATAGCACACTGTTGTAGCTCCATGAATGTTACGGGAATGCATATAAAACGTCTACTTCAATTGGCAACTGAGCATTTATATAAGCCCTCGGTCAGGCAAGCATACCAGGTGGCCATGTGTACCGAATTTTCGCTATCTTCTTCTGCTGACACTGAGCTTCAGTGGATTAGGATCCCGGGCGCTATGCACGATGCGAGAGCATCTTCTTGAGTCACTATCAATCGTCACCGAATCAGTCATTGGATGTCCGAGATGTCGGTGAACTTCTTGGAATCCAGAATAAAACTCCCCATGGGCTCTGAGCACAATGCAACCAGACGGACAATTATGCGCGAATTAACGCGGAGCCTGAGTGCTGATAATGAAGCTCGGTGGACTGTAAGGCGCAAAAAATGGTGGAAGCAGGAGCAGTGGGAAATTATCGCATGCGCTTTCAACTAAACCTCACCACTGGTCCCAGGAAGCCAGGCGCTTATAAAACAAACAGAGACAGCAAAGGTGCCGCGAATCACAATAAGGAGCTCAGTATGGCTCGTTGGGCGGAACATTTTAGGGCGTAGTTCAGTTAGCTCACTGCTCCTGGACCCTTTCCAACTAGTGGTTTAGACTAAGCCGTGGTCGGCTCGTTTAGACGCTTCTTCGGAGGCCAGAGTCCGAAAAGCGATCCCAGCCGTTAATGGCTTTCGAGCTGCTGGCCCGGATTCCCTCACACCCGCACTATGTATTGATGGTGGCGAAGTGCACTGTAAAGCACTGACCTCTCTTTTCTAACAGGTCTGGAAGGAAGAGACCATCCCAGCTAAGTGGAGTGAATCGATTATATTGACTATATAAGAACGGCGGTCGCATCCACTGTGCTATCTACGAGAGTGCTGATAAGACTACTGACATCAATTCTCTTTCGGTGGTTTAATTCCGAACCAGAATCCCGGATTAAGGATAAGCAGGCAGGTCTGTGCCCAGTGCGTGTCTGTTTAGACCATATATTCGCTCTGTGGCCGATGCTAGAACAGCTCCACCCGTATGCCATACCAACAATAGCTGTGCTCCTCGACTCCAAGCGTATGTGCCATCCATTCTGTCCGAGATACTTGTGCGGAAAGATGTTCTAATGAAATTTGTGAACATATTATGCGCCCTCTACTCGAACACAGGTCGCGTCAGGATCGACGGTGGTTTATCGGATCTCTTTCCAGCAACAAGTTGTGTTCCTTTGGGTTGCCCAATTACCCAAATTTCTGCAACTTCGTCATGGACTTTGTCATGGAGTGTTCCCTTGCGGGATCTCACGATGCAGGTGTTGAAGTGCTGCCTGGTGAAAGGCTAGCTGATCTTGATTATGCGGAAGATATCGTCTTGCTGTTTATCGAGGTTGGGGCGGCCAGTTAACTCCGCATAACCTCTCTAGAGTGGTCTCATCATCTGGTATGCGTTTCGCACCTTCATAGTGTAAAATGTTGTTACAGGACCGCCAGCCGCTTGTTGACCACTTGACGCTTGGTAGCGAGGAACTCGGGGTCGTTTATCGATTTACTTACACTGTTAGCTACATCAGCAAAGACGGATGTATAACCACTGAAGTCAGTTCACGTATTGCAGCGGTTAGAACAGCCTCCTTGAACTTGCGACATCTGTGGTGTTAGAAAGGGGTTTACCTCGGTCTGAAAGGCGCCGTTTACACGATAACAATGAGGGCCGTCCGACTGCATGGTAGGAGGACTTGGCCCAATCGGTCTGAGGTTCTGAAGCGCCTTCAAGTTTTTGATCATCGCTGTCTGCGGAGGATTGCTGGTGTCTGGTGGCTCCAGTGTGTCCGCAACAATGATGTGCGTATGCGAGTGCTAAGCAGTGATAACTAAGCTAGTTCTTTAAAACAACAGATACTAGTGAATAAGTTGCGTTCGCTTGGGCAAACACTACGTGTACCTAGTTACCGCTTGTCGAGGAAAGTTTTGTTTTGCTTGCCACGTAACATGGTGCGAGATCAGTGGCGGCCAAAAGTTTACTTGAAAGTGGAAAAGGGATTAACGAACTACAAAACTAGGTGCTGTCGATCCATCTTGTTTTCCAGGTTGGAGCCCACGTGACCAAGCTTGTGCTCGGATCGAGACTTCACAGTACATGGCTCGCAGTCGAGACCAGTGGTGCATTTGCTGTCGTCTCGTAGTCCAGCTGCCTTTTTAAAGTGTGGGTTGCTGAGTTATCTGCGGGGTAATGGCTGACTACGACCCTGTTGAGTGAAAGCCGTAATGAAGCTGTCTCGATGATGTCGCCCTATCTTTACAGGATAGCCAGCGTTTTGTCAAGGTAAGTTGTTGATCCGATGTAGGCGCTTTGACCTAGGGCACTAAGGTTTTACGCTAGGTCCCTCTTCTTAGCTTCGGATAGTTCTTCGTTCCGTAGATCGCTGTTGTTGTACGGCAGCGAAGAATCAGTTCAAGTCGCTACTGTACTGTTGTTGCTGATGTTAGTGATGACGACGTTGCGATTCGGAACTGCGTGTTGTACCTTAAGACTGACACATATTACCCAGAATGCGCATGCCTATACTCGTGGTAGCAACCGAGCTGCGGATCGGTATTGAATAAAGGTAAAGTACTGATTTCTGGTATGCCACATCCTGTTCGCAAATTGCAGCTTAGCAGTGTGGTACACTCCGATAGTATGAACTTGGTTGTGCACTAGACTGTTCGTTAAAACACGAACAAGATTATGCAAATTAAGATCAAAATTCGGGATATAGGTTGTCCGAATTCACGTACATAGCTCGTTGATTAACCCAAAATATTTAAATGAAAATTGAAGGCGGACAATCAGAATGCTCCACTCCCTAAGACAAGCTGGTTAGGATAATGCTTGCAACTTTCTTCAACGTATGCACCACATAAACAAACGGAAATTTCGCCTGACGTTCGCCTTGCGCTGCATGTACCACGAATCATCCGAATTCACTCAACCGATAACTTAATGACCACATTGGCCTTATGGTAGAATATGTAAAGCAGTTTCAAACTAGACTTTTACGAACACGTGGCAAGTTAATAGCATTGATCAGTTTACACTATTCATCTCCTATGAAACCACTATGACTTTCATCATGACGACGATCTTGCTGGAGATATACCGTTCACCCTAATATTTATTGCACGCGGGCAACAGTGTTTTCAAAAATGTTTACCTCATACCGCAAACACTTGATTGGTTTGGACAGAAACTGCCCATACTGATGCTGGTAACGTTGATTCGCCCTTACTAGGCTGTTCCACCAGCTGTGTCATGGCATCCTTCACCGCACACCATAAGTCTGGCATCAGCGATGAAGGGCTTCAGTTGGCCTACGAGTTGCTAACTCGAAAAGTCCCACGTGATCAAATTCAAGTTGGATGTGGTTCGAGAGTAGAGCAGTGTCTGAGCTCGGTGCTACTAAACGCCTATGGAGAGAACGTCCACCAGTTTATCAACTCTGTCCCGATGGCATATGTTGTGATTGGTTATTGGGAGCCACAATCTGTCGGTCGATGCACATGACTTGTGCGTGAATGAAAGGACTTGTTAGCAAGCGGATGATGAATTTGCTATGTAGATACATTACGGCCGTGTCCTTACTTGTGTTCATACCAGCAACGGATTAGTCGAATGCACCATAGCCTCTATCGGAATATTGGAAGAATGAGCTGGGGGATCCGGTACTTGAAACTATTAATTTGAGCATCAGAATTGCATTTATCGGCCAATAAAAGTTTAACTACAATCGCAAGGAGAACGTCCTAACGAGTATTTGTGGTTTCTAAGCCTATGAACTAATTCGCAATCTGGTGACTCCACAAATGCCTTGCGCTAAAGTATTTGATGAACTGGTTACAACTGGTTACTACAACCCCAAAACTTTCAGCGATTGTGCCGCGGTCTAAGTTCATTACCAGCCGGCGTTCAGGGTGAGCAGGAGTGCAGTTGGTTACTTTCTTGCCGAGCTTCGGAAGTTGACTGGATATGGTGATTTCGGCAACTGCCGAAACGATATTATCCGGGATTGTCTGGTAGTCGGGGGGAAAAAACGTTCTCATCCAGCGCTCCCTGTTGCCTGATAACGCATTGACGTCAGAAAGTGCCTACAATGTTGCCAGCGGCATGCAGGCCACTGAAAAAGTGCCCAGCTTTGGAAGAATTTGCAGCTCAATTTAAAGCCATGTGCTGATGATCTTCCTGTCGCAATAAACAAAACTGGCAAAACACCAGGCGGTCATTCGCATGCTATTGTTGCGTCTTGCGGCAGAGCCATCCCAAAGAGTGTACTCATGCTCAGACAATTTTAACAAAATGGCAAAAGTATGAGTATATAGCCAGTATGTGCCGGTTCAGGGCAAACCCACGTTTTCCAGTGGTCGACAACCGACTAGTTGCCATTAAACCACAGGAATATATACCGAACACAACTACCCCACGTGCACAACAACCTCTTTGCACACAGGTTTGTGTTAACCAGATTCCAGTGCACTTCGAAATTGACACGGACAGTGCAGTAACGCTGTGTAATGAACGAGCTTAGTCACAACGATTGGCCCCGACTAGCCACACCAAGCTGTGTCAGGCATGCGTGCGATTGTGTACAGGTGATGATGTGGAACTGCTGGGCGTCCAGGAAATTGAGGTATCAAATGTATGATCGACAACCTGAGGAATCATTTACATCGCACATGGAGATGGTACAAGCTTAATGGGCCGCGACTGGATAAGTCAGCTTCCGTACCATCGGAGATGAAGTTGCTGTTGCAGGAATAAGCCCCCGTTTTTGGGACACGAGAAGAAGCAAGGTTTACCGGTAGTGAAGTTAAATTCTTCATTCCATCTGGTGCACTATTACGACCCATCAAGGTTTGCTTGCTGCCGTAAGTGGTGTGATGGAGGGTAAATAAGTACTTGATTACCTGCAGCAAATCGAAGTCATAGATGTAGTACGTTTGTCGGATTGGGTTACATAGATTGTTCCAGTACTCAAGCCCGCTGGATCGATTCGCATCTGTGGTGAGCATCAAATTACTGTCAGTTGAATTATTCCAGCTGAGACACTCCATTCCAAAACGTGAGGGCATTTACGCTGAGCTCGGTATAGCAGATATTTCTCAATCCTAGACATCGGGCAGGCCTATCAGCAGCTAGAACTACACGAAAAGGTGCTGACTTCGTCAAGTGCTCACACTCGACAACGTGATAACCAAATCATTGAATAAGACTACCCGAATCATCAAAGTATAACGTATGTTGTCCCAAGGTAATGAAATGTGGGCTCCGGTCCAAACACAGGGAGGGAAAAGGCACTTAAAACGTAGCGCAAATGGGTAAGAATCTACCCACAAAGATACTACTAAAAGTGTTCAACACCAAACGCCAGATGACCGTGACAGGCCAAAGTCACCGGGTCTAACATTGGACCACTTCGAGGTACAACCAACCTATGAAGGGGATACGATTCTTGTAATCCTTACTGAAACCGGAACTACATCCTGTGATCATCCTACCAGTCAGCAAGAAGCGGCTCTAAGTCAAATATCCTCAGTTCCCAAAAAGCGATTACTTACCAAGCACAGAATGACCGATGAAAGCACACACCTGCAACTCGCAACCTCAGATACGTTCCTGACATTCGACCATCTTTCCCGTATGTACACCGGTGCACATGGACTCTTTAGCAAATTATCTGAACTCCAATCTCGTCTGGCCTTAATGTCTCTAAACTTCGTCATGATAACTGAAACCTGGCTGCACGATGCAATAACCGATACTGCCGTCACTCTACCAGGTATGTCAGTCCTACTTAAAGCTCGACATAGTAGGCTATGGGGTATGTTTTTTGTACCATCACAGTAATCTACATCTGCGAATCCTTGATGACCCAGAGCTGCACATTGTGGACTCAATTTGGGGCCACTTGCAACTAAAACTTGGAGAAAAATGTTTACTTACCATTGTATACTGTCCTCCCATGCTGACTCTAAAAATGCTCAGCCGTCTAGCTTTTGCTGTAAAAGCCGTTCTGACTCAGGTTAACACTTTCTGCTTGTGGGATAATTCAAACTGTGCCCCATAGATGTTTCGTTTTCCCTTGGTAAACAGCTTAAAGCGGAACTGCAAGAACCAGTTCCTGCTCTTCCACTTCATAATCATTTCAATTCGTCCACCTTTTTACCGGGGAACAAGCCGACTACTTTGGACCTGGACTTTGCTAACGTGAAACGTATGGCCGACACGTTTACAGTGAGTAGCCCCTTGGGATGAGCGATCACGCAACATTGCTCTACCGCTACTACTGTTACGCAGAACAGTTCAGCATGGACATCGAAAGGTCGGTAAATCAAGACGCGATAACATTCTATCCGACCTAATCAAGGTCACAGGTTGGTCATTTTTGTAGAACAACCCCCGATGTCGCTTGGGGGGGAGTTCGTTAATCTGTTCAGAACTTTAGTAACAAACGCATTAGAGACTATGAGCCTTAGGTTAAAAAAGGTAAGGATCTTCCTGGAGAGCACGTTGCGAAAACGAATGACCCTCAGAGATTCACTTTGGAAAGCATCCAAATACAGTCCAAACACCGAGAGCTGGAATGCTTAAATAGCCGGACGTATCTATTTTGGGAAGATAGTCCGCAAAGGCAAATCGATGCAGTAACAGCGTTTGGTGAATAAATTCTCTTTCAATCGGAAGCTACCTTACAGGCATCCCAACATTCTCCATAAACTACAGTGGGCCATTCCTCCTCTAAGCACTGTCTGTGGGCCAGCGCGAATTGCCCAAGAAGCAGCTAGTACTCTTAGACATCAATGCGCCTGTAGTTTCCAGAATGAACCGCAAGCACGTACCATCCTCGCACAGATCACGTCACCATCAGGACTTAGCCATATCTCCTTCACTGTCGTGGTTGTACTGAAGCGACTGATGTCGCTACGCGAGTACTGTTTCCCTGGCCCGGACAACATACCCGCTGAGCTTAGCCGGACCATCATCGCAGCTTTTCCAGCGCTCTGTCGACGGTATATAGGTTCCAACTATGTGCAAGCTTGGAATAGTCGCACCATTTACAAGGGGGGCATTTGTTCTTTGCCTGTAAACTACTGCCCGATTAGTCTTCTTCCGGCGCTTGTTAAAGTCACGGAATCTGTGGTTATAGTAACACTCATAGGATATTTGGACATATACAATATCATCCTGCTGAAGAAGCAGGACTTCTGCAGTAAAAGGTTGTACCAAAACTTTTGGTTAGCTGGACCGAATTCATCGATGCTGGGGAAGCAGTCGACGCCGCCTACCTTGCTTATTTGACAGATTTTGATCGCCTAGATCAGCGCATGTTCCCTTACAAACTTCGAAGCTATGGAATCGGTCACCTTATGTTGGGCAGTATACATTAACTCCTACTCAAACATGGCGTGAATATGCAACTTAGTAGCGCCATTTTCGATTTGATGGCGGTTCACTGTGGCGCCCCTCAAGACTCGATCCAAGGAACAAGGTTATTCCTAGTGTTCATAAACGACGTCGCGAAAGTGCTCACCTTAAACCTTCTAGTTCCTGCGGAGGATCTCATGACTCGACGGACAATCAAGAGATTGGACGACCATCTAGCACTGCAAGGGGATCTCAACAGGGCTGACGAGTGTTCGGCTCAGAACATGATTGAGCCTAACCCTGACAAGGGTAAAGTAATGAGCATATGCCAACACAGTACCCATGAATATCGACTAAGAAACGACGATTTGCAACGCAATTCCGATAAGTGATATTAGAGTACTCATGCAGAACGATCGCTGATGTTCAACGGTGGCAGAGCAAGCAGTGAAAAGAGTTAACCAACACATAGTTCTACTACGGAAAGTATTTGGCCGGTTCGATCCTACCTACTTTTCACAGATATACAACGCCTGCGTTAAGCCGCATGTACACTTATTCTCAATTCGTTGCACCGTTCCCTCAAATGTATGCATCTGTCCCGCTTGCGAGTTCATCACGTGCATATGTGACACGTTGCACGGGTGCACTCGTAGGAGCCATACGCATGAATTATGTTCGCGAGGTGAGGTTACGTGGTCGCCTTGCCACCGATTGCACTGGTACGGTGAATAGGGTAGCGGTGAAGTTAACTCTATAGGCACACCAAGTTGTGTGGAATCGTGCAGTTAGTGCAACAGCTTGGTCTGCTTCGAATGTCAAAAAGGCAAATTAATACTTAAGACTTTTGAGGAGTGACGCGACTGGAAGCATGTTGCACACCTACTGAACCTAAACCTGATTAACTGCCGCACGAACCTTAGACGTAAGTTTCCGCAGGCGCGTGGTCAGCCTTCATGGCCATGCATTTACATTTCGCATTGTGTAATGACACACCACTTATTGATAGACATTCAGGTTTCTCCCCACTAGCACCACTGCAGTTGCCATCCCGACTCTTTTGAACTATAAGGATAATCCATGGTTGTCTCGCAATGCCACACGGGAAACATGCGCAAACTGCGTGCCCCGACCTTTAGTCTGAATGCTGAACCTTTGAAGTAACGATACATGAAAGTGATGACACCTTTTCAAACCATATACATTTATCTCAGCAAAAAAGATTTACAAATCTAAGCAATGCACAGCAGGAGGGTAATTCCTGCCTACATGATCGGTCATTTGTTGGCACGTTTGTGCCTCGGACACAATTCCCTCCAAGAAACGCACTCTCCACTCACTCTTGCATAATGCACTCTCAGGATCTCCCTGAAGCGTCTCGGAATATTGTCTCCTCATGGCTTGTCTCACAAAAGTTTTTATTATACTCCAAATTCCCTAAATCGGAATCAGTGTTGGAGAATATGGTGCCAGACGCAGAAGGCTGCCCGAACGGTAGGTTCCTCCTAGAATACGCGTTCCAACTTCGTGTGGCATGGCGCGTTATCACAGATCAGGCTAGTCAAACAACTTCCACGTAGTGCCAGCTGGGTGGTTCGTGTTAATCCCGTTCCAGCGAATAGTTCGTCGGTAGTGTTCCAGGAAGTAGTTGGTTTTCGCCTGGCAAGCGTTCTTCCTATACAAACCACAAATGTCCGTTTAACAACACTGCGACGTGGTGAATGCGACTCGCCACTAAATAACATCACTGCCTCTTCCCCTTCCGTAGGATCCCCACTTCACAAACGGCATCCAATTGGAAGAGTTCCATTGATCCCTTCATACGATGGCGAACACGACAAACAAACTCACGCATTCAGTCACACTCCACAAGTTCACGCACCATGCTTACTAACATACACATACATATATACGGACACAGAAATCCAGTGTTACTGGTTAACATGCTATATTTTTATGCAATTACCGACAATACCCGTTTGTAATATCATGCCTTCGCAGGCGTGCCTTGCACTGCCGGGAATAAAACATTTATTTATTTATTTATTTACAAAAGTCGAGCCACTGATATCCAGCAGGCGACGCAACCACGAGGAGTACCGTTCCTTATTTAGGCTTCCTCTCATGATGGTATAGTCCATTAATTCATGGCTCGTCAACGCTCCAATCAGATGCAGTTTTTGGCCTCCACTGCTGGACACTGCACATTGCGCAGGAGTTCCACGCGGTGATCGTCCTATACTGCGAGAACAAAAGAGATTGAAAATGGTTTCATCTCTCCACACGGCTTGTCTCCCTTCGGCCTCAGATTGTAGTAGTGCCAAAATGTAGGCTTTTCTCCGCAATTTGTTCTCACGTGTGTTGGCTGATTCTGGAACTGCTCGCAACTTCTTCATGCTAATTAGTCATCCACCCAAGTATCGTGCGATTGCGCCCACACTTACCTAAATGTTTAACGCTGCCTACAACCACAAACCTAATGTTTGTAGAGTGACCGTGGGTTCTTTCGATACCCATTCTACCAAGTAATCAACCTGGCTGCCTGGCAGGGACCTTCGACGTACCTTAATAGGCTTATCTTTTTGTCCGGTTGATTCCAACCTATTTATCCAATTGCAACAGGTAATCAGGTTTAGGTTCAGTAGATGTACAACATGCTTCCAGTCGCGTCACTCTTCAAAAGTCTTAAGTATTATATGCTTCTGCTGAATGACGTGTACGTGTGCCTTTTTTGATATTCGAAGCAGACCAAGCTGTTGCACTAACTGCACGATTCCACACAACTTGGTGTGCCTATAGAGTTAACTTCACCGCTACCCTATTCACCGTACCAGTGCAATCGGTGGCAAGGCGACCACGTAACCTCACCTCGCGAACATAATTCATGCGTATGGCTCCTACGAGTGCACCCGTGCAACGTGTCACATATGCACGTGATGAACTCGCAAGCGGGACAGATGCATACATTTGAGGGAACGGTGCAATGAATTGAGAAAAGATATAGAATTCATCCAAGTGTTCCACCCTTGCTAGAAACGTGACCTCACTAATCTTTGGAATCAACAAAGGACGGCGACTAAAAGTGTTAATGGCTCTCTCCACATCACTTAACGGTCTAGAGTAAAACTATGCGTTTTCAGGGAACAAAATCACCGTCTGCGATGTAATCTCATATTGATGTATCAGATCCTAATGTATCCTTACCACTCATGCCCATACCCATTGAAAGATCCACAACACATCACTGAGTGACCACCAATTGCAGTTGACCACACATTATAGTTGGTTACATTACCTCGAACGTTTCCTCACTCGTGTATCGTTACCGTGAGACTTTCCTCTGCATTCTGTTATTGCTGTTCCATCGTTATTTGATTTCAATCTTCGACTTTGTGATTTAACTCATTGTTAGGACTACTAACAATACGACAACTAAAAACGATATAAACATATAACCAAACTGTGTGTACACGTAAAATTTGTGTTAAGTCCAATGTTACGTGTTACCTTTTATTAATACCTTCACATTTCGGTCTCACAATTTACCTAAGGTAATTGATAAGTGTTCGTTTATTTTATCAGTAATAAATATATTATTCCATTGTTTCACAACTATGCGGCCATGGCGGTCACTTCCTGAGATGTGGAGCGTAGGACGTTATCATGATACACTTAATTTGGCGGTACAGAAGCATTGTGATTGGCTATTAAGAGCCACGCTGTGTCGGGCGATTCATGTGCTTCGTGTGTGTTTGCTGTCAAGGGAACTATGACTTGGTCGTGTGTACATGTCATGTTCACCCAGACAACACTTCGTGTACTAACTTTGCCAGTTTTACAACTCCTGCTTTTAATTCATATGTTGAATAGTATTCAAGTCTGCAACCAGTAAAGTCGAATTAACCCAACTCGCTTGGAAGATGTGGGCCTACCCCCAACGCTCCAATAAGTGCGGCTGTGTAAGTGCTTCAGGCATGGTTAATTCTCCCCTGCGCGAAACTGACGTCACATACCGGTGGAGTCTCCTTAGCGCTTCATAGGTTGCCTGATTCCTAAATGGTATAGAGCCCGGAACAAGAACCAAATGATATAGTGTAGCGACAACGACGTGACAATGAACCACAATCTTTATTGGCATGATCACAAACTATGTCACCACTCACACAGACACACATTACTGAATCATGTTTCCTTGCCCCGTTGCACCAACTCTCCTGGCTTCCGCTCGCGACACGTCCGGGCACGCTTTGAGATACGGGAAGAATTATTCTATGTCCATTTCCCCCCGTAGCTCCGCTACTACGTGTCCCATTCTGACCGATCCGTAGTTAGCTTGGTCGTGCTTTGCTTGAACCTGCATCTATTGCTCTGCTTGTGGTTGTTCCGGGAGGATGCCATAACGGCGGTTTTGTCTCATTTGTTACGTTCTCGACAAATATTCTCCCCGTTTTGTCTGGCTCAGGCTCACCTTCGGACGCCACTCATTCCGTCAGGCCAGTGTTACTCCGTCTGTTCCCCCTCATTGCGCCCGTTTCCTTTTCCGTCCGATCAAGTGTTAGTGGCCTTTTTGTAATCCGGGCAACCACTGTCTTCCGCCTCCTTACTATAGTGCGAAGGGTTTCGTCTTAAACGCTCTGAGCAGACCTCGTGACATCCAATAGATGCACCTCCAGTCTGGCTTATGTAGACAAGGTTAGTAAGGCAAGTTGAAGTCATCAAGACAGCAGGCTCCAAGCTCTAGCAGAAGTCATAATTGAGGACGACAGCAGGTTCAAGGTGAGTCGACCTGATGGGTGATACAGACAGTCATGGGCACTTCTCACCCATGAACGGCATATCGCTGGCTACTGGCGCAACGAGTAGCGAGGTACACAAGGCGCAAATGAATGACGGATTGTTAGGATGTGGTGGTCACGGAATCTAGAACTGAAAGCTACTTTCATCTAGCGCAAGTGGTGGAAAATGAGCCGATGTAATGTAGTTGACCAGTTGGGCGCCTCATGACACTTGGTACTTCAATAGTTCAATGGTGTATGACAATAAAATGCACTAGCTTTATGAGACTCACAGGATTTCAGATGCAAAAAAAAATCAAAATTTTCCGGCGCGGAATCTGAAATAGCAGTAAGCTAACTATGGTAGTTTGTGATACTGGTAGGTAGTGTTTTGTCACTTAGATGTCGCGATGTTTGGTGCTTTCACCACATGTGCTGACAATGCATTCCAGTGTGAACTGATCCTAAGGGGATAAGGAATATTTATACGATGCAAACGAGTGCTGAGCTACTAGTTTTAGGTCCTGACCTCGGTATCGGTTGCTAGGAAGTACGGTCAGCAGTGATTCGCATGGATGATCGCTTTCTGTTAGTATCCGGTATGTAGGAATATGATCTCTGCGAAGTTATCGGTATTCTGAGGAGAACGAATGGCGCAGCTCGTAACTGAGCGGCTTGTCCACGCGTTTCCTTGGTGGCGCTTCTTTGGTGCTGCTCCAAGAGACGAATGTCTCATTTTAAACATGAACATCAGGCCTGAAACGCATACTCAAGTTGGGCTCAACTATATGAGTTAATCAGCAGGGAGTCCTGGCTGTCGCTCATCGGTACCAAGAGCTCGTCTCAATAGGCTTAACTTAAACTTGGCCACCTTTCCTGCTAACATTGGCGCGAATTGCCCAGACTTCCTCGTACGATGATAACTGAGTCCCTTTTGCAAGTCACGTATTGTAACAAGTGTTGTCCCGCAAATTTGCGTTATTGATGCTGCTGAGCAACGTTAATAGTGTCGTTCACGGTCCACTAGGGCGATCCTCGTAAGTGCAAGAATAAAGTGTTTTCATTTTTCTGTCATCCATTGGAACTGGCGATAAAGGCTGATATGCCAGCAACGAAGGTTGGCTGGTTACGACAACTTCAGAACAGTGCATTTTGTATCGTTCCATCCGTGTCGATAACCATGACTGGGTATTAAATACAACTGTTAGGTGGTGCACACTTATAAGCAAGCAAAGGGAAAACGGGAATCTCCTTCCTACTTTCAGGGTGCAGAAGGTGGTCGGGTGGGAACCTCACATTTTTCAGCATTTAGAAATGTTGCTTCATTACGTGTAAGCAATAGTACAGCTTATGGCGCTTGGAAGTAGAGTGTCATAGTTTCACCGCAATCGTATGGGCCAACAAAATCACATAGGAACGGAGTGCCACACCGACAAATCCTCCCAATGGTAAAAGTGTCCAACATAAATTAGGTCGCTCGTTGCTGAAAGTATTATCGGCGTTAGGTGATCCATTTATTCCTTACAATCTCAAAGATTTATTTGACGTTATAGAAGGTGAACTGGTTCGACGAAGTGATGTGTTCCTTGGATGTGGAATCGTGGTTCACTAACACCCTGCTATAACAAGCAGGTGACTGCATCTGTAAAGGAGCAGATGTTGTCGGATGCTCGTTACATATACCGACAGAATTGTTTAAAGTAATGGTTGCTGCTTCGCATGGGAAATGTCACATTGTACTTCTGAAACATGCCATATCGTCGTGTTGACCAGATAATCATGGGTAGCCTAATGGGCTCTATACTAGCGGATTTCTTCATGTTGATGGCAGAACGAAGTATATCTGAAGAATTAGCTCAAATGCCATACCACAAAAACTATGGGAATGATACCCTGGCATGTTGTTCACCAGGACAGCAGATCATACAACCGGTGATGCGTCTAGAAGTTGCACACACCAAATTGAGGGTCAACAGCGAAGCTGAGCGGCAGAGATGCCTCACTTATTTGGATGTTCTCACCAGTCTCTGATAAAAACGGACAGGTTAGGAGGTTCGTCTACAGAAAAGCAACGTAGTCCGGCCAGTTCTTCACGCTAATGAGGTACAAACGAACGTTTGTGAGGACCTTATTTGGTTGTGCGAATACGTTCAACTGATTTTCTCACAGACTGACTGGAACTGATTACTAGTACACCAGTTTTACATGGGTACTCTTGTAGGTTCATAGTGAATTACGGTTAAATTGGCCGGTTGAAAGATCCAATGCCCACCGCGCCTAAAAAGAGCATAGGTTTGAAGCTTCCGTATAAGAGTGCTATTGCTACCAGGCGTCTGATCTCTACCAGACAAAGAACCTTCTGTGTTGTCGAAGTCATTATTATTCCCCGAGTCCATAAGCTGCCCCTACCTCCACCCAAGGAAACTCAACCTATCTGGGCCAACTCCTATTGTGTATACCAATTCGTATATAACTGTGGAGCTGGTTACATCAGCAGAACCAGTGGAATCTTTGATTCCAGAATGAAGCATATTATTCCAAATGGATTCAATACTAGAGGAGTAAACAAGAATGCCCAGCTCGGGATACTTGTCTACACAAACCGACAACATCTTCGATCGGTAGATAATTCCTCATCCCAGGTCATCGGATAGAGGTCAGCACAGTCATTGAAAGTTTTGCTGTGGCACACCGGTTTCTGTCTTCTCAGTTGCGCAGCGGTCATTTGTGAAAAGCCGGATCAAACCGATGCCTGATATTCACCAGTAACTGGCTGTCAGCTTCAGGTTGGCCTGGACGTAGGGTAGTGTTTTTCGTTTATCGTTTCGCGTGTTTTTAGGTTTGCACCATCTGAAAGTCGTGGTTACAGTAAAGCCTCCGAGGTTGATCACCGCTGTATACTGACAACCTTTTTAACTTGATCGCTTTTCCTTAGCTTGCACACTCACCAAATAAAGCTTATGGTATCAAATCTGCGTACATTGAGCATTTCTGCAAGTTGTAGATTGATAACTTGGACCATATCAGTAATTATCAATTTCAGAAGAGTAGTAGGGGAAGTTGAATGGTATAGGTCACATCTAGACTCACTCAGACAGCCTTCACACGCCCGGAAAAGCACTGTACGCGCGTTTCCTCCTTTCGGGAATCGTCAGCAGTGCGCATTCCATCGATTTGACCTCGATGGCTTGACCGTGTGAAGATTTGTCTTGCAATGTTCAAACTATACTGTGTACGCTGTACTCTTTTGCAATGAGCGAAATTCTGATCCACAATCACTACACTTTACGGTTTTGAAGGCATTTAATAATACAACAAGCTTTCTGCCTGTTTATGCACATTTTTGTCCGCCTTTGAGTGTTTGCGTGCATTAGTGTTCACCTCGTACGGTGTGTCCCCACAGGTCCGCATTTCCGCTATGAAGTTGACCTTCCTTATGTGAACCTTTTCCTCACCCTGCTACAAACGCAGGCACGCAACACGACCACTCTTTGGAACATGTGTGCACTCGTTGAGCAGGTTGCAATCAGGAGTTTGAATGTCTGTTTAACAACCAAGTAACCAGTTGTAAACCAACCCGTTCCGTTGCACTTGTACCAAGTGAAAGAAGCAGACAGACGTATTTTCAAATAAATGCCTTTACTCAGTGGAAATCACACTGCGTTTTGATTTATTATAATACTATATTATTTAACTGTGTTTGGCCCGTCTAACACCTTAGAAGTGTGATCTACCTGAAGGTAACTTTCTGCTGTGCTATGCACAATACGGAAGTAGGGTACGCTAAGATTTTGTGTGGGACTTCCACGTGTTGATCATTTCCGTAAGTTGACCACTTTGATCCAGTCCATTGAGTGGCTAAGTTATGGATGTTTTACTGTAATTCCCAGTTATTCTTATCGGTATTGAAGTGACGATACGCAATGGATGCGCCTGACGAACTTCGTCTTCTCACTATACTTTTCAACTTGTGGAGGGGAATAAATTGTGTTAGGCCTTAGATCCGCTGGGACTATGAGATTTATGCCAGAACTTTATCAAGACTGGGGCGATGTTGGTCCGGTCTTTTGACTAAGCCCAATTTTACTAAAGTTTAAGTTGGCCGAAGTTGCCAATTTGAGACACGATTCTCTTGATACTTGATACTGCGAGATAGGTCGACTTAAACTGATCTTGTCTCCAGGGCATCATCGCAGCGCTGTGGGAACAGCAAGCTAACTGTTACAGTAGTCGTGCGATGGGCCGGGATCAGGAAAGCGGCCTCACATGTTTGTCTTCATGAAAGACGCAGTGCTTTGAAGACTACCTTTAAACCCGTTTCTTAGGTTCCCCAATGTCGACCGCATTCGATCAGTACCCAGCCAACTTTACTGGTCTACAGTCTGCCTGTAGTGCCAGGAAAGCTATCCGCCGTAGGCTACTCTTAACACACACAGCGGCACAGTAGCTGAGGCGTTCCCCACCTCTAGCTAACGTGTATGATGCTGATGATGATGACTCGTAACACACTGACACAGAATACAAGGACTAAGAGGTGCCAAGTGGAATTTATCTGACCCAATTGGTGACGCTGTCTACGATCAAACTAATGCGGATATTCTGATGCCAACACCAATGGGCGCGATGTGTCTCTCATGCACGAGATTGGAAGGATTGAGTGGGCTCTCTGATTAGATAACTATATGTATGGGGAAATCAACCATTTTGGTTTTGCTTTACTTGTAGGTAGTGGTTGACGCTGGAATGGTCCCGGCGGACTGTTTCATCCAAGGCTAGCTGTCCAGGCCACAAGCTAATCACATTTGCCCTCGCGGATATAGACGGTGATTTCAGTCAACAGGACCAACACCTTACCGCTCGTTTATTTAATCAGTGTATGTAGCATTATTCAGGCGAATTAATTGGAATCCGCTAGCTGTGCTCTTGAACTGACAGCGTGCTCTTGTCACTATACTGAGTAACCAGGTGCAAGTAAGTTATGCGGTTTTCCAAGCTCTATTTTTAAGTGCAACACGGACACACCAGATGGTTGCAACAGCTGGACAAAACCGATCACACAACCGTTACATCTGCGTCGCAATTCACTTCAAGTAAGGCTGGTTACCGCAACCATTGCATTGGTCTTTCAAGAGAGTCGCGCTATTAGCATCTCATCACATGTACTGAAAAACATCAGCATTCCGACTGGAACGAATGCTAAGACACTTCAGGCGATGTTCTGATATTTGCTCACTTGGAAGCCGGGAATGCGCCTCGTTGCTGAAGTTACCTACCGTCATTGGGTTCGGCACGAAGCAGATCCGGCATTTATCGGTTAGAAGAAAGCAACCGCTCGGCGATGCAACGAGTAACGTGTATCCATGGCCCATTCTCCGAACCTGGTAGCCTCTTATGTGTACGTCGCGCATAGAATGCAAATATGAGCCTGTAGTTTGCTCGACGCAACGCGTAATCGTACTCTGTCCATTCAAACAAATCGCCTCGTGTAATACTGCTTGCCTAGCTGAAAACTGCAATGCTACGTGGAATGTAACATTTGCTGAAGCCGCCCTGCGTGTCCTCCACTGTTTGCTAGACTGAGCAAGAGTGGGTGAGGTATTTTCTGTGACACCTATATCTGGATCCATTTTACCCGAACACGACAGTGACATAAGCCAGTATGGTGTAGTTTCTTTTGCTATTTGACTCCCTTGATGTAAACTCCACTGAAAGTCGAATCGAGAAGCCATTCAACGAGGAAGAGATCACTCATAACTCTTGGTGAATGAACGAACTAGCAGCTAGCTGTTTCTACCCATCAGCGTAACGAAAGCGGTGAACACAGGTTGTACAGGAGGTGAGATTTGTTAGCTTATACAAGTGCTATATAAAGGTAGCCTTTAGCTTTTGTAAAGTCCCATCGTTCGACGTGTGTTAAAGCAGTGGTAGAAGCAAGATGAGATCTCCTCCGCAATCCTTAGACACGACGAAGGAGCTGCTCCTCATCTTTGGTCCTCGTTGCTAATCCAATTTGTTCAACCGTCTATCCATGCACGGCACTGAATACGGCTGGCCCCAATTGTTCGTACTAGTAACCCACTCGCACACATAATTAACAGTTAGTGAGAAATGTCGGTAACCAGATCTGTTTCATTCGATGACCCAATCCATTTCGGCTTTCTGTGCTGCAATCTGCCTTTATGGGTGGGTGTTCTTGGAACTTAAACTAATAATTGTCAACTTCTGAAAGGGTCTTACAGTTAAAGTAATGACAAGACGTAAGAGTGGAGCACTTCTTTGTTCAGACCCAACATGCCCTACCACTTCGTTCAAGAAATAGCAGTAATCGGTTACTCGCATAGTAACCATGGGAGTTGTTTACCATCCACTGTATTAAAGCAGCAGCAGCAGCAGTGGCAGGGTGAGATCTGCGACCAAGTAATTCTATCCATGTCAAGAGATCTGCTCTTGTGTTCCGTCTCAGTCACGCGTCCGATTGTGCGTTGTAACTGCAGCATGATTTAGCTGTAAACAATTGTTTGCTTGTTCGTACACGCAGAGGACGGAAAGCGACTCTGATCCATTGCTGGTATCGCTAATTCAAGTAGACAGGCATGCAAACACGTGAGCATCAGAGATGAATATACTGTGATCAGTATGGCGACCAAATCTGCTCCATTCGACGATGGGACCGTGATTAGGTTCTATGCATCGAAACTTAGTTTATGGTGGTAGGTGCAATGGGAAGTCAAAGTGAAGACTCCCATCGACCGAGATAGATCTGTCGCCAGGGCAAAGAGCCTAATAACGCTGGGTGCGTCATTGCTCAACCCCAACGGGCGCCATCCAAATCACCCGACTTACGTCGAATTGCGGCAGATCGAACGACTCTACAGTATCCTTGAATAGATGGATCTTTTTGGCTCCGTTTGTTCTCAGTCATCAGGATCATTCCAACCCTCCCCATTAGATGCCAATTTAATTGGGGAAGCTTGCTCGGCCCGGCCACCATCCCGGTCAAGAGAGCCAAGCAGTGGCGCCTCACCGAATGTTCGTGGTCACGAGTTTAGGTAAGTTAGTATATACCATGTCATGCAATCGGGAGACTTCGTAACTATCTGTCATGGGGAACGTTACCTGGTTTACAGTACGGTTTGATAAATCTCTGCTGCTCTTTCGAACAGAGCGTTGTATAGGCTAGTGTTGTTTCCACTAAGTGTCCCCACATCTGAATTTTAAGCCTTAGCGATAAGCTACCAGTATGCTTATCAAATGCCACAAAGTATCATCTCCGTGTGTGTGTGTTTGTGTGTGTGTGTGTGTGTGTGTGACTTGCTTATTGGACCGTTTCACATTGGAGGCGAGCTGCTCGCCTGCTATGCTGACTTAGAAACACGTGCACTAATGTGATTTGCTTGGTGTTTCGCGATGCAATAATTATACCATGTTCTCAATGTGACTTTGATATGCCAATGTGGCTGATGATGTTGCTAGAAAACGTTTACTTTCCGCATGTGATCCTTGACCCCATAAGTCCGGACAGTGTTTAATGAAGCCAGAGTGCGAACCGATTCTTGCGGGTACACATAAAGTAAGCAGTGACAAAGTGATACGTCCTCCCAAATGGAAATACCAGTTTCGGCCGCAATCAAAGCGATGACCCATCGTTTACTCGTATCGTTTCCACATACGAAGTGCGCGCAATGTGACACCGTTCATTTTGGGTTTGGCTTCTTGTAAACGAATACTCAGGTTAGCTGGTCACAAAGGGGCCACAGCATAATTAATTTTATCGGGTAGGGGAACAATGGCGCACGGGAAATATTGCAGATACCAAACAGAATTCCATGCGAGTGCATGGCAAAACAAAATGAGCGAGAATGTTACAAACTTCCAAGCAATATGGAAATGTCTGCGCAAATGCTACGCATCACCTACTAGTACGTGTCCGGATGAACAATGTCAGAATCCTCACTACTCATCAGTGCTATAAAATCTGTCCGTATGGCTTCTAAGTCCTATGCGGTGCATTGGCGCTATGCGGAAAGTCCTAGCTCGTGAGGCTAGCCATTGTCTTCTGCACAGTTCGTAACTGGCATGGCAGTGGAAGATGAGCCGGGCTATATCATAGTCAACCGTCAATCACGCAGGTCCGCGGCTGTCACCCATGGCGAAATGGCACTAGCTGCTGGCATCCTGAAGTCATGGGAGCGGAACCCGGCAGGGGTCCGCTGTGAGGTGCACCACTGACGAGACCCATAAGGTCGTAACGCCGGCGTCTGGTGCTTTTCCAGACTAGCCTAAGCCAGCTGATTGGGCGTGGCGATGATGAAGTGGCTGAATCATGCCAAAATCCTCACTATTCATCACTTGGAATTCACTGGACTCCGGGGCAGGTTGTCTTTCCCAGATGACCGAAAGTCTCCCGAAGGGCACCACGGATGTCCAAGGAAACCATGCCCCTTTCTATGACAATTTGTGTTCTCCTGTGTGAATGGATACTTGAGTAACTGAACACGGATAGCCATCGCTGAATGCGCACAATACCTTGATTAGTTCATCAATGTCAGTAACCTAGTATCATCAAGACAGCCAGTAACATTTCTAATGACTACTGAAGTATTGTCGGGTTTTCTCTGGACTAAGCGGTGCTGAGAATTCCTTGTTTCAACAAGTTGCGGAAGACCAAGCCATGGTCAAGCGGCAGATGAGTGAATAACGCCGTGTAGTTAATAGGTTATTTTTCGTCTCCTGGATAAATGCAACTCTATAGTAAGTATCTGTGAAATCTCAGCAGCCATTTTTTGAGAGGACATGGATCGCTTCTGGGGAATGCTCATTGTAGCTAATTCCACAAAAAGCAGCTGTTGCAAACAAGCTGTTTGGTTGACTTCAACCATGTTAACATCCAATCATGGTCCATACTAATTTCCCATTGTCTCTGATTTCGGCCATCATTCGCATACCGGACAGTTCGCGTGTACTTGCTTCACCTCAAGATTGCGATGCTGATGACGCTGCTTTATAAGCAGGCTGCCGGAACAGGTGAAAATATCAGCTTCACGATAAACCAATGGAATGTACCTTACACGCGCTTACGCTTTTTGATCAATATCTGATGAAGCATTGGACCAGCGATGGACAAATATATTGGGTTTGGTCTGACACACTAACCACCGTTACATTTTGGTGCAGGATTTGTTCTGCAACGCATTATCAGGCGACGTAGTCTACCACTGCACCTGTTATGGAATGGGATGAGCTGCTCATTGCCAGGTGCTTTGCTCAAGTGACGAAATGGGCCACGGTTGGTATCGGTACGAACATTTCCCTCTGCCGTCCGCAGACTGCTTGGTGGGTTCCAAAGAAAGGAGTCCAGATGAAGGTATAGTGGATATCCCTTGTAGAAAAATGGAAAGAGAAAACTGGAGCGATTCGCTTCGCTTCGCCTTTTCGAATGTATGCTTTCACTTCACTTACTCCTTAGTCCCCAGTTAACCGATGCTGAATGGCATGTTACACAAATCATGAACTGCCCGAATGCATGCCACCGCGATGGGAGAACAAATTGCAGGTATCCTAATATATTAAGTCCAAGAGGTCATGTTCCATTTTACTCAGTTAACCGAAAACCAACAGTGACGCCTTCGGGTGAGAGGAGAGCATACTAAATTGCCAACTGCCCAATAGTAGATGTTGCTTTATCTCAAAATATCTCTCACTCGGTCACATGGGTGTGAACGACCGGAGTGATAGCCGTATGCAAGCATCTGCGTACTGGTGTACTTGCCAGTCTCGTCCATCTTGAAAACGCTAGATAGGTGAGAATGGTTTAAGTGGAAGTCAACTACGACACGCCGCAGGGCAAGTTCTCCGCTCGATACACACCGTGTTTCGGGCTGGTTGGAACGAATGCAGGCGTGCAAAATCAAGACGGCAGTGCATCATTACCGGGCTACTGAGGTAGAAGTGTGGTGGCGCTTGGACAGGCCTAATTGACCTGAGCAAGGAGTGTTCAATAGGTGCTTAGTTGTATCCGAACTGATGATAAAATGGTTATTGGCAACACTCTTGTAGACTGATAGTTACCTTCCAACAACCTGCCTCAGCAAAATAGGCATTCCTTTCAATTAGGCCTTGGAAATATGAAATGTAACCTTTTGAGAAAGGAGTCTTGAAAAGCTACGCCACCTAAAGACTACTCGCTGCCGCATAGCCTATTCTCCCCTCACAGTCTTGAGCATCCATTCCAACACATTCACTGTTGAGGCAATATTCCCTTAGCATGGAACTGAGAAGCTGCATTTCTAGGTAATACCTAATCCTCGCGGATACTGGGATTCACGTATTCCACAAAGTGCGAAATTCATTGGCTTGAAAAACTGAGTGACAAATCGTGGGACCGCAGCACACGCATGTGAGCTCTCACGCATATTGTCCACCACAAGCCAGTTATCCCTGTGGTAATCTTACTGACATATATTGCTGCAAACTCCGATGATCAAATACAAAATGATCGATAAGCCACGCTTTCACGGTCTGTATTCTTATGGAAAAGTTGTTGGATACCTTTTCCTTCCTCTTTTTATGACAGGTGTGTTATTCTTTGGAAGTACTCATCCTACGCCGGAGAAAGAGCTAGCTAATAGCATCGGGCGGATACTGCTCTGCAAGAGAAACGACGGTGGTCACTTTGAACATCTACTTTGTTAATTATTTTTGCTCTTGAAATATATTTCATGTAAAATATGTATAATGCATAACGGTTTTCACTACCACATTGTTGCCATGGGTGACGGTGCTCATAGCTTGGCGGGGTTGAATGAACGCCACGAGAAAATAGAACAAGATGGGTACGTGAGAAACGCCCAATGGTTCAATTGCCCGACAGGGTGCAGGCGTCGCTGTTGATGTTTACTGTAAATTTGACGGTGGTGGACGAAACCGTAGAAGCTTAGTAGGCTGCGTTATGCGCTTCTTACAAGCCAGCGTCACGTACTTCCGTTGCCCAAATGACGTTAACCTCGTGTTTGCCAAACAATTCAATTATGATTACCGCCATACTTCTCTCAATAAAGGTTCTCCAATGGTAAGGGAATCGTCGCTTTCAACTAACGTTGGAACTATAAGATAAATATATTTGCACCACTGATTCTCGTTAGCGACTTCGGTAATTTGTTTCAGCCGTTATAGGTTCAATATGGCGCATAATACATAAACGGTGCGGGATTATCTTAACCAGTAATTCGGTCACCAGTGAATCGGTTGCGGAGGTTCAAAGGATTGATCTGCCCGATCACCAGATTTGAACCCATTACATTTCTTTTTATGGGGTTAATTGAAAAGAAGAGTTTACAAGACAACGCCTATTTTACTAGAACAACTGGAAGGCAATATTGTCAACGAATGTCCGGCCATCACCATGGAACTTTTGAAAAAGTGGTCAATTGCCTCAGGCGATTTCTGCACTGCAAGCGGAACGCCGGCGAGCACTTTGAGCATCTCCTTCGTTGACGGACATATCACCGTTGTATGCTGATTATTTTCATAAACGTATTCACCGTTATCACTGATTTCTGGACTACATTGGTGCAGGAGGACTTAGTGCCAAATATGCGTCGGGCAAGAATGCAACCCACGAGAAAAGCTGATTCAACAGCGCTTAGACTGACCACTTCTATGCAACTTGTTTCACAATGGTAATACTTGTTTTTCATGATTATGCCTAAGGAATACGGCGAGGATGTGAACGTGATGATGATGTGAGAATAGGCTACGCGATTTCGTATTTGTATCGTGTACACCGGAGTACAGACTTTGGCGGGGGATGAGTGCTTCCAAAGAATAACACACCTGTCATAAAAAGAGGAAGGAAAAATTATCCAACAACTTTTCCATAAGAATACAGACCGTGAAAGCGTGGCTTATCGATCATTTTGTATTTGATCATCGGAGTTTGCAGCAATATATGTCAGTAAGATTACCACAGGAATAACTGGCTTGTGGTGGACAATATGCGTGAGAGCTCACATGCGTGTGCTGCGGTCCCACGATTTGTCACTCAGTTTTTCAAGCCAATGAATTTCGCACTTTGTGGAATACGTGAATCCCAGTATCCGCGAGGATTAGGTATTACCTAGAAATGCAGCTTCTCAGTTCCATGCTAAGGGAATATTGCCTCAACAGTGAATGTGTTGGAATGGATGCTCAAGACTGTGAGGGGAGAATAGGCTATGCGGCAGCGAGTAGTCTTTAGGTGGTGTAGCTTTTCAAGACTCCTTTCTCAAAAGGTTACATTTGATATTTCCAAGGCCTAATTGAAAGGAATGTCTATTTTGCTGAGGCAGGTTGTTGGAAGGTAACTATCAGTCTACAAGAGTGTTGCCAATAACCATTTTATCATCAGTTCGGATACAACTAAGCACCTATTGAACACTCCTTGCTCAGGTCAATTAGGCCTGTCCAAGCGCCACCACACTTCTACCTCAGTAGCCCGGTAATGATGCACTGCCGTCTTGATTTTGCACGCCTGCATTCGTTCCAACCAGCCCGAAACACGGTGTGTATCGAGCGGAGAACTTGCCCTGCGGCGTGTCGTAGTTGACTTCCACTTAAACCATTCTCACCTATCTAGCGTTTTCACGATGGACGAGACTGGCAAGTACACCTGTACGCAGATGCTTGCATACGGCTATCACTCCGGTCGTTCACACCCATGTGACCGAGTGAGAGACATTTTGAGATAAAGCAACATCTACTATTGGGCAGTTGGCAATTTAGTATGCTCTCCTCTCACCCGAAGGCGTCACCGTTGGTTTGCGGTAAACTGAGTAAAATGCGGCTAGGTGATTGAGATTAACCGTAGTTTTGAATGCTTGCACAGCACAGAATTTAGAGAATTAACTTGAAGTATCCATCTATTTTGCATGTGGTGAGGTAGGTTTTGGCAGTTATATACTTGCCTTGACGCATAGTTTCATAAATGCCCTTATTTATCAAGTTCTAATGCACGTATATTTTTATTTGTTTGTGGATTATCCGGAAATCTTGAGATTCGCAGCCCCAGGCCATTTGCCCTTGTGACCTCATTGTTGCTGGACTCACCAGCCAAATACAAACGCGCTAGACTTTTCTTTGGGCTGTCCCAGTGGATTGGTGAGGCATCGTTTGCTGACGAGAAAAAACTAAAAGTTGTGAAAGTGCTGAAGTTTACAAGCTTCTTTCCAATGTATATGGAGCCGGTAGGATGTGTGAACTAGTGTAGCCGGGCAGATCACACAGCATAATGGCCACTACTTCTTGTTACTTATCGGTGACGCTGCATTCACCTGATTTTATGTGCTGCAGACAGGTGTTACAGCGATGGACGGGAATCGACAACACTTTTGTCCTCAGAGCATGGTCAAACCACGGGAGGAACCTACCACACAGTCTGCAGCTAAAAGCCATATGAACTCATGGCTGTCTGATAGTTACCCAATGGCAGGTAGGTACGTAGACTCTGCCTTGGTAGTAGAAGTGGCCCGAAAGATTACGATGTGCACAGCACTTGAGTACTGGGGGTCAAGTCAATCGGACATTTGGCAACAGGTGTTTGACGTGAGTCCCACCTTGGCCCCATGGCAGTGCATTCTACTGTAAGATCATATAGGTTGACAGTGCTGTCATAGCTGGCCCGTAGTTCTTTAAACATGAGCTGATCCTGGATTCACGTCGTCTCAGATACATTTTAACCCACACTTGTAACGCTGCCACATATGGGTTGACTTCTGAACCAATAAATCGCACCATTTTCAAGCTATTGGCCAATGGTATTTAGTCTGGGTCTTTGTTCAAGTGAGTCGCTTACTTCCTTGTTCTAGGCTTCGAGCCAGGTAGTTTTAAAAGCAGACCGGCAGATGCTCTGAGTGTTTTAGTAAGTCAATGAATAATTTCAATGCCGTCGTTTTTAATGTGCGGCATAAATAATGGAAAATTATGCAGTATTTCTCTAGCCACCACCACCGATTAATCTCACTGTGAATGGCGGTCCGCGTTCAGACTGCATGACACATCAGCTTCAACATGACGCCTCTAAGAAAATTGTATTTACTTTTGACTAGAACTGACGATGGTGCCATCTGACGTTCTGTCTACCGAAAAGCCACTTGGACGGGACTTTACGAACACTTCATCAACTTCACAAGGGTCTGGTACAAAGGTTGTCTCGTCAGAAAGCTGTTCCAACTAGCTCGTAGAATATACAGTCCTGAATGTGTCGAACCTGAATTACAGTTCATCACGTAGACGATAGAGGCAAATGGCTACCGACAGCATTTATTAAGTCACACGGTCACAAAGTCACACGACGGAAGGGAACAAACAAAAGCCCGTTAGAGTGTCAAACATGCCAAACTATCTCCAATTGCCATTCAAAGGGGACGATGCGGCGACGCAAGTCGAGTGGCGGGTTGCCACAGCAATTCGACGTACATTCAGTGCTGAAAAACTGTGCCCAGTTTGGACAATCAGTGAGTTACCAACACCTCCGGTTAAGCTTGCGCAATCGGTCTCTGCCACAACACATTGCATTTACAACGTTGTCTGGAACTGTGGAAGCGGTCACATCGGCAGAGCAGTCCGGTGTCTGCGCAAGCGGATCGGTGAGCACATCCAGAAATAGTGACAAAACAATCGCAGGGACAGGATTCAAGATCCAAATTGCTGACTCATCGATAGCCAGGCACCTACTTGGAACGGAGCATCACAGTGACGTTAACTTGGCGTTTACGGTTATCTACCGTAATGAAAACGCTAAGATACTCACGCTCGTGGAAGCTGTGGAGATTACTCACTGTCGTTCGGACCTATGTGTGCAAAAACAGCTGACTGTCAACATCAAGCTTCCTTGGGGATAATGACAGTTGTGTCAGATGTTGGAGTTTATGCCCTTATATTTATTCCATTCTCATTTCGACACCAATCAAAGCATTGATTTCCCCTTTCGTGATCTTTAAACATCCCTCGTTTGCATGTGATCAGAAAGCGTGAAATGATAGCATTGTGCAACACTCGTCTTCTCATTGCGATATTTAGACTGCTACAGGAAACCCAGTGCTGCAAATTAAAGAACGTTTCCTAAGGCTTGAATATGTGGATTTTCAGAGAAGAATTCAGGCGCGAAGATAAAAGTTAGTCCACCTTACAACGACTAAGGTGCTGTTTTAAACTTGGATACTGTGCTTCATATCAAACGTGTCGGTATGCCTTGTAAGGCTTAGGTGGTTAGGTGAAATTCTGTGTGTGAGGTGGTCTCAAGCCCTCGTCCAACACTGTGTGAGGTGCTGGGCTTGTTATCCAGTTTGTTGCTTTTTTGTACGGCCTCGCGACAACTGAGGCTTCCGCTGGAATTCCGACGGATTGCATTTGAGTCGCAACCCTGCTATCTCCACCTGACGAACGCGAGCGAGTACAACTGCCTTGGAGTGCAGTGACAAGAGTGGGCAAAACCAAACATTCATCTCAATCCGGTATGTGCACATGATAGTTGTCTGCACTTTCTCACTGATGCTCACGACACAGCCATGGAAGGAAATATTTGTTTCACCTATTATCTTGTACTATACATCTACGCAGACTGAGAGAATTCAAACACATTTAAGCAATTCTTTTGTATGAGCCAGAAAAGAAAGCATATTGGGTAAATGAATCCTTCTTCCTTACCAAAATATTGACTGAACACATGCCTGCATCAGTATTCTGGTAACCAGGGGTTTGTGACTCCAGCGCTGGTAAGCAATTTCTTTTGAATCCACCGACTGATAAGCATAATTACTATACTTTCATTGCTTGCCGGTTTATCCGGACTGAACTAGTGATAAGTGGTGAGTGATCGTGTTGTTTCATCTGGAAAAACTAAGTAGTCCTTAGTGTAGACTTATAGCAAAGTAGTTGCTAGCATTGTCTAGGAGTGTCTCCTAAGCTAGAAAACCTGATGACTAGAGTAAGTACTAAAATCTGTACGATATCATAACAAAACTCCTTCCTCGAACTTAATTCGGGGGCAAATATGAGCTTTGAGACAGAGCAGTCCCGAAGCTCGCCACTTCGAATGCGGTCCCAGTGAGCGGAATAACAGAGGTTCAATTCAATGTTAGTCATGGCGCTAATTGCGACTGCGTGTGCCAATTCAGACGCACGGTGGGTAATCCAAAGCCCCAAAATTAATGGATTCCGGTGATTGTTCAATTTACCCAGTAGGAGGGTCTATTTGATAGAAAAGTTGTTGATTTTAGGGCCAGTGGGATTGAATGGTGTTGGGTTGGCACCGATCATGACAAGCATGCTGTATCAACGGCTTTCACTCTGCTGTTCTACACGGTCTTTAATTATTCGCAACGGTCAACCGCACTGAAGGATTTCAAGTCACTAGAGGAATAGAAACTGTGCTGAGTCTTCCAGCTATTTATTCTGGTACATTTGCCATATTTTCTCCAAATAAAAGAAGCAGAAAAAGCAGTATGTTAACTAACGGCTGATTTGTTTAAGGCTTTCGCCTTCGACTCGATGTTTAACATATAATCATATCTTGATGCCTCGTTGTATACTCCCGCACAAAGCACCCAGTGTTTATTCCTGGTGGGATGAGGAAAAGGCGTTTGAGGACCAACCGTACCATAACAGCCTACTAGACTTTGCAGTTAGAGGGAATTGCGGGAACTGGTTGGTCAAAACATTCCCACCAAACCAACATTTCCGGCATCGGTTTGACGACATTAATCGTCAAAGTTCAAGTGGACGTAGGTGGAGCCTTAAGGCTGTGATTGCTGAACTAGTTTCCGCCCGCCATTGCTCAAATGTTACGAGATTACACGGCATTATATATAAATTGTATCTGGTTGTTTGAAAAATAAGTTCGTGTTTTCCAAACATAAGATTTGATTATATTTTTTCACAGACAACTTCACACTTAAGCCGCATTTTGTATATTTTGACAAATGACATAGGAAGGCTTGCCTGTGGAATAGTTCGATTTATTCTATGCAGTAGTTTGTGGTTAGTGCTCTTTTAACCATGGGAAATGAAAAACCGCATTTTCGGCATACTTTACTTTTTCACTATGGAAAATGTAAAAAACCTGTTTAAACAGGAATATAAGTAACAGAGGTGTGTGGAGAAAATGTACTGACAGATCGCTGGTGGCAAAACTGATTTCCACCATTTTGATCCGGAATTAACTAGTTAATTAATTACGGTAATTAATTATTTGGTTGCCGGCATCATTTATTTAATTACTTCTCAGTAGCTGATGCAAACTGACGAACAAAAGCTAGTGAGATTGTTGAGAAATTATATTTATCTAATTCAACCGTCCACAAGCGTTTGAAACGCTTAGGTTTCATCTCAAAAGCTCGACATATGGGTTCCTCATGTTCTTACGGAAAGACATTTGTGCCGTCTGTAATTTACTTCTCAAACGTTAAAAATGTCCATTTTTGAGGCGCATCAGCACTTGGGACGAGAAATGGGCTGCTTACGACAATTTTAAAAGCAGAAGAGCACGGAGTAACGAAATAGATAGGTACAAACCACGTCGAAAGCCGATTTTCATCTAAAAAGTTGATGCTACCCGTTTGGTGGGATTTCAGAAGAATTGGTTTTTTTTGAGCTTCTGCCGGACAACACAACGACCAATACTGAAGCGTACTGTCATCAATTAGACGTAATGTTGTTCACTTAAACAGAAAAGGCTAGGATTGATCAATAGAAAAGGTGTAGGGCTCCCTAAAGATAATGCGAGACCTCGAACAAGTTTGGTAACTCGCTAAGAGCTTTTACAACTTGGACGGGATACGCTAGAACACCCAACAAATTCTTCCGATCCGGTACTTTCTGATTATTATTTGTTCCCGTCTCCGCAAACCTTTTGACTATGAAACCTTTGCTTCCAATGAGGAGGTCAAAAATCCCCTGCATCGTTTTTCCAAGAAAAGAAAAAAATATCGATGTGGGATCATGCTACTGCCAGAAAGATGGCAAAAAGTCTTGAATCAGAATGATGAATATATAATTTACTGAAACATTCATTCACTACAAGAAATTCCTTTTCCATTTTCATTTAAAAAAAGAAATTATTTGCTGAACAACCAGATAAATGCTTGATGGGTTCTGTTCGCCAAATAGTTACAGCTGCCCTATTTGGCTGTCGACATCTGATTCCGTATTTACCTGTCAATACGGTCTCCATAGGACAGTCACAAGACGCCTGCGCCTACAGAGGGACCATGGGTCGCTTGCGCTTCACCATACACACCTCCAACCACACACCCCATATCCAGTGTAAACCCGAAGGAATAAGACCGAGAGGCATGTGGATGGGAGCCATGTTTCATTAACGGAGCCGACCCACACTCCTTCACAGGCAAACACAAGCACGCTGTATTTGAGAAATCAAGCGCACAAAAGGTGATGGCTGGACCGTAGTCCGCTCCACACTGAGTAAATAAAACCACTCTTCGAGCCTAGCATGACCACAAGAACCGTGCACCCCGTCCCCTCCAGCAACGACCACCTGTCTCCTGGAGCCAGTATGAACGAGGTAGTGGATAATAGACAGGTAGACACCTTGTCAACATATACATCAAACGCTGTCACACGGGGGATGTCAAGCAGCAAGCAATCACTTGAACAATATCAAATAAATCAATATAATTAAGCATCGGGTAGGCCGACATAAATCTTCGCTAAATGAGCATATGAAATAAATTGGTTACCAACAAATCCACGTAAGTTCAATTAGGCCGCCACATTGCACCTTGATCAGGATGTACCGGCCGGCAAGCTGGTGATTCCAAATCATCCACCAACTCTCGTGTACCCAAATGTCCCACATAGTGGTGCGATTGTTGTCCCAAAAGCGTCAAGGAAAGCTAAAGCTTCTTGCAGTAAAGCCATCGGCCAGCTACCGTCTCACAAGACTGATATATGTAGTAAGTAACAAAGGAAGCAAAATTGCTCCCGTGTTCCCCTTAAGAAACAAGCATGTTGACCGAGACGAATGCTGCGCATTGGCATTGGCATGTGACCATCCGTAATTATTTACGGACGACTTTGGTGGTAAATTATAAGACTGTGCTGGGTGACGTTTACCCCACCTCCAAAATCACGTTCTATAGAATGCAGCTGTGTGTGTGGTCCCTTGACTGAAGGTTGTTTTGTGCATGGCTTTTCATGCTTGTGTAGTCACTGTGCGTGCGTGCGTGCGTATGTGGGCGATGTACGAAATTTCCATCTTCCACGTTTGTGTGTGAGAGTGCCTACCTTCCGAGTTCTATTCACGCGTTGTTTTATCGAGTAGGCGATGTGTTCGATGGTGATCATACCTGATCCCACGATATGCAAAAAGTTATAAATCATAGACCACGTCAAGAGCGTGGCGCTTAACGTTTCCCACCGACTCCTGCTGGCTGTTAGATGTGTGTCAAGGGACTGGCATAGTGAGGTTGGTCACACCGAAAGCGGCGTACTCATATCGGTGTGTGGGCCACGCAGTCTCCCACTAATGCGTACGTGTTCAGGAGCTGGTGTTATAAACGTGACACTTGTCAGCCAACAAGCACGCGGCACGTTTCACACAGAGTCGGAATCAGTTCATATGACAGTTGAACTGGTCCGAGCTCCTATCCTTCTACAGCTCCCAGTACTCCGTCGTAGACCCACTCATGCGACTAGGCCAGGTGTGAAAAAATCACGTCATTGGGGCTAAACAGCTACGATATGGGCAGTATCTGTCCTGCAAGGCTATGCAGTTCGGAGACGAACTCTGGAAACTTGAAGCCGGCAGAACAACATAAAGACGCTTAACTATTTTTTTAGTGATAATTGCTGTTCCCTCTTTGACTCACTTTTCCTACATGCTGATTTCAGCTCCACCCTTGATCGGTTGAAACCGTTGTCACAATTTTAGCTTAGTGCTTCCGTGGTCCTTAGACAGCACATACATAGAAAGCACTCAAGTAATATGGGGACTCTAATTTTCCAAATATGCTACTTTCTACCAAGCAACTGGTAAGGTAAGTATCGGCGGGGCTTATCAAAAGCAAACTCAGTCATTCGGTCGTCACCAGACATGCATTTTCACTGTGCTATGGTATATACCACTTAACTGGAAAAAGAATACAAGAAATGTATTGCAAGTAAATCTGTGTTCTCGATTTTGTTAATTTGTGCACTATAGGTATACTGTGTATTGATGGTTCAGTAGCGACAAGCTTTCTGAATGTCAAGGTAATACCACCGTTCAGTAGGTAAGGAGAGCATTCATCAGAAGCATACTTTCAAACGCGTTGATGAATTTGTCTCCTAAGGGTGATGAATCTTCAGATCAGGCAGCGATGACAGCGTCGTAGCCCGCTGAGGCAAATACACCCTTTAAAGTCTCAAAAACTATTGGGGAATAGCCACTAGAGTGTGAAGCCGGAACTGCGTATACGAGGCACATGACCGCGGATCACATCACTTAGGGTGACTTCGGCACCAGACTTAAAAATAAAGCAAATATTTGACAGATGGCCTTTCCTCCTTCATTTGGTTTTGATGTTTTGACCAATAAACGTCTGCAGGAGAAGTGCAGAGAACGACACCAGCAGCTCTGCACACTGTTTATTGATTTCACCAAACTATTTCATACGGTGACCCACGAGGCATTGTGGTTGGTGTTGGGTAAGATTCGTTGTCCGAGTAAGTTTGTAAGTTTATTTGGACGTCTGCAAAATGGCATGCAAGCGAGGGTACAGCTGAGTAGACAGACCTCGGATGACTTTTCAGTTATCTTTTCTGTGAAGCAAAGGTGTGTCTTAGCTTCTGTCTTTTTCAATATTTATCTTCATGCCATGAAGTCGTGTGTGTTTGATGTTGCTTGCGCTTACGGCGTTCGTGTGGAGCACCGTATTGATGGTGGGTTGCTGAATATCCGTCGTTTCGGTGCGCGAACTCTAGTCTGTGAGACAACTATCCGTATGTTGCTGTTTGCTGACGACTGTGCGTTGGTTTCACACAGCGTGGATGAGTTACAGCACATGACTAGTGCTTTGGCTTCGACAGCGGCCGAATTCGGGCTCACCATCAACACAAGGAAAACTGTCTGTCTCTTTCAATCTTCACCGGATGCGCAAGCTGCAATGGTGCCGCAAATCAGCATTGGTGCTGAAGTATTAGAAACCAACTCCCGCTTCTGATATCTAGGGAGTGTGATGTCGACTGACCAGCAGCTTTACAATGAGCTGCGTATCCGCGTCTCGAAGGCAACGACGGCATTCGGGAAACTTGAATACCGAATGTGGGACAACCAGCAGCTTTCGGTTGGTACGACGCTGATGGTCTACCAGTCCATGGTGCTGTCCGTTCTTCCATACGGCAGTGAAAGGTGGACGATGTACCGGCGCGATGTGAGATATCACGAGCGGTTCCATCAGTGGTGTCCTCGGCGGATTTTACGCATTGGTTGCTGCGACAGTTGCAGACACGGAGGTGTTGCGCAGAAGTGGAATGTACGCAGTGGACTACATACGTTGTTGAGACACCTGTGATGGCTCGGTCATGTGTGGCGTATGGATTCGACGCGGATAGCGAAGCAACTATCATATGGTCAGCTGAGTGTGGGGAAGCGACATGTGGGGAAACCGAAGCTTCGTTACCAGGACATGATCAAATTGAGCCTCTCACATTCTAATGTTGATATCAATTGTTGAGTGTCGAAGGCAGTTGATCGGTGTGAATGGCGTACTCTGATCACGAAGCTGGTTGTCGAGGTGCAAGCGGAAGTCCTTATGCATGTGGAGAAGAAGCGCAGGTGCGGAAGTGGCAGGCGCCGATGGGGCGTACTCCATCGATGTCGAGCACATGGAGTTGTAGCACATGCGCTCGCGAGTGTCTGAGTCAGGCAGGACTAGTGAGCCATGTGCGAAGCCACTCGGGGTCAACACCGAAACGACGACGGGTCCTTCTGAGAAAGTAAACAGAACCGGCGCAGTATTGGTAGGTACGCTGTATGCGCTTCCATTAGATTCAGTAGCCGCATGCTTGTGTGCTTACTTTCCTTACTTTCCCTTGATTGGTTAAAGCTAACCGTATGTGGCAACATTATCGATCGTCTATATGATAAACTCCCAGGGCCTTCAGCTTTCTATACACCCAAACCGGTGTCCGACCCCTCTGGAATCTGATGCTTCTCCGCTATTGAGACCTAGGTTTAAGGAGCGCCCGAGATAACGTACGTTCTGCTCCTTGTGCTAGAAGGGGTCTCTGGTTCAATTACTGCAAACCATTCCGTTGTCATGCCTGACAAATCACTGCTGCGTGGAGTATAGGCGGAATAAATGAATGAGTTAAATCTGCCCCCTTCATGGCTTACCTCACTAACCTATGGCGGCTAGAATAACTTGAGAGATTAGGAACTAGGTGAGCGCCCCTTTATTTTGAGCTCAACGGATGACAAACCAGTGTCTTACCATCGGGCCAAGCAACTCAGATAAAACTATCCATTACTCAACAATCAAGCCACTTAATAGGTTCGCTGGCTGGCTTGAATTGGAATCAAACTGGTCATTAGATACAGTGGATGCGCTCGTTGTAGGCATGGATTGCGTCAAGACACCTCAAGCTGGAATAAGGTTCACTTCACATGAAAACCAGTCAATTCCGTCACTGAAGTAGTATCTAACGTATCTAAATACGGAGTGCTTCCCGCACGCAACCTTGCACTCCGTAACCGGCATCGGACTTGGTTGCACCCATCAGACGGATAAATCATATTTGCAGCTCCGATCCGGACGTTTCGATTCCAGTCGAAAGCTTTACCCTTAAGCTACAGAGTCGCAGTAGGCAAGGCTTGTCATAACTGTTAATATCTGGCTCCCTGGTCTTAATTCCTATCAAAGAACCAGCAGCCAGGGAAGTGGTTCACATGTGAGACCATCAGCATGGCGGGTTATTGAGGAATGCGCGCGCTCTGCACCCCAAATTATTTATTGCCACACCTCCAACTCACCATCAGAGTCGAAATATTGCCAGTTACAGAGTGCACTGTCTGTGCGCATGATCACCAGTTACAAGGAGATCGAATGTCGGTCACTATGTGTATATCAGCTCCCGTCGATAATCTCGCAAAGCTACATCTGCATGGCCACACACAACGGGTACACGTACTGCCTGGGAGTTATGCACGTAAAGCACATTTTGCGATTGTTTTGGTTATTTTGCCCAGCTCTAAGGTAAAGACACACGGAAGTGGGCTTATCATCACGCGATCATAATCGTCTGTTATCCTGATCGCCAGCACAATAAGGCCTGCTCACCTAGGAAGAGACAGGTAACGAGTCTTTGACTGGGTCCTTCCCCCAGCCCAACTGGGATCGCGTGTGGCATGCTAAAACACGTGATGAGTACCCCAAACGCCGACAACATATGGTCACGTCGAGATTTACTGCTTGTTGTGCTCGATGCTGCAGTGCCAAAAGCTTCTGCTCACAGGTACTTCGTTCAGTGGTCTAGTTGCAATCAATTCGGATATCTGTGTCTCAACATAGTAGTAAGGGAAGAATCCGGTTAGATAGTTCGTACATGTGACTGACAGCATCGGAGCATAATCCAGTTCCCAAAATTAGCCCAGTGCTTGGAATCACCTGGGGCTGAATTGGAACGGCAGGTGGAGTCGCTTAATTTAGCCCGTCGCATCCCAACTACACTCCAGACACTCCGGCACACAGTTATGCACCGCGGCTAACAGTACCCCAGAATCTCGGTCATATAACTCCAACGATTGGTCATCGCAGCAAAAATATATGACTATTGTGCTGCGTTAATTAGCGGCCTACTTTTAACTTTTAACATTTTGAAATGTAGTGTGACATGGACAATCACCTCACATCGGGGATAACAGCTGAAAATAATTAACAAGTTAACCAAAACAAGTTTATGCATCTGTTAGTGGAGCGACAATAATGTGTGTACGCTTACCTACAAATTCATAACTATACTTCCGTTATTTTTGGTCGTACTCACTTGCACTTGTGTCAACGCGTGATTTCGTTACTCCCGTTGGATGTTTACGGTGCTTGTTTCAGGGTGCGGATCACAGTTCCGCTCTGACGATAACCCTATCCCTTTCATTTATGTGTGCACCTGATTGATGTTTCCATTGTTCGGTCTTCATTGTGTTTGTTTGGTTGCAAGTGTTCAGTGCTGTGGGTGATTGTATCGCTGCGCGTCAAGATAGACGAACAGTCGTTTTTCTATGAAAGCAACCCTAACTCACGTTCCTGGTCACAAAGGTTATTGGGACGTGATAGTCGCGTGTTCGTGCACTTGTTATTTTCGCTGTTACTCAGCCGCATTTTGTTGCACACCACCGGATCGATACGTATTCGTCTTGCTTCTACAAGCTATACCTTGTGAGGCTAATTACTCGAAAAAATACTACAAGTGGATAGTACAGTTACCGTGTGTATTATTTCCGGTCAGTGTTTCACCGATATCTAAGCGCAAACGTTTCGTAATTCCGACCATCGTGGACATTGTTTGTTTTCCTTCGAGAAAGCATTTCAAGGGCGTTTGGATATGCTCGCACTTGTCCAAATGCAGTATTGTGTGCAGCAACTACGAGGTAGTTTACGGTGCTCTGCAGCGAACCCCTTGCAGCGGCTCGACAAGTTCACCTTGGGGCGATTCATAGGCCAGGCCACGAAAGTGCTTTATCAAATCCTCGTGTGATCTTCTTCACTGGTACGCTTAAGCTTTAAACAGCACGCCAGACAGGTTGGTTTGCTCTAACGCAGGTGTAAAGTGCGCCCTATGACCTGGCCCTCAAAGTTGGAAAAGACCAAACTACCGCTGATCAGCAAGGGTGAGTCCGCATAATAATTTGTAACCTTCGTTCAACAAACACGATGTCTAGTATGTTTCAGGATAAAGAGATGTGTGGATCATATGTCAAACTTGTCACAGTAGGCATTCTATGTTCAAACCGCTGCATGATTTTTCGTGCGAACTGTATCCGAATTAAATCTAGCCAGCCCACTTTGTTAAGCTGCAAACTGGATTCTCTCTGCTTCGGCATGGATTGCACTCCTACTTCACTGATCCAAGCGCGCTCCTAGCATCTCGGAAGCACTACCAACTACTAGGCACTTCTGAGGAAATGGTGGCCACCAAAATTACCACAGTTGGGTTAAGCATAGCGGATTGTGCAACTCAGACCACTGCTGATAAAGATGCTCCACTCTTGAAGAGAACGGATGGTAACATCGTAAACAAAACGGTATTTAGTCCAGAAACCCAACTGCTGTTCTTATGCCAAAGGTGGCTTACATTCTACTAATGCGATTCTTTTTCCATCGGAGTAACAGCACGCAAGACCTTATCCAATCTCCAGGCTGAGTACATGGCGAAACAGCAAGCCAGCACTAGTGACTGTTAGGTTATGGCTGTTTCCAGGAAGGGCCGACATTTAAAATTAACAGCACCACTTTCTGGACCTGGTACTGAGGAGCGAAGTGGAGTTTTCCTGGTGCAATCACCACAGGTTTTCTGCGATGCCTCACCGAGTAAGTCAACCAGTACTCGTGACGTGCCGAAAGATACTGAGAAACAAAAACCTATACTCAACGTACTGTGCTCCAGTATCCTAATAGCAAATCCGACATCAAGTAGAGACATGTAGTTAGGCGACATCAACCAGTGGGATGTCATTAGTGACCTGCTGGGTGCTGTGTTTAAACTTGTACATTAGTGCGAATCAAGCGGCACTTTAACTCTAAGCATAACGAAGAGTCAAGACTTCTAAACGTTATGCTATACTCCAGCACAGAAGTCGAATCAGTTCTGCTGTCGACAAGTCGACTCAGAAGTGTACACTGCTCCACCCGTGTCTTTCCACACATCCCATGGGGTGGGAGTCATTGAATTAACTGCAGCAGAAAAGACCACCTGAAGAAAAATTTAATCCATACCATTCTTGTGTACAGCATTCGTGGAACTGAAGCATGAGATGAACATGCGATAACAACTTATGATAAGGAACACCGGTGTTATATTCGGGAAATACTCTCCCTGGATAACGTGCTAGGGAAATCAGTATCACGGCTACGCACTTCACCGACTACAAAGGGTGTGAACCGAGAATGTTGAATGTAATCCTACCGTCAAAATATATGGTATTACAGCTGTTGAAAACTGGTTCGTAGTTCGTTACAAACTGTCATCAAAACTTCGAGTGAAGGCAGAGAGCATTATGCCCTCCAGATATGATACGTCACCCAAAGAACAAAAAGCGATCGGAACTATAATGGAACAGGGTGCCAGCAGCGTGCCTGATGCACCCATGCAACCAGTTGATGAAGTGAGTGATTGGACAATTTACACTGCACTTAGACAGTTAGATTTTGTACATACTACACGGCTGATGAATAACGTCGAACCAGTCACCAAATACTCACTGAAAAAACGATTAGTCGCTGGCCACCTACTGGTCGGCGGAACTTCAAGTCTGGATTTCACAATCCCCAACAGACTGCTGAAATCCGAGAAACTTTTATGTATGTACACTAACGTCCAAGAGCTCCACAGTAAACTTAACGCAATTCGCGTACGTCATGTCGCAAGTGCTTGAGACCTAATTTCCATTTTCGAAAACTGGTTGCAGCAAGCAGTTGCTGATGTTGACGTTGAGATAGAAGGATTGTCACTTATCCGGAACGACCGTCGCAGCACAGGAGGTGGGGTGCCTCTCAACTACCGCGGTGACATGCTATGCGCAACAGTTCAGGACTCGGAAATTCATGTTTGTGTACCTACTATGATGCCTTCTCTGACTAAGACACAACGATGCATGTCTCGTAGGTGTCGTTTACTGCTCTCCAACATCCAATCCCGAGAATGGATTACAGTTTGCGACTTGCCTTGTATGTAGTACACCATAAGTACAACCACATTCCTATGGCCGGTGACTTCCCAGTACACCTGGAGGTATTGACATCACGCAATTAACAGTTCATAGCAGACTTGCACGAACGTATCGGTAATATTCCCTTGTACAATCATGTCACCTCGCCCACTAGATGCAGAACAGCAAACAAACCATCGGTAGTGGACCACGTGCTCTCAAATGATGGAAAGTTTAAAAGGTCTCAGCCACTATATAGTCATAAAGTTTCACTATGTTTACTATGCCGAGGATCAGTCTGAACACATGGAATTAACCCAAAAAATCACATGCTACCACATCCTGAAAGAATTCGTCAAGGCATCTGCTTGGGATTTCTCAAAAAACAGTACTCTTGACAACGTTTAGACAGAGTGCGTTGAAAGGATAAGCGACATGGTTAACAACGCATCAGAGACCAAGCCCCTTCGTTCCTCAATTCTAAGAAGCAGAACTAAAAGCGCCCGGCAAAATTTGATGCAACATGGCGCGCTTACAATGTTAACTCCGAGTCAGAGTCTTGGGGTAACTCCCTGACCCACCGCCTCCATTCTATCACACTTGTCCGTGAAGAAAATGTGACTTATCGACAGTGTCTAGCCAAAAGGTTTCTGGCAAACAACGAACAACAGTATAGGCATGTCAATAGTTTTCGTAAAGTATGGCATCCCCTCACTTTTCACAACAGACGGTAGAGTATAAAGCGCCGAAGTAGTAGCTAATGCCCTGTGACTGTAATACGTCCCGATTTTCGAACTTACAGGTTGTTCATATCACATGTCCTTATCCACTTTACCGACTCTGGGGTTTACACATATACTTTTAGATTCAGCAACTGTGCTAAGAAAGTTGCTCTCATTGCGAGGTTATAGAGCTCCTGGAGCGGAAAACATCCGTTCGAATGCACTCAAGACTGCGGCCGCAGAGCTATCCAAACCACCGTAACATTCCTTTCAAAGATGCTTTGATGAACAGCAAAGCCCCACTGCGTGGAAGCATGGCATCATTATTCCAATCTTTAAAGGCGGTAGCCGTCCAGAGTCTGCAAACTATAGCCCAATAACTCTCCTACCTGCGCTCGCGAAGTTGATGGAAGCGGTCGCCGCTGAGGCTCTAATGGATTACCTGGAAAAATGCAACTTGGTATCGGCGCCGAATGGCTTCCGTCAACACCAGTCATGCACCACCAACCTGATGATGGCAGGTAGTTAGACGGAAGTGGCCGATAATGGGGTCGGAGTCGGTGACGCATACTTTGACTTTTCCTTACCCATCTACTGCCTGGATCACTGCATCCTATTTCGCAGGCTAAAGATCCATATATCGGTGATCCTGTTCTTGGTTGGATTACCAACTTTCTTCCCCAATGGAGGCTTCAAGTGTGTGTTAGGGGATCGTCCTACAACGCGACTGCGGTGGAATGCTGTTTTCCACAGGGTTGAGTGCTAGGACCGCGCTTATTCCTGGTGTTTATCAATGACCTGGTAAAAGTTATCTCCTCCAATTTCCTGCCTGTTGTCAAGCATGTTACAATATAGTAAGGGCTTAATATCAAGGTGGACCACAATTTCTTCCAACATAAACTATGTTACTTTCATGCATGATCACATAGGAACATATTTCAGTTCAACATAGCTAACTACAAAGTGATCAACCTGCGTCACCAGCGCATGAGCGTGTACAAGCCTGGAGACCACACCTTGCAGAAGGCCCTTCAGGAGCGCAATGGGTGTACTGATACAGAAAGATCTCGAATGCATAAAACAAGCAGAGAAGGCATCAAGAACCGAAAATAAACAACATGACCTTGTTCGCAGAGCCTTAGTTAGGTTTGACTTATCAGTCTTCCCACAGATGCTTAACGCCGACATGCGACCGCACGTAGAATACACTAGCCAAGTGTGGCAGCCGCGGAACTGACAGGATTTTGTTGTTCTCTAGACTCCTTCATGAAGGGTAACTAAAAAGGTTGGGGGCCTCCTCCAGCTGCCCTATCAGCTTAGATTTGAGTCCCTAGGAATATACAGTAGTCGATGCCGGTGTTTGCAGGGGAAGCCCGTAATGTTTTACCAGATCCTGGCGAATCCAAACTACATTTGCCACCTGCTGGTGCGACTGAACAACACAACCTAAGAGGTCATCCTCTGAACCTGACAATACAGTTTAATCGGCTGGAAGGCGGTAGCAATTTCTTCTCACTTTGAGTGTGTCAGCTTTGAAACGCTCTCCAAACTTATATCGTCTCTGCTCCCAACCTAACAATATATAAATATGACTTGACGAGGCGTTGTTTCATTGGCATTTCCGTATATAACTTGTGTTAGCCAGGGAGCTACAAAACTTAACCAACCGGTGTGTTTCCGAAATTCCAACCAATGGATTGTGGATTTATGCTTTATCATGCGAATATCTCGGCTCTTCTACGCACGTCCATGGTGAGTCCACCAAGACACCTTCCCTTTAGTATCAATTTTATATTCTCCAGGATTTCCATTCCAGGGGACTTTTTGCGTTAATTTTGGATGTTTGTGAGTAGGGTAAAGTTTGTATGCATTGTTTATTTTACCCGTAATACACCATTATTTCGTTGTACCGCTAGTAAGCGAATGTAGCCGCGGTGCCCGACACAAAGCAACGAAAGCGAAATGAAAATCATGACTGTAGTCAAACTGCAAAGCACCGACTTGATCGATGGTCTGATACCTTGTAGGAACCTCACCCAGCGAATACTTTAACCGATTGACCCCAAGCTTTCTGAACCGATGAATTTCCGATCGGTTCCAAGCGTATTCCAAGATAAAAAGAAACCATTTCATTTATGATTTCAGTGAGGTTTGGTAACAATCGGTTGGTATAGTTGTTTGGTAACGCTTCGCTCTTGACGCAAGAGTTTCGTCAGACCAGGTGAATCACTGTGCAGTTGGGGTGGCATTATATATATATAAATATATATATATATATATTATATGCTTTACTAGGTTGCGAAAGCAAGGCAGTTATGCGGATATACCACCAGAATTTTCTCCCTACCTGAAGCACGACTTGAGTCATTCAAGACAGTAGTACTACCGACTCGGGAATACTGTGCTATCCTTCACAGCCAATTGAGAAAGAAAGACAGTACGGCTCTGGAAAATGTCCAAAGATCATGTACTAAGCTGTTCTTGAAGCGCTGCTCAAACCTGAATTATTATGATCGCTGTCGAAAACTCCAACTGGATCCCCTTTGGCTAAGTGGCTTAATGAACGACCTCGTACTCTTATACAACATTATGAACCAAGGAATTTATGCAGACAGCACCGCACTTGAACTACGAAAGACTACAGTCTGCTCCACACGTAATGGTGGCTACTTGATACGCATAAAGCTTGCAAGTCATAAAACTCGATCGAATTTCTTCTTAGTATGGTACACTGATCCGTGGAACAAACTAGCCCTACAGATACGCATGAGTACAAACTATGTCACATTTCAAAATACCATTCATACCTTCCTCACTATACCAAATGTGTTGAAGATATTCGACTCACAGCAAACTCTAGAAACATTGACAGTAGTTGGTATACAAAACATATTAGCAGATATTCGCTTACAACTAGCTTACCCACCATATGTCATTACCTACAATACCAAACCCTGTGTCTGTGCAGCCTAGTATCCCCTCCCGTTTATTATCTACTCATGAGACCCACAAACTAGAAAATGATGATACAAACATCTGTAAATTATACATATTAGGTGTACGGATCTAGGACCCGAGGAAAAAATAATGATCCGAAATTCTATTAATAAAGTTTTCTTTACTATTGTGATTTACGCCGCATAAATCATGAAACCTATTCACTATACAAATGATCGCTCCCACTTATGTGGCCGTGTACCGTCTGTCGGTAAATATATAAATTTATTTATTTAGTTACGTATGTATAAATATATACTTGGTCTTATGAGGCACTGAACAGAATACATCTGGAGATCTCGCCATTGAACCAGGGCTTCAAATTCAGGTAGGAATACCAAGAGCTCACCGGCTCATTTTCAAAATCGGACAGTGTGTAAAAGTGACTACCACTGGCTCAAGACTAAGCATGTTGATATCACAACATACATCCCAAGGGGACTGTTGCAACGTGTCCGAGGGGCGACAATAATTCATTCATGCAAATTCATACGTAATTATATATTTCGAATATAATCATATTTTGGTCTTATCAGGAACATGTCGCCTAGAGTTAGGATAAGATATTCAGAAATGGTCATCTTCCCACGCTGTCATAATCGTATGTTATCGTGACCACTAATACCATCAGACCTGCTCACTCGAGATTGCTAGAGATAGGTGACAATTGTTTGTGTCTTCCTCCTAGTCCAAATGAGACGGCGCGCATGAATTCCAAAACCCATGATGTGAGCACCGAGAATCCAACAAAACCTACCCACCTTGACACGTACTACTTGTGGCGCTCATCTGTCTAATCTTAAAGACATCTACTTGCATGTTGTAGGTTCGGTGTTCGAGTTTCAGTAAATTCTGATAACTGTACCTGCGGAGGCCCAACATGTATAAAGTTGGTTATGTAGTGGAATGTCAGCGACTAGCGAAATCGGAAATCAACCAGAGTACACCGACGTTCCAGTGTGATCTAACTTAACCCGTTTCTTGCTGGCGTCCTCAGGTAACGACACATTCTAACATTTTATTTAAGACATTGAATAATTATATTATTATCGAATTTCTTTTTCAATTGTACACAACACACTAATCCTCATTTCCATGATATCATATCGGCTCGTCCATATCTACTCTTGAAAAAGGATTTTATTTCCCTGCATGATCACAAATGGCGGAGAAAATAGATAATGTAAAAAGGTAAGTGTAATTTAATCATTTATTCATTAAAAAGTACCAAAAATTTCACATTTGTTAATTTATGTCTAAAACATATTGTCACATATAATCCTCTATAAGGAGCGATAGTTACTGCATCTATGAGCTACAACCGTCAGTCCGTTTTTAAGGACGCCAGTACCAAATACTACCATGACATGTACCTTGGAGATAACTGACTTATTGCTAATATGATAAAAATATGTTCAACTTTTAGACATAATCCGATATGTTAAGCTTATATTATTGCAGTGTGAAATATTTTGAACGAAATAACATGCCTTTTCTCTATTAATGTCATTTTCTTTGTTAAAATTATACCTAAACTGTATTACCATTAGGTAAATTTTTTTCCTTCACCAGGGAGCTTAAGATGTATTCTGCACAATATGTTATCTGCATGATAAAAGAAACTCACGGTGACCTGGATGGCAACACTTGCATTAAGCCTCCGGGTGATGGACAAAACTGTGCTGGTGATATATCAATGAAGAGACTAAGAATTCTTGATCTCTTGATCTGTTAGCGTGGCAGTTACTCAGTGACGCTAAGGCTAGCTTAGCAGTGCCTCATGGATCAGTAATTACAGTCAGCATGGTGGGCAAACCATCGGAGGAGAAACCAGAACTTATTAATAAAGTTTACAGGAGGAAGTTGTGGCCCCATGCTTGTTTTTTCAATAAGAACTCAAAGATGCTAGGCCTAGACTATGGAAGAACGGACACTTACACAGGCGGATTAAAATGTTCTCGGCCCGAGCAAGAAGTAAATGAACTGAGTGAAAAGTTCGATTATTTTACAAAAGTATTCTATTCTGGAACTATCAGTGCTGTTACAATTTTTAATCTTTATTTGCTTACAGGTGATGATCCGTTGAACTAACCTTGATTACTCCAGTTCCAAAAATGGACAAATTTGAAGTCAAGCCGTGATCAAGTACCTCAGAAAAAGGGTACGACGCCAAAGGAAATTCACACTTATATGGTTGAAATGCTTAGCAAGGACTCCCCTTCTTCCTCCACTATTACAAAAGGAGCAGGGCGGGCACTGAATATGACACACGGTCTGGCCGCTCAAAATCTTCCACTTGTAATGAGCAAGTGGAAGCAGTTCATTGAATAATAATGAGTAATAGAAGGTTATCTATCACTTAAAGAGCTAAGACTATGGGCACCAGCTATGGCTAAATGCATGCTGTATTAATGAACAACTTGGGGATAAAAAAACTGACTGTAAGATGGGTGCCAAGTATATTGACACCCGATCAGAAATTGAATAGGCTGGAGAATTCAAAGCATATTTTGATCCATTTCAAGGCAACTCCCGAAACTGTTTTCAAAAGATTTGTTACCCGTAATGAAACTTGTGTGCACCACTTTGAACCCCAGTCAATGAATCAGAGTAAGCAATGGAAGCACTGTGATCTTCCGCCCCCAAAGAACTTCCGTCAGGAGACGTCCACGGAATAGGAGATGGCCTCTTTTTCCTGGGACAGTGAAGGAGTAAACATGAGAGAATTTTTTTCTGAGGGGTCAAACCATCACACGTGAGTATTGCACTTCAGTGTTATGCCAAATGAAGCAAACAGTGAAAGAAAAAAGGAGGATTAGCGATGTGAAGCAGTTTTCAGAGGGACAGTCTTCAACTTTCTTCCACAAATGGATAGCAATGCTCGAACACCGCTGAACTGATTGCACTCAGCTTATGGAAGATTACGTTGAATAGTCCCAAAACATGACTTGTACAGCTGCCTTCTTACTCCGTCGGGTCGAGAACGTTTTGGTCCACTCTTGTATATCTAGGATAACAGACTCAGGGAAATGGTCAAATGTGCGCCTGAGTTCTAAAAGGAGTATCTTACACCGTATACTTCAGTTGAACGCATATTTGTTGTCTCTGTTATTGAGCACATGATAACGCAGACAACTGAGCATGCCCGTTTAAAAAGTGACCACGCATTCGATATAATCACGGCTGAAATATGTACTTTTCTAGCCATTTGGTATATCACTGGCTATAGTACCTTAGCCGAAATCAAATGTAGCAGGATCCTAGATAAGATGTTAACTATGTAACCATGGGGACAGATTTGGTATCATCATGAAGTTTCTCCATTTAGCAAACCATGACATTCTCCGAGCAGATGACAAACTTGTAAAAGTTCGACCATATTATAACCTTTTCAATGAAAGACTTATGAAATTTTCCCTATGGAGATATCTGTGCGTGGATGCTAGCATATTACGGCCGTCATTGACTGAAACGATTGTAACCGAGGTATAAATAGTGGGTCACTACTAAACATCTAGATTCTACTACGTATGTGTATCTATGTGTATCTCTAGCATGGAGGTTAGGTCAAATATGATAAGACATTAGATTTGGGATATGACATTGTTATGGGCCTAGTGGATGAGCCCCTGAAAGGGTGGCCCCGTCACATTTATTTAACGATTTTTGCAGTCTTGCCGCCCATGATAGCCTTAACCAACAGAGATACAAGAGCAGCTGGAACAGTTCGAGCAAACAGGATAATTTATCGATACGAAAGCCCCAGGAAAAATAAACAGCGGTACTTAAGTCTACAGGTATGACACGCGAGTTGAAGTGTTCGTTTTGCCTTGGATTGATAACTCCTTTGTGACTCTTGCCAGTAACTCTGTTGGTGCATATCTTCGAATAAAATCAAAGAGGCGACCGGCGAAGGACAAAAGGCATATACTCATTGAAAAAGCTGACATGTTAGCAAGCACAAAACTTTCGTGGGAGGAGTAAAACGATTGGAGCAAAATTTCGGTAACTATAGAGTTAATTCTCGCACCAAAATGAGATGGTGGACGTTATTCGCTTTTCTCCCGATGCTACAATGAAAATGCTTACCTCCTTGCGGAAAATAACCTGCACACGGAGAAGTGCAGTGTGAAATGAAATTGTTCAAGCAAGCTATCTTGAAAGCCTAATTGCAAGTGTATTTAGCAGAGATAAATATCCCGCAAAAGCTTCCTACACTCAGCAGCAAACGACATAAGTTGATGTCAGAAGCAAAAAATCCTGCTTTGCATACCACTTGGAAGCAATGCTAAAGCAAATAAGAAGCAGTCACTGGGAAGATGGCTAATCTGCTCTGCTCCGAACATGGTGTGCCAATACACGGAGCGTGTTCTGCAGCACACCGCGCATGAACAGTGGAACCAACATTTTGTACAAATGTGAACAATATGTGCTTTTATCCTTAGTAACTATCTAGTATAGTATCTCAGTGAAAGAAGGATTAAGCACCGCCACTTCAAATCCGTAAACAATGGTGTAATTGCTCTGAACACGCGATTCCATATTTACTTCTGAATTCCCAGGTCACGGTATCTTTGTTGCTGGTGTCCTTAATAATGGACAGCCGGCGACATCATCCTGTATCCTAAGATAATCCAACTTCTAGACAGCTATATTTTGCGATTTTCCAGCAGAATATGGGTTAAAATTACTCGTCGCATCCCGACTAAAAGCAAGTCGATCCGACACACAGTGATGTTCCGCTTTTAAAGTCGCCTCAGCATCTGTCACTTGGTGGTAGGGATTACTCGTCGCATTCAAGAACCTACTACAAATGTACCAAAATCTAGCAATCTACTTATTCTGAAACTTATGGTATTTTAACATGCAACTTCGAGATTACCCATGGGCATCCGCCACACACTGGGGGAGCGGCTTAGATTGATTTAGAAACCAGCCGCAAAACGCTGTGCATCCCACCGTTCTCTTGTAAACGCCGTAGATCATAGTGTGTGGACTCGATGAAGCTTACTCCGATTTCCAGTTTAACAGATGAAGCTTTAGTTAGGCTGTAGGGAAACCAAACCATACAGCATATAAAATATTTGCTGTCGCTGACTAGGTGGTGCAGTGAGCAAACTAGCAATATGAAAGCGGGATAATTCTGTTGATCATGAAGAATGCAGATGATTTGACAGGCATTAAGGAAAATATTAAGCAGTACGCTGGATCACGCCTTTAGCACTACTAGTCTAGTGTTTAGCCTGGTGATCCGTGTTTTATAACTGGTGCGACTTCTGGTGAATCTGATTGGGATGAAAAAACCTCTCCGTCACTTCTTCTCCCTATTTCTACATAAGTGCCTTCAATTTGTATCATTTATAAGCTTTTGAACCCGGATATACGTAAGCGAAGCCATCGTCACCGTTGGGACTTCACCAGTATTACACGATGCTTTGACATTGTTCTACCCATCGTTCTACAACGAGCAGTGAGTGTTCAGTAAGTTCTGAGCCTGGCTATGGAATATGATGAGAATAACTTTCAAATGTGCCTAATTGTTGCCGTACGTTAGTCCATCAATTGCACCTGGTTGGTGGTTTCTAGTTGTTCAAGTTTACTCTTTGTTATCACTTTCAGGAGTACCTTACCATGTCTGAGGAAAATCTACGACTGAAGCATAGAGCGGGAAAATTGAGCCGCAAAAAGTACATGGGCGCATAATGAAGGCGTACGAGAACGACTTACCTTCGGATGCAATGGTTAAAGTTTAATCTGCTGTTTGGCGCTGATGATCATCACCCCAAGATGAGCGATGATCAGGACAACCTCTACACGCAACCT
>OX104063.1:159202200-159284783 GCA_944474145.2 Dicrocoelium dendriticum | reverse complement strand
CTATCGGAGGCTGCGCGGCGATCGCATATTAGCGTATCAGATATTGAGTGACCCCAACCACGTATGCCGCCATTTGCTGAAACTTAGCCACAACACGCAGCTCAGGGGTAACTGCTTAAAGTTGAAGGAACAATACAGCCGTCTAGAGTGTCGACGTAATTACTTTTCCCCATCAGGTTTGCCAACCCTGGAACGCACTCCCAGACTCAGTCGTATCCTCTCCTACCTTGGACAGTTGCAAAAACGATTAGATGTTGCTCTTAGCTCCCAGAATTTTGTTACCTAAACTCCTCTATTGTAGATTACACCAAGAATGCTTTCCAACAGGATTTATGTATCAAATGGACTCAAGTGAGCGACCATATTTTACTTTTCTCACGCCTTACATCAACGATCACTGAACCCCCGTGCCTTTCTGAACGTTTACGCTCCATTTTTTAAATTTTACACTGATGTAATTTATCAAACTATTCATCTAGGCAGACGTTCGGTACATGACCCAGATATACTTTGATTTCAGCATATGCACCCCAACCATCCTACGAGACGTGTCAAGCATTTGCTTTTATCCCGTGATAAATCATTGTTCATTGTTTACTTGGTTGAAAAATCCTTGCGCTTCAATGCCATGTTGAAGTACTAAAAACTAGGAGCCTTCCTTTTGATAGATCTATACCATTCGTCTTCTTCTTATGTCTTTGACTTGCCTCGCGAAGGTGTTTTAATCAGGCACCCTTTGATTAATCGATTTGGCTGTGCAATGCAGCATAACATTTCTGAACGATTATGTTAAGGTCATCTGGAACATTCACGCTTATCCTCCGAGGAGAAACAACCGCGTGTCATTGCAGTTGTCACTAGGACGACAATGAAAATATATTAATATATACCACGTTTAGGACAGGCAAAATGACCGAATTGAGTAAGAGGCTGCTTTTGATTGTACACGGGAAATGGAAGTTGCTTTTCTCCTCGCGGCTGACGGATATTTTGTTATATCCTAAACTTCGAAAGACAGTTGAATTCTGTACATAGTTCTGGTTAGTTGCATAAATGCCGTTTTCTACAATTTTTACTATCTTCAGAAATGAATCGAAATGCTTCACAGTTTCTAGGTTGACTTCATAGATTGGCCTAACCTCATCCGAAATAGTTGGCGTCGTCTGCCAAACCCCGACCCCGCCACAGTAGCTAGTCAGTCCAAGTGTCAAGGGATGCACGGTCAGCCGACCTGGAGCAACCATGAGCACGCTTGTCCTCAATATGTCCTTCCACCTGCTCCATAGGAGATAAAATGTCGGGATGCTTATTACTACCGTCGCCTAAACGATTTTAAGATGTAGAAGAAAAGACATCTATAAATTGCACTCAATATGATCTCATAAATTGCACTTTGAGCGGGACCGACATGGGTAACAGCAGACAGTGTAGTGAATACATTAAGGCTGATCTCGGATGCGTGTAATTCCCCAGTACTGCTTAGCGATATACTGGGGCATTAACAGATATCTGCAGACGGCCTAGATAAGCTGACCTTAGGGGGATTTTTCACCAAATCAGTAAAATACGATCTCTTCTTTGGTGGACCATTTTGACTCCTTCAGGGTGCATACTTATTAGCCAATACATCAAACAAATTGAGATGTATAAGCCTCATTAATGAGTTCGTGTAAATTAAGCACATACCACACATCTTTAACACCCCTACATCTTACTTGCTATTTTATCGGTTAGAACTGCAGTTCTACTTCACCCCACAGTTAGACATTATTTTTTCCACTTTATAATCCTCACACGCTATATATCCATTGCAAAAGTACTTATAAAGCTTGAAGTACCTCCATTATTCAAATATATGTCCGTCAGTGGATTGGGATCGGCAGTATTAACAATGTATATTCTCGGCGTTTACCAGACATGCCCTTCCCGGCATGCTCAGGATTTTCACAATCATTGCTTCACATTGCACATAAACAAATTATGGTATTAAATGCGATAAAATAGTGAAAAGGCTGTGGCTGATTTTAAAGAGAAAAGAACGGTCAAAATGTCAATTGATAATTTAATACGGCCACTCTCGTATAGACCGGTTTCCTGAGGACGTGGTTCCACGTGGCTGGTAGTTTTCCTAAAGCTTTCATACCCCCCCCGCACCCTTCCACTCCCATTTGTCAATGTGTCAGTGTGGCTTACAAGCATTACAAAGCCATTTTTATATTCGATCAAGATATGCCCTTCAGCCCATTATGGCTGCGTTCCGGTGTGACTTAATATCCATTCAGGTCATCACCGATCCAAATTTATATTTTTGTTATTTTTGTGATATTTTATATGCATTTGTGGTGGCCACTTCGGCCATTCGGCTCATTTGACTCATCTGATTATAGCACTATTTTAACACCAGGGAGTTTGCAGGCAGTTTTCCTTGCTTTAGTAGATTGATTATCTCAGAAGCTTCATTGCATCACCACAGAAGGTAGCTCAATTCATAGCGAACGATGAACGAAGAGCAGAAGAAAAAGAACACTAATAAAGTTATTTTACTAGAAACTTAAGAAGACGAATGTTGCAAGCTGATACCCTTTCGTGCGCTTCTGTTCCACCTGTAAACGGGCAACATATCGAATGTGAACATGACAATCTTACAAAAGCTCAAGAAGTTGAATCGGAAGATCACATGCAAGCGAAGTAAACCGTGACTATCAGGTTGTGGATAGTATCAGCAAATCAAAGTGAGTTTGAGCGTAACGAATAGCTACTTCTGGATGCATCAGTGTTGGACGATGCTTTTTTATGGCCACTTGCCTCGGCAAACTTAAGCACACCCCTGGCAATTTGTGTTACGACTAGATGATTGTAAACGCCCGAGTTGGGGTCGACTGGTGACGAGCCTTTCTGTCAGTGTTTCGCAATTGATGAGGCAGGTATGCTGTTCGTCGACACTAGGGGTCCCGTTCTAGATAACACGAAACCATGATTTCTTGTAAGAGTTCGGTTTGCGACTACAGTGTAATGTGTGATGCACCTACATAGTGGCGAGGGAAACGCCAAATGTAGATGCTATTAACAGAAGAGTACAAGTCATTCTGACATGTTAATAACTGCAAAGAAGGAAAAGACTACGTCCTATTTTTGTCACGACTGGAAGGACACAACGTGTGTTCCATGATAAATGAGACTTGACATTTGGAAAAAGAACGACTCCAGTCATTTCTGGCAATATAAAACCAACCTCTGATGAGACGAAGGAATATGGATTGCAGGTGAATGAAGGATGAATCATCACGTATAGACAGGAGAGAGATGGAGGCGGAAGATGGATGGCTTAATTTTATCAGCTCCGCATTCTCTATTCATACGCGTCCGCGCAGTCGAGGAAAAACAATTCTTCGTTTTGTTGTTATATAGTTGGGCATTTTGTTTAGTTGCTTTTTATCTGCCCAAATGAAAGGCGGACATCTGATGGCCTAGGGCAATCTATGCCGTAGCAGCGGTCATCTAACGTAAAGGAGTTATCATCAGAGTCTCTTGCCGATTAGCGGGGCATTTTTATGACATAATATTTGTTGAGTAGATTATTTGGAGTAGATGCTGGAATTTCAGTATGTAACATTTTGTATGCGTCTGTAGATGTACATTTTTTATAACCACATAGATTTATTTTAACCTTCGAAGCCACAGTGGCTTCAGATTTAGCAGGTTACATGTAAGCTGGCTTGTCGAACAACCTCCTCGTTGTGCCAGCTAGGTGGTTCGGGTTATTCCCGTTCCGCAAATGGTTCAGGTGGCAGTGTTCCAGGTGGTGGTGGGTTTTTTCCTGGCATAGCTATGCTGCCTATAAAAAGCCACAAATGTCTGTTTAACAACACTGCGACTTGGCGGATGTGACTCGCCACTACATGAAGTCACTACCCCTTGCCTCTCCCTGAGAGGTACTGTACTTCAAGGGTGCATTGGGCACCATTGGTCCTTCACGGACCGAAAGGCGCATGAACGATCTAGTTGGTCCACCGGCTCCCAACTGGTTGCGATGCCACCACATCGCCTTGCTGTCTTGTAGGTTAGATCTTTGATCAAAAGCTCGGGGTAGGGCCCCCTAAGACAACCCACTACTTCGGCCTGGGCAACCGGATAGTATCATGCCCACTGACGAATCTTGAAGTACTCTGCTTACTACTGCTCCTGCTATGCCTATCTTCCATGCTAACTCAACAGCTCAACCTCCACTCACAGATCACTCCACCTCCCGTCCTTCACCTATATGTACTCATGTCTTCGACGGTCACCGTTACAAACGACCCACGTCTCGCAACTGATGGGAGCAGCGGCCAAACTCCCGGGTTTTAGCCCATCTCATGCGATGGCTAACCACCTCGCACTCCACCGAAGTTCCAGCTCTTCTTCGATATGGTTCATGCATTCATCGTCCCAAACCGATTAAATGTTCGAACTTTTGATGCAGATCGGACGACAAGCACGGTCTGACACAGTACTCTTGACACACTCTCGGTAGACATCTGTAGCCTTTCAGAGATCAGATTACAAGACTCTAGCGCCGTCCTCAGAATAGCCTCTCCAGTAAAACCCTGACGCCAAATACACTTGTGGCTTTTCGGAGAACCAATAAGCTGTCGCCCACTGGGCCATGCTGGGTTGTTGGGGTTGCACTGAGTACCAGGGCTGAACCAGCTCTGCTTGGGACTGGATCCAGTCAAGCAGTCGGCTATGTGCAGTCAGACTACGAGGTTCATGTAATGTAAGCAGGCGTCGAGGACGTTTAAGCGTGACTTGTTTGTCGTCTCCGCTTACGCCCCCTACAGACTGAAAGCCCGGATGCAGTTAAAGATAGCTTTTACCAGCAGCCCTACGTGAACGTATTGCTGGACCTCCCAAAGTACTGATATAGTCATTCTTGACCGGGGACCTTAACGCATGGGTGGCCGCCTTCCACCAAGCGACACCACCTTGGGAGTAGTTTTGATCTACAGTAGGCAGTCGATCAGACAATGGACACAGACTGCTGTGCTCTTTGCTCTGATCATCGCATGTATCTTTCGAACACTAGTTTTCCAGCACTCGAGGAGACTCACGGCTACCTGGAGCCCGCCCTCACAAACGGCAAAGAGTGCTCCCAGCTTGACCACACAGCAATACAGCTACAGATGGCGCGGAAGCGTAACGGAATGCTGATACGTTCTGGACATATTATCTAGACTCTAGATCACGGCAAGAGATTAGTGATAAGGTTTGCATGCGTTTCTGAGGATCCCCTAAGCGCGCTTACATCCCGGACGCGACGTCGCAAATCTACAAAAACCCTTGCGTTTATAACCAGGTACCAAGCCTCACTGTCAACCTTGCTTGGCTCAACTATTGACGATGATCTCGGTTCGCAGTGAGCGCAGATCAAAGATGCTTTAGTTTCTGCCAGTATCGACACTTGTGGAGTAGCCCGTCACCCACCGAAGCATTGGAGTCCCACCGTCACCTTGTCGCTGATGGACAAACGCCGCTTGATTCCATCGGATTCCAGACACAGTGAAGTACGCCAGTACCTTGGTCGAGAGTTGCGCAGGGTTCTGCAAATGGACCGCGAAGCTTGGTGGTGTGAAGTTGCTAGGGAGATGGAGCTTGCTAGTCTCTCTGGTAATACCAGAAAACTTTTCCATCTCATTCGACTCACCGCAGGTGTTCGATCTGGTAGAAGTGAAACAATATGCGAAGAGGATGGCACCTTAATCATCAAGCTTCAACAACGGTTGGAGCGATGGGCCGAACATTTTGGCTCGCAGTTTTGTTGGCCCCCAGCTCCATCTGCTACCTCTGGCGCTCGCGCTGGGAACGAGTGGTCTACCCCTACAGATCCTCCCTCTTACCAGGAACTCGAGCAGGAACTCCACCACATGACGCGTTATAAAACCCCCGGCTCGACGGTCCTCCTCCAGCTCTATTTAAAGATAGTGGCGCTTCGCTGGTTCGAAAAATTACTGCTTTGTTCTCTAAAAGTTGGTCGAAAGAGAAAGTCCCATCATCTTGGGGTGAATCGATAGTCGTCCCCATCTTCAAAAAGGGCCTGCGCACAATCTGCTCCAACTACATAAGCATAATCTTAGTCCCCGTCGTTTGCAAGCTGCTGGTGTCGATCATAATTCGCAGGCTATCCCCAACGCGCGAATCGTAGCAACGAGAAGAACAAGCTGGGTTTTGCCCTGGTCGCGGCTGCATCGATCAAATCTTCACACTCCGCCAAATCCTCCAGCTCCACCATGTGTATCAGAGGCCAACGATTGCTGTGTTCCTGGATGTCCATGCAACCTTCGATTCTGTCGATCGTACGGTACTGTGGCGCTGCCTACTGAAGATTAGTGTCCCCGAGAAGTTCGTCTCCATAATGCGTGCTCTCTATAGTCTGATGTCGATCAGGGTTAGGGCTTATGGCAAGCTTCCGCCTACCTTTGTCGTCTCCGGTAGAGTTCGAAAAGGACGCCCTATCACTCCGTTCCTATTCAACTTTGCCATTTAGGATGTTCCGAAGAACGCTCTGTGCGATTCCTTGAAAGCTGGCGTTGAGCTCCTCCCAGGTAGTCGAGTTGTTGATTTAGATTATGCTGATAATATCGTCTTGCTGGGGTGACGATCCACACGTCGTTCAACTTGCACTAAACAGCTGGCGCTTGAAGCATCAAAGTATGGTATGTACTTTTCGCCATCCAACTGCAAGGCTCTCTTCCAAGTCTGGCAGGTGCCTCTGCCTGAACTCACTCTTGGTTGTGAGACACTGGAGGTTGTGGAGAGCTTTGTCTACTTGGGAAGTTTCATCACTGCTGGCGAGGCTGTTGGAGATGAGATTTCGATGCGCATCTCGAGAGCACGCCTCGTTTTTTCTAGGCTGAAGCACTTGTGGCGTCGCCACGACATTCGTCTCTCCATCAAAGTGCGGGTCTATTGTGCAACTGTTCGTGCTGTACTGTTGTACGGATGCGAGACCTGGCTCATTCGTAAAGATGACTTACGCAGGCTATCCGACTTCGAGCAACGCTGTCTGCGGTCCATTGCCCGTGTGTGGTGGTAGCACCACGTAAGCAATGTGGAAGTTAGACAGTGTGTCTTGGGAAGTGGATGCCACTCGCTTGAGGAGCTCGTCTCACTGAAACTGCTGTTGTTGGGACACGTGTCGCGCAAGCCTATCCAGCGTTACCTGCGTCATGAGTTGTTTGCGGTGGCTGAACAGGGCTGGATGAGACGGTCTGGTGGACAGCCAACAGCATGGAGAAACCGCATGAAAAAGCTGACGAAACAGTTGGCCTCGGCCGAATGTTGTCGAATACCTAGTTGGGGTCCGAGAGATGCGGATACTTGCTGGTTGAAGACCTTGGAAGCCATGGCTCAAGATCGATGTCGATAGCGGACGTGTGCATCGGTGTGTTGCGGTGTCCCTTCTTCCTCCCTCTAAAAAAGAACAAACTGAAAAAAATTTCAAAAATTGTGCGTGGTAAACTAGACAAACAAGCTTTTGTTGTGGTTGTTCTTTTTAGTATTCATACTGTTTTCCTACTCAGCCATTATTCCGATGGCACCATATCTGTACCACAGATCGTGTATTATATATATATATATATATATTATAATATATATATATATAGGTTACATGTAGCTTTATCAAATAGGGTAGGGATGCAACCCACAAGTCTTTTAGTAAAGGATCACTGAGTTACTTCAATATCCCGTTTATCAAATATTCTTATGTTGCTGAAAGTGATTGTACAGTGTGTTAGAGTAGGTCGGGCAGTAACGCTGAAAGCCAGGAGTTTAGCACCTGTTGTATAAGTAACCAGTTCGACAATCCATTAGTTTGTCCTACTTTAGTCGCAACATGCCTAATCTGTTTTTTAAACTTAAGCGAAAGGAGTAAAGCAGATCCAACGCACAAATATAATCAAATACAGGAATTGATAGATTGTGCAGAGTAAAATTACTTAACGGAACACAGCATCCGTAACACATTATACTGCACTAAGTCGTCGAAAATCTCATTGCGGGAGGGAGCACCACACTTCTATACGGATCAAGTCATACTGTAAGGCAGAAATAAAATTAGAGCTTTGTGGCTCCACAGTATAGACAATTTTAATATCAGCGGCAAACAGGTAAGTTTACCGCTCTTGCTTACAGTAAACAAATTATTTAAGTTCATAAGGAAAAGAATAGGCCCGACTAGATTGTCTTGACTACGTCACTAGTAATATTCCTTGTATCTGGTCAGTGAACGCTTGTACTGACAAGTTGCTTCCTCTCAGTGTGATAAGAATCTATCCAAGCCAAAGTAAGCTCTTTTTCCATTGATACGCAGCTTCTGAATAGATAGTCGGTGTGGAAATTTGTCAAATGCATTGTTAATATCAAAGTGCACTACAGAACAAGCCTTATCGGAGTCAGGCAAATTAATTAAATGTTCGAAAACGCTGGCTGACATACGGTACTTTAGCGTTTTTGGGGAAAACTATTCTGAACTGAAGACAGAAGGTTATTCAGTGTTAAGAATTCAACGATTTCCATCACATATGCTGTCTGGATGAATGCACCCATGTTCCTCCCTTTGGGTAAATTCGGCACAATTTTTCACTGTTTAAGATGTTCCCATTGACCTTCGTGCTTTTTGAACCTGAGGAGCGATCAACGTATCTTATATTCAGCCATTCATCTTCATGATCTTTTGCTGTCTATGTAGTGCGTATGACGCAGAACCATTTGTTATGTTTACTAGATTCCCAAAAAGCCATTTATCCTGATAACAAACAGCCCCAAGTCACAATTGGGCAAGAGTACGAACGTGAATATAATGAGACGTCCAGAACCGGTTGCGCTACCCTCGCACAATGCGCAACTAGCTACGGCTGAACCGTACTCAACCATTAAGCACGCCGGTGAGCACGCTCGGTGAGAGTTAAGATGAAAGCTTGCTTGTTGTTAGCCCATCAACACAGCATAAGCTCGAAGGTCGAAATGCGCACTGGCATAGCAACCGGTCACGCCACCAACGAGTTAGTACCGCTCTCGCGGGGTGGGGGTGAGAATAGCGTGCCACTCTCGCTTACCACCGGTGAGACGAAAAATTAGTTTGTTAATGTATATGCGGTCAGAGTGAATATGAATCAATTGCGTAATAGTTATTCACGTCCTCAGTCGACTGAATAGCGTCTTATCTCTCTGACGAGTAGTTGCCATGTTTGGTTGAGCAAAAGGGTTTTGGTTGGGTGCACAGGCTAGGCCTGATGTAATGACCTCAACCGTTAAAGATCAAGACGGGAGCATCTCAATCAACCGGATTCGCATAGCATAATTTGATTAGATGGAGAAATTAGCTTCCAAGTATCGATTGAAGCAGAACTTGGTCACACAAGTGAACGGAGCAGTTCGAAGTATATTCGTCCCGGCCTCAACAGTCTGTGGCACAATGGTCTAGCGCACGAACTCGAAACTGAAGAGCAGACGAAACGTGCCGTGCACCAACCAGTCCTGAAGGGATGAAATGATCTTCTCACATCTTTCTGTATGGTGTGTGGAGGAATCTTATTTGCAATTTAATCATCTTTCCTTTCATCAAACGTCGAAAAGTTTATCAGACTTGATTAGATAATCGCGCAGTTCTTATGTCACTGCTTATTATTGTGAATCAAATGCCCTAAATTATGGCAAACGCTAGCCTAGCAGCGTTGGGTCAACAATGTGGTGCTCATTTTCTAAACCGGTGGCAGATTTGAGTGATACACTAGTTGGTACCGAATTCCGTGGATCTTAGAAGATCCACAGTCCATATCCTAGAGGAAACGAGCTTGACTCGTAATTTTGCGGCGCGGGTTAAAAACGGCATACGGGTGAACGTCCTCGCGATATACTCAGCCCGCGTGGGACTGATGGTTGTCGCATGGCAGCGAAGCGCCGTTACGGCGTACAGCTGACATATTATTATTATTATTATTATTTTATTATTATTATTATTACCGATGCAGTTGCTGTCCGTTGCTCATGGATTTACCGTTCACTATGCTTTATGCATGGCCAAGCCGTAGGTAATCCACTTTACTTGGTGATTATAAATTAAATCTTAAGAGCTACTCGCTGTTGATGTGTACACACGATTTCAAAATAGCATCATGAATGATTTGCTATTGTAAAAGTGTCTAGTCCATCACCGATTATGGAAAAATAAACATCTTTATTAGAGGAAATTTGTCTATGTGAATGCAGCAAGTGGAACGTGACCAGAATTATGGTTGGCGGCATCCGGTTTCGGATTTGACTGTCACTGCGCCTACGTAGGGACCATGGGTGGCTTGCGCTGCACCACCCACAGCTCCAACCACACACCTTAGCTCTAGTGTAAACCCGAAGGAATAAGACAGGGAGCATGTGGATGGGAGGCAGGTTTCATCAACGGAGCCGGCCCACACTCCTTCACAGGCAAACACAAGCACGCTGTATTTGGGAAATCAAGCGCACACAAGGCAGTGGCTGGACCGTAGTCCGCTCCACACTGAGTGCATGGAACCACTCTTCGAGCCTAGCTCTGCCACAAGGACCGTGCACCCCATCTCCTCTAGCAACGACCAACTGTCTCCTGGAGCCAGTATGAACGCGGTAAGCACCTTGTCAACATGCACATCAAGCGCAGCCACACCTGGGATATCAAGCATCAGTCAATCACATGGAACGACAAGATGAAATAAAATACATCGAATAATGCATACAGATACGGTAGTATACCTCTTCGCTAAATTACCATATGAAGTACCTTGGTTAGCAACGAAGCTGCAATAAGTAAAAATGTCCACAAGTTACTTAAAAATGATACAAAAACGCAATAAAGTCACCGAAGAAAAGCGCAATCAGCGTAAGCAACTTGGCCAGTTAATAGAAGATTATTCAGGTAGGCAGAACAAACCAAATAAAGTGGAATAAAAGTTCTCCAGCTTAAAAAGACCTAGTTTAAGTGTAAGTTGGTTTAGCCCAACTGCGGTGAAGAAGCATCAAGAATGTAACGTCAGCCTCAGCATGGGGCACCACCAGAAGTATGCACTGGCAATAATTGACATGTCAATAACTGAAAGAGATTGCCACACTAGACTTTATCATTAACACAGTCTACCCAGCTTGCAACAAGGAAGCAGATCTACTATTTGGGGTATCAACTTGAAGCCATCGAAAAGGGAATGGGTTGTTGTGTATCTTGGTCAATTCGATCACTAGGACCGGCGGCATTCCAACCGGCCATTCGGTGTCGCTATCTTCAGATGGTGGCCACTCAGTGAGATGTTGTGGCTGGGTTTCAATAAGAGTCGGCATAGACGGTTAGCGTCCTTTATGATCTGCTACACAACTATAAGCTCACATCCTAGGAGACAATATTGTTCACTAAAACTCCTAGAGTCATTAGTCGCAAATGGTAAGGGAAGTGAAGCAATCAGTTGTCATTTTTATCGCCGTAGATTGCGACACCTCAAGAACAGGGGGATCATGATTTTCCAGTAATGGTACAACTGAACAGCGTATTTTACGTGGGATCACAAGTAAGCGCTAAGCATCCGCGAAATTATAACATATAACCGACCAAACATCCTCCGCAGTAGGCCCAAATGTGAGCTGACTTTTTCACTGCCGTGTCAGGCTGCCTTGAGCATCCGAGATCGTCCTACATGAGCACCACATGATCACTTTCATGAGCGACACACTGCAGGACGTGTTCTCTCGGTCGATATTGGTAGATGCTCTGGTGGCCTGTGCTCATTATTTTGCACTTGGCAGGGTTAAACTCAAGCATGTTCTGGGTTGAGCACTCGTAATACATATCGAGATAACCTTGTAGAGCTATTTAGCAGTCTACTCGTTTGATTGCCCTACAAGTCTTGATTTAGTCCGCAAAGAACAGAATGTTCGTAGTCAACGCTCTCGTCAGGTTGTTTATGAACAAGAGGAATAACTGTAATCCTAATACCAAGCGTTGATGAACGCCACAATAAACCTCCATCGGGTCGAACACAGTGCAATGAATCCGCACATTCAAGCGTTCTTGGAGTAGGACTGAATGTATGCAGCCTAGGATAGGGTCACCTATTCCGTGGTTCCGAAGCTTATGAAGAAGAATCCGGTGATCAAGGCTTAGTACTGTAGGGTCTGAAAGTCACTGAAGTTGACTATTTCGTGTACTGTCAACAATTGATTCGCATGTGACAGAGCAGCAGGCAGAATCTTGTCCCGGGGGAAGGGGAGATTGCAGGATGTGTACAGGGTTTCGAATCAGTTCGTCTCTTGCAAGTTATTGCAGATATGTAGACCGTTTGGGGCATTTGGGATCAGGCACAGGAAACGCGCAGTGATCTGACAAAGGTGAAAGGAGATTTGTAATCAAATCTCACCAATTACACTGTCGTTGGTATCGTATCTGGGCCGAATGTGCTTAAAGGTTCTTTGCCACATTCCGAAGAGTTCCAAAGCCACAACCATCGGAAGTATCAAATCTGGGATTCAATCATTCCATTGTATGGGTTCACAGAACGTTCAGAAACCGCATTGTTATATGTCTCAGTATCGCTGTTGGCAAACACCGGCCTTTTGTCACAATTTGATTTCAGCTCCTCTACGCTCTTTACTCCTAGGTAATTTGATCTTAGGCTCTGTGCATGAGTTCGTTAGCTGTTGACGCTACTTGCTCCGCACAATACACATGATGATTAAGTACTCCTCCGATGAACCGATCTACAATGGTCTTCAAGTAAATCGCATTCTAGGTCCAGACGGTGTGTTGCTCTTCCTACACTCAACAAATATTTACAAAACCACAAATAGTGAAAGCCAAACGTCAAACACGGCACATAATCATTTAGTGCTGGGAGTCTTCGCCATCATTCCCAACCTATGAAATTCCAGTCCCAAGCTAATTGGCTTTATGTAAGGAATGAAATTGAACGTACTTGATTACACAAAGCAGGGTTTAGAACGAAGAACACAACATTGGTATGCTATCGCATCGATCGATTACTTCAGACCGGTTTGGAACGGCTTGTTGCATTTCGTGCACATAACATAGACAGAAATAAAGGCATGAAATTCACAGCACTCGTGTAGATAACAATCGTGTTACCAGAGGTTTCGCATGTATAATGCCTTGGAGAACCCGAATAGGTTACCTCTTATTAACTTTAAAAACAATTGTTTCAACACTTAGCTGAACATCGTGTGTATGCCATTAAGCCTTAATTTGTGACCGAATGTTTGAATCACCGCCAAGCAAGCAAAATGACATAAAATGATCACAAATGTTTCCAAACCCCATTACCAAGAAGATGTGATTCCGGAACCTGGCATGTTGTTTGATAGCAAGAGCCATTCGGTTATAAAGCACACTTGCTTCGTTGCTGTAGAAGAAATAGCGTCAGGCAATCATAGAATACGCAGGGCTACTTAGCACTCTTGATTGTGCGGTATTGAACATTCGGAAACCGTGGATTATGCGTACAAAGACTGACATCCATTGGGGATCACATTGAGAGCTGTTCGTCATCTGTTGCGATTGAACTCAATTCATAATAGCTCAGTTCATATCACAGTCTCTGATAAGACTCGACGGAACGCAACTCAATAACTCAAGGATTTTGCGTTCAGGAGTAAGGAAAATAATTGCAATTTCGTATGAATAAAGTGTGCGTCCAATTGAGCAATATTTGATAAGCCCAGCTCAGTTGCCCCACTACGATTTATTAAGGCGAATAAGAGAACATGCAATCCGCATCACGGGCACATTGCCACTATATTCTCTCAGCAAAAAGTAGCACGTCGAAAATGCCATTCGAAGGACATAGGCTGAACTGGTCATAAATATACGAGCGCCACACATACGGGGATGTGTTGAGCAGCGCTTTCATCCTGGTCGGGGTAGAGAACTGTGGGTAACACGTCTGCTCCCCTGTGGTAGGCGAACACGCAGTCCTACCCTAACAAGTCAGCGGTTAGCAAAACCGGCCATATTACGTGGTGGCATGAAACGGCCGATAGTGTCTTCCGGATGCGCAATGATTATCTGATTGAGAGTAGTTTTGCTGAATTTGAATCAAAACACTGCATGTTAATATCCACATAGCGTAGAGCAAATATTACGGGAGGAACAATTAATTATCCAGTAGTGGCTATTTGTGCCGTTCAAAGTATCTAAAACTTAGTTAGTTCTAGCCCAGGTTTTCTCAAACTTCTGACTCGCGGACCCCTTTTTTGTGGATCCACCCAAGGTGGAACCCCTGACATATTGTCAACTAAAGGACTAAGCTGTAATAAAATTAAGATGAGGCGCATTTTCCTGGACACATTTGTTGCCATACAGTGAAATAACACGAGTGTTCATTAGTGTTATCAAACAATGAAAGTGGTTGAATTTAGGTAGAAAAACAAGGTACATTATGGCTTAATATATGGGATGCAACCGGATGTGGAGTAGTAGCAATCTGAGCGGTCTAAAGTATGCACAGTTTCGTTACTTCCATCCCGTTTACCCCACCGCATATGCACAGCTCACCACACACGCAACAGCGATTTCCACATGGGCCACTGTGTCAGTAGTCTCCTCATGTAGCAACCCTAGAGCAGTGCATTTGGAGAGTCTGAAACTCACAACCGTACTGCAGATCGAATTGATGGAAAAAACCAGAGCCAGTTTCCCAGATCAAATCTCCCACAATACTGTCTTTCGGTGCCGAGACACACGCACCATGAAGTAGTTTAAATTCCAACAGCAAAGTGGCCAACCTGTCACTACCATCGACGTGCATATATATATATACACACACACACACACACATACACTTTACAGGTTAGCTAGAGGTGGGAAACACCTCAGCTACTGTGCCGCAATACCTAAACGAAAAAGGGAATAAAATGCAACAGGCGCAAACCAGCTGAGCTACCGGTAACGGATGGGCATAGTTCCGGTAAGCTACCAGCCGGCTACTATGCAACAGAAAAAAATAATTTACTATGCAAAATTAAAAAATGCTAAATAATGAGATCGTGGTTGGAGAGGAAGGCTAAGAGGGATGCAGTGAAACAAAGAAACTCACAGCACGAACGTCACTGAGGTCGGCTCCTAGCCATATCAACAAGTGCATCCAGCCGAACCTGTTCATCGCCGTTCGGACCCCAACCAGGGAGCCGAGACGTTCCAACTGAGGCCAGCTTCGAAGTGAGGGCCTTCATTCCTGTCGACCAACTCATCGCTTGGCCACCTCTCCTCTTGTTTCATCCACACCCACGGCGCGCAAACAACGCACGTCGCGGGAGTCGGTGGGCTGGCATGCGTAACACCTGGCCAAGCCAGCGGAGCTTGGTGCGTGAAATGACGGTGCTGAGCGGTTCAGTTCCTTTTCCTGTGCCATTAACAAGGCGTCGAACACGCTCGTTGCTTACTCGGTGATCCCACCAGATGTGAGCTAAACTGCGTAAGCACCGATGGTCGAACGTAACCAGCCTCTTCATGTCCGCTGATCTAAGGGGCCAGGTTTCACAACCCTATAGTAGGGTCGAACGTACCGCTGCATTGTCCACTCTACCCTTCAGGGCGAGAGTGATGTCGCGCCGGCGCCACAAGTGGCGAAGGTTAGCAAAAGCGCCTTGAACTTTTGCTATACGGTTCATGATTTCATCTTCCATCCCACGGACGCTGATACAACTTCACAGGCAGTAGCATTTTTGAACGACTTCTAGCTGATCCCCACTAAGGGTCAGCGTAGGAGGTGATCCAGGCCAATCTTGGGAGAACGCTTTGCACTTCGAGGGCGCAAAGCAAAGCCCGAAACGGCTAAGAGCCAGTTCTAATCTGTCCAGTGCCCCTTGGTGCGTCTGGGAGTTGTCACAGATTAGGACAAGATCGTCAGCATACTCCAAGTCAAGAAGTCGTTCTCCTGGGAGCAGATCCACACCTTCTAAGTCGAGTCCTGTGAACGCCATTTCGTAAGCCATCACTCTGCCTGAGCTACGCGTGTATAATGATCGGATAATATTTACATATTTCTCAAATACACCTTTCCTGAGTAAACAGTCCCAAAATGCACGTCTATCCACCGAATCGAATGCACCTTTGATTTCGAGGAACACGACAACGGTGGACCGCCAATATATGTGACGGTGCTCCAACGACTGAAGCAAAGTGAAGATGTGGTCAATGCAGCCACGACCTCGACGAACCCTGCTTGCTTTTCACGATTATGGCTTTCACAAGTGGCAGTCAGTCTGTGAAGGATGACAGAGTCAAGCAATTTGGAGGCGATTGAGATCAGACTGATTCCTCTATGAATTCCGAATTCCGATGGCGAGCCTCCCTTGAAAATTGGGACTATGACGGAGCGGCTCCAGTCTGTTAAGATAGTTTCCTGCTCCCACAGTTTCATTAGTAACTCGTTTAAATCCTCCACAAGAGCAGGTCCCCCCGACGTGCATATAGGGCGGAATGGATGGTGGGCAATCAATCTGAGTGCACTCACCTGCTCTTATCAGTTTAGTACTGTGCGAAAGATAAATCCGCTTTGATGAGCCCACAACGGCCGCTCATCGAATTATCACTGACGATAAGCTCTGCATATAAAACGCTAGAAACTCTTCCCTGTCCGCACAAAACTATCACTAACTCACAAAGCCAGGATGCAGCTATGAGCTGGTAAGTTATCACTTTCACAGACAACCTGGACTAACACTTATAGTAGCACATGGATAGACGAGCAGACTGATAAGCAGTCCACGGGTGGAGGAAATCTTTATCACAATCGACAACACATGCTCATATGATATGCGTAAAGGAACCGATATCGTGAACCGTGCGCCGCAGTCGGTGACCACCATGCCGTCATATCCGGAGTGAGTATCAATATACGAATGATAATGTATTTTTGACCTTCCATACATGTTGCCTCACGTTTACTAGGACCACTCTGAAAGTGAAGCATCGCATGGTTTCAATACATGGCGATTCACGTGAAAGTTGTAGTTGCTAAAGTCTTTGGACCGCTAACCCCTATCCCAAATTACTATACGATAAGGCAGCTGATTACGACGCAGTTACTCCGTCAGAAGGTCCACTTGCGTAACCTGGTTGCGACAAATGGTTTATTGTCATCAAAATCTCCATGCTGAATGCACCAACTGGTGTTGCGTGATATGCAAACACGGGTGCCTCCAACTCTGTTAGTTTCTTCAGATGCGACAGCCGTGCTTCAGCTAGACCCAGCTGAGGAGGCTCACGTAGTTCTATGCTACTACACCCTTACTTTTGATGGCTAGATCATCTCGTTGTTACTGATGTTGATGAAAATGGCAATAGTTCACCAGAGATTACAGCACATCACAATTCACAAACGACGGGTAATTTTGACAGTTTAAGCATACTCTTTTCTTGATCCAAACGTGCATCAAGGATATTATTGACTGGGAGTTTAGTTTACTGAAGCGCTACTGTAACACTGTTCCCTCAATCGGTGTTCGGCAGTTCACATTAAACTATGCCTAAAATGTCTTCTAAACTTGGGCTCATTTCAGAGTGGTTCCCACTGCAAAAGCGTGTTACATTAGATGTAAGAGGGAAGTGAAATCTCACACCCGTATTCGTCCCATGACAGAATGCAGTACACATTCATTGTGACCCCTCCACTTGCTGTGATCAACCGTTGTAAATTATTTTTTTCAAATTGCTAGATTTCACGTGTAAAATATTTGAAACAAATCAACGACCTATGGTTGTAACCAGGAAAGATCCTGTCATGTGAGCATCCTGTCTGTTAACTTACGTGTGGATTCTGCTTAGACAGGAGAGCCAATGGTGCACAAAGTCTTGCGGTGGCTATGTCCTGACAGATGGTCTACGCACTGTGGATACTGTTGTGCCATGGGCTTATGTCCTGGCCGCCTCCTCGTGGCGGCCGCTGGGTGGGATTTGGGTTACGCCCTACTCCTAGCTAAAGAGACAGGACACCAATCCGCATGAGTCAGTGAACTGGCCATGTGCTAGACCCACTGTGTTTCTGGTCTACATTTAATCGAAGGCTTTGGTTGAGGACTCGAGTCGTTCTCGCGTCAGGTAGGGGCGCCGTTCCAGTATCACAGTCCATACCCCATCCTTTTCGGAGGCTACGAATTGGTCGATGACCCTCTTACCGTAAAACCTAACCATGGAAGACAACAGGCCTACGAGTTATAAGCTCACAGCTCTATTAGCGCAGATCACGTGCTCCACGTATTGTCCCTGACGGTGGCAGGGCACCCCCGGGTGCTTAATGGCGGTTACTGCCCGCCGCAAACCAAACAGCCCCTGGTCAAATTGCTGAAATCTCGCCAAAACCCACCTGCGTCTGGCTGCGGTCGCAGGTGCTTATCTAACTGCGGTCGCAAAACACATATGAATTGTTACAGTACCTGAAAGGCTGTGTGTAACGGACCTCAAGCAGATCCCAATCTGTCTCTGCAATCACATTCCCGAACGGGATCCGCTCTCCGCTGTCTTGTGAATCAAGCTGCTGAGTCAAATGCTCCGGGACAGTCTCTCAAGCAAACCACCAAACCATCCACTGTATTGCGGGTCAAGCTACTGAACCAAAGTTTCTGTGTGAAGTCTCTCAAGCAAACCTCCAGATCACCCACTGCCTTGTGAGGCAGGCTATTGAGCCGAAGGCTATGGGCGGAATCACTCAAGAAATCCTCCGAAGCACAACCACCACCATGCGTGCGATTATCCACCATTGCAATCGTATGCCTCCACGCGAAGCACTCAACTTCGGGTGTTGGAACGTACGCACACTACTGGACCGGAAGTTGAGTGAGCGCCCCGGGACTGGCTCTCTACAACATCGATATTGCGTCGCTCACTGAAATTCGGTTCGCTGAGCAAACTAAGTTGCCTGAAGCAGGTGCTGGCTACACTTCGACGGCGACAGACTCGAGAATTCCGTCGCATTAAAATGCATGGTGGACAGAGAAAACGAAACAGATGGAATGACACGCCGAACGCCGCCAACACAGGGAATACTTTGACTCCTTGAAGGCAGTGTATGGACCGAAATTGGTGGCGCTAAGGACGCTGATCGATGGTAGCTCAGGCGCTACCTGCACGCAGACTGCAGTCGTAATGCAGATCTGGCATAAAATTTTGATCGTCTCTTGAACAACCGTTCAGAGATCGACTGGTCTACAATGAACGCCTGAAGCAGCACGATATGAAGGTGGGTTTGGCGGACATGCCGGCACTGAATGAGGCGCAGAGAGCACATGCTCAACTGCGAAACGGCAAGTGTGTCGATGCCGACGGGATCCCGCCTGAAGTATTGAAACACGTGGGCCCACGTTGGTGACTGCGCTGCACCAGTTGGTGCAAAGCGTGGGGATTGAGGAGGAAGTGCCTCCTGAGCTGAAGGATGCCCTTGTGCTACCATTGTACAAGGGCGAAGGCAGCAAGCAAAGTTGCACGAATTATCGTGGCATCAACTTGCTGAGTTGTGTGGGCAAGGTTGATTGCCCGAATCCTGCTCAACCTCCTCGTCAGTCAGGTGGTGGAACCGAATGTGCCGGAAGAACAATGTGGATTCCGTTCAGGCCGCATCACCATCCATATGGTGTCTGCGACTTGTCAGTTGCAGGAGAAGTACAGAGGGTGATACCAGCCTCCATACCCGCTGTTTGTTGATTTCACTTAAGGATTTGATACGGTGAATTGCGATGCATTTTGGCTGGTGTTGGGTAAGTTTGGTTGCCCGCGTAAGGTTGTAAGTTTAATTGAATGTCTGCACATTGGTATGCAGGCGAGGGTGCAGCTGTGTGGAGAGACATCGGATGACTTTGCGTTTATCTCTCCTATGAAGCAAGGTTGTGTATTAGCTCCCGCCATGTTTAATATATATCTTCATGCAATGTTGTCTTGTGCTTTTGATGCGGCTTGTGCTTACGGTGTTCGTGTGGAGCACCGTATTGATGGTGGGTTGCTGAACATCTGTCGTTTCTGTGCGAGAACCCTAGTCTGTCAGACAACTATCTGTGTTGCCATTTGCTGACGACTGTGCGTTGTTTGCACACAGTGCGGATGAGGTGAACAATATGACTAGTACTCTGGCTTGGACAGCGGCCAAATTCGGGCTCACCATCAACACAGGCAAGACTGTTTGTCTATCCCAGCCTACACCCGGAATAGATTCTGTGGGCCTGCCCAAAATCCAGATTGTTGACGAAGTGCTAGAAACCACTTCGAGATTTTGCTACCTTGGTGTCGCAACAGCAACCGACCAGCAGATGATGAGCGCGCTGCACAGCCGCGTATCGAAGGCGACTGCTGCTGTTGGCAAGCTGGAACGCCGTGTGAGGAACAACCACCAGTTCAAGGTTGGGACGTAACTGCTGGTATATAAAACTATGGGGCTCTCCGTTCTATACGACCGCAAAACCTGGACGCATTATCGGAAGGATGACAGATCTTTGGAGTGCTTCTATCAGCAGTGTCTGCGTCGTATTATGCGCATCGACTGGAGTGACTGATTTGTAGACACGGTGGTGCTCAGACGCAGTAGCATGTACGCAGCGGACTGCATAATTCTGCTGAGGCACCTGAGATGGCTCGGGCATGTTCGCCGCATGTATTTGCCCTAGTTACCGAAACAGCTGCTTTATGGCCAACTGAGTGCAGGGAAACTGCTTGCGAAGAAACCAAAGTTACTTTACGAGGACATGATCACGGTGAGTCTCTCACGTTCAAATCTTGATTGCAGGTCATGGGAATCGAAGGCGGTTGAGCGGCGTGCATGGCGCGATCTAATCATGAAGGCAGTTGCTGAGGTGCAAGTGAATGCCCTCGTGCATGTAGAGAAGAAGCGGCGGTTGCGGAAGCGACAGTCGCCGATGGGGTATACTCCATCTAAGTCGAGCACATGGTGCTGTAGCACTTGCGGTCGCGATTACCTGAGTCAAGCAGGCCTAGTAAGCCACGAGCGAGGCTACTCGGGACCAACATCGCAACGACAACGGTTGCTGCTGAGAACGTAAGCAGAAACGGCGCAGCTTTGGTAGGTACGCTGTGTTCGATTTACTAACCGCGTGCTTGTGTGCAGAGTTTCTTTATCGCAGGTGATTGGTTTGCTACATTGTCTTAGCGTTATGTGGATACCTCGTTTTAACGTGTACCTGAACAACCTATTAAATACCACTTCTCTTAAACTGAAGGTGGTTAACTGCTTATTTTTGTTCCCCTTCTTCCAAATGGGTTGTGATCCCTTATGCTGCCATCCTGCATCTACCACGCCTATGTTGATAATCCACTTTTTTCATCTAGTATTTTAGCGGCATATCCGTTCAGTGTATTCGGCCTGTTGTATACGACATTTCATTTCATGTGATTGGGTGTTTTTTTCACATTCCCGGTGTGGCTGCGCTAGATGTTCATGTTGATAAGTTACCTACCTGTCCATTACCCACTACCTCGTCCATACTGGCTCCAGGAGACAGTTGGTCGTTGCTGGAGGGGATGTGGTGTGCGGTCTTTGTGGCCGTGTTAGGCTCGAAGAGTGGTTCCATGCACTCAGTGTGGAGCGGACTACGGTCCAGCCACCGCCTTGTGTGCGCTTGATTTCCCAAATACAGCGTGCTTGTGTTTGACTGTGAAGGAGTGTGAGTCGGCTGCGTGGATGCTACGTGACCCGCATCCACATGCTCCCGGACTTATTGCTTCGGATTTACACTAGAGCTGAGGTGTGTGGTGCAGCGCCAGCCACCCATTGTCCCTCAGTAATCACAGGCTTCCTGTGGCTGTCCCCGTGGAGGCCACAGTGCCAGGCAACTCCGGAACCGGATGCCGCCAACCAGTTTCTGCTTAGCACCAAGGCATGCGTCGGTCTTAAACAGCGTAGTTGTGCCGAATCCAATTAATAACACTACCTCTGTATTTACACACTGACAAGCGCAGCCACTGCCTGGGCACACTAAGTGTCCTAATTTGAGGTGACTGTACATAGTGTGTGGATTATTTGTGATTTCGTATAGCTCCATTTCTTCATCCTGGAAGTAAACAGAGTTAGAATTTTGTACGGTTGCATTAATATAAGGGCTCCGAAAGCGTATCAACACACTGTTGCCTACTTTCAGATGAGATACTTGCGGAAGTAAGAGCCGGCTTGTACTCGGTACACAACCGGGCGTACATAAAGGAAATGTTTTGGCAACGATCGATGGTTGTTGCCATATTTGGTAAGCAAGTCAATTCCTAATCCTGGCCGTCTTAGTAGGCGGGTCGATATTATGCACATTACACCCAGGTGCAACTTGGACCATCTCTGGACGTTGCGCAACAAACCGGCAGTACTATTTTGATAAATAATTCGTACTGGGAATTTATCAGTGACATAAAGAAAACACAAAGATTAATATCAAAAATGGGAACAAATTACATGCCCGTTCGTTGCTTCCGTGTAAACCGTCAAGGATCTCACCTCCGAGAATGACAGCTTTCAGTTTCTTCCACAAGTTCTATCCATCGAACAACAGGTAGGGAATGTATTCATCGGTAGTGCAGAGGTTGGTTGTATTTGACGGCCCACTTGAAGCACGCCGTTGTTCTTTAGGAACTTTCTCGTCACCTAACGCGAATGAACATGAAATGCTGGACTCCCGGCAGTCAAAAACAGTCAAAACCGCCAGGATATCAAATTGAATGGGCCAATATCTCTTCGGAGAGGTCGGGCGAGTTTGAAAGGCAGTGAATTTTCCTTTGAAGAATGCATAGCTGCTACTATGAATTGTAGTTAGTCACAATGATCAATACAACAGAGCTTCCGTTCGATTTGAGGCTAATTCCTAGACGCAGTAGCGTGAATTTAATATAGCTGCGAATTCAGGAAATTGCAATTGACTACTTAAAGCATGTAGCGCGCCTTTCTGCTTGAGTAGAAGCCAAGGGTCGGGAGACAATGTTTGAATTCATGTACTTCCTACTGTTGGTTGCCCTGTGCATTGTATTTCACTAGTGCCTTCGAACTTCTTACACTTTTGGACAAAGTATCTGACACGGCGGCCGAGAAAGGTGATTTATATTTGTCAGGTGGGTCAACTGACACTTGTATGGCAAGATTCGGAATCGGAATTAGGCGCCTAAAGTCTGGTTTGAGAACCCCAGTCGTCGGTTTGGTGTACGGTAAGTACAGCCCATGTAAATGCCCTTTATATTTTAGCCAGTAGGAACCCGTTCAGTCAGAATAACAGTCTCAGGAACGAGGTTATTTTATCTCACACCCAAGCTCTTCAAATATCTCATTCACTACGTCAAATCATACACGCAAGTAAGCTAACAACGCGTCTCTCTGCTCTGACGGAGCGTGAAAGTTAGTTGGGCGCATATTGCCAGTAAACAAGTTATCGAACTTGTGTGAAAGCAGTTTTACCCGTCCCATTAAGAACAGTGATGCAATAATGAGGTTCATACGAATTCGCATCGACCACTAGGCTGGACGTATGCAACTACATCAAAAATTTCCTTTCGCGAAAATTAGAATCTCGATAATTGAGACGAACATATCGTCCTAAGTTAATGCACCGAAAGTAGGTATGCTAAAGCATATTGAGATTTGAATAATGTGATTCCCTTGTGTTATCATTCAGCCGGCTGTTATGAGATTTGCAACTTTCGGTAACCGCATTGGCTAGATTGCTTACTTTACATTTGTGCTTCATTAACCGCGACGACGTACGAATTGGTGAAACTTACCAAATGCAGATGAGCTAGAGTTACCCAGTTTCCTATGAAGTAGATGGAAAGATCTCATGGGTTATGACAATACCTGGGACAGATGATGGGATGCAATCTAGAAGGTGCCACTTGGAAGCATGGAAGTGCATATTCGGCACTGTCAGTAACTGATACTTTGTTGACAACCACGTACCAAACATTGTAACAAATCTACTTGGAACAACGCGTTAACTCCGGGAGATAAATTGCGACCATATGGCAATATCAAGTTTAATACCCCCCACAAACTTGAGCAAATGCGCAGCAATTTCCATATCACACGCAATCAGTGAATATACAAGTTCTTTACTTGGTAGAAAAATGCTATTCGAATTCAGTGCTAGCTGCTTAACTGGAATTAAGTCTGTTATGTATGTACGCACGCAAACAAGCAAGATCAACAAGTCAGGATATTTTTGAAATCCTAAATGCCAGCCTAACGTTTAGCAGAGAAATGATCCTGTTCTTGAATTCGTCGCCACTCTGCTGATCTTACACAATGGCTTGAATGTAAAGGAACGAAGAAACACGGCGCTAATCAAACGGAACAGTTGACCTCCTCATCAGTAGCTTACATGTCTGTGGATGGGAGTTCTCTCCCCACTGTGACCCCTGGCCTTGTCCGAATCAACCAGCTGGGGAGACGGGTACGCGCACCAACCGCGGGCGTTCCCAACCGACCAGCTGATAGGTTCACCTCGCGCCTCAAGAGGCTCACGGGCCAATCACGTGTTGTGGCTTGAGTCACTGCGGTGTCCATGAGCGCTGGGCCAACTTAAAGCCAACCTCGAATGCTGTTTGGATAGTTCTACATTACTTCAGTTCCCACCTCCGACCACCATGCATCACAAGTGGAATAACACGGATCATCCGGTTCAGAGAGAAGAGGAACTAAAAGTAAGTCGGGTGTGGTTTAGAACCAGTATGGGTATCACCTTATATACTTGATAGGTTAAAGGTTAGGTTGTCCATGGTTCCACAATAGAAACAAAGGCGTCATACATTTCCTAAGATATACTACCCATTTACTAACTGGAAAACAGAGTAGTGACTTCAAAAGCAGGCTTAATACTTGGTTGTAGTGATGTAACTGATGTCCCACACAACAGCATCCACAGATGCTTGGATTCGCACTTTATTAAGCCATGTTACCATTAGGCTGGCTAGCATATGTGCCTCATGCAATTAATTCAGGAGCACTGTAGGATAATGACGTATCACCTCATACTACTTGATCAAATATTGTGCGTTGAAGTTTATTACTAACCGCTCTGTTCATTGACACCATAGTATTTCTTCGGCCGCCGTTACAATGTGCCGTATTGCATAGGTAGATTGTGCTTCTAATCGCAATTGATATTGCTAGAATGCTGTGCACATGGTATGCTTGCGGCCTACATGCTGAATGCTAAAATTGTGTGGTGCATAGCTTGATCCCGGTATGTTCATATGGAACCGAACAAGGATACTGTCACGGCGATGTCACGAAGTAGCTTCCAGTAATGGGAACTGGGCTACATACGCGGCTTAGTATAATTGCAGTGTGAAAGCCATTCCCTGGATCGAGTTGCCCAACCAATATGAACTGATAAAATGATCCTACGCGAATCACATTCTTTTATACGGGTAGGCCAACGGTCTTCGTCAGATGTCGTAATGGATCACAACTCGTGGCCATACATGAACAGCGAGATAATCGCCAACATAACCTTCGTTAGCAACACTCATTCGCCAATAACCTGCTGACTGTGGCCAAGGTGAGAAAACGGCATCAACAGTACTGACGCTTCGCTGCCGCGCAAGCACCGATAGTCGCATGTGGGCTAAAGATTACGCGAGGGTGGCCAAGTCCCCTATACACGCTGGAACACGTGCCCTCGGATAACAAAGCAAGCTTGTGATCCGTAAGTCTAATGGCCAAGGCGAAGCGGTTGCTGATGCAGAGTGAATCTTCATTGTCTACATGGAGTTCTTGAGGGCATTTGCTAGCTTAAATCTTCGTATCCTGCTCCACATGTCCCAGAATCATGGCGAAATCAATCTAATTCCGGATCGCATCAAAAATTTTCCATGTAAACTTTGCTTGTATGTGGTAGCCCGCGATCCATGTCCGGTGTTACTGAAGCTAAGTGCAACCTACCAAAGATTTCGCCAATAAGACCCGGATTATCCTCGATATTCTCAAACGATCTAACGAAGTTAACGCTCTCAGTCTTCCTTCGCTCCCCGTAGGATGTTAAGATGTCCGGACACTTCAGTAACACGGCAGCTGCGAAGGACTTCAGCCCGCTCTTGACGTCACTTCGAATTGGTACGTTCGATGTCCTCAGACATTAGACGTGCATAAGCGTGGCTTGCATAGATACGCCTTCCATATACGCGTTTGATAGGATTGAGGTATACCACCTACAGACCACCAGTTCACAGTGTCTTGACTCCGTTTCATTGGTACCGTAGGACGTCAACTGGGGAAGCTTTGGAATCGAGCAGGCAACACGTCGGTCTGTTGTGGTGTGCACTTGAGATCTTGCCCATCAATATTTTCCATGATGTAAAATGTTTAAGTGCTTTCTCGTCGATTGTACTATCCACCATTTCCAACGTCCATAAAATCGCGACCGCGCTGTCCTAGAAACCACATCGTTGAAGTTCTGCATAACTTCATTTACCAGCAGTGGTTAAGGAAACGAATATTTCAGTGAGCGCTGTCTACGACTACACGCCCGCTGTATATGGATGTCATAATGCGATCGATTACCTTTGTTCCTACATAGAAGAAACAAAAGCAAGTATATGCATACCGTTGCGTGACTTGAAAAGCCTACTTTTGCGTTGCACTTGGAACGTACAGTTTCTTATCAATGGCACTTACTACCGACAAAAGGATGGTGTAGCTATGGGATCGCCATTGGGTCCGTTGTTAGCTGATGTCTTCATGGCGAAATTAAAGAATACCAAGTTACATGAGGAGATCACGGCCTTTGAATGTTACCACCGCTATATGGACGACATATTTGTCGTGGCCGCCCAGTCTGTTGATCTTGACGCTGTTATTGACCGCTTTAATCGGGCCCACGGATCATTGCAGTTCACCTACGAAAAGGAATTGAACGATCAGTTGCCGTTTCTTGATGTGCTGTTAACTAGAAGGGCAGACGGCTCGATCCAACGGCAAGTCTACAGGAAGAAAACCTGGAGTGGCCAGTATACGAACTTTCACAGTTTCGTTCCGTTGAGATATAAGCGAAACCTAATTCGCTGTCTAACCACAAGGGCCCACAGGATCTGTTCTGAAGACAAGTTGGATAATGAGTTGACGCTCATTCAGAATTTGCTGCGCGAAAACGGATATCCTGATCGTTTCATTTTGAGGAACATGCGAAGTAAGCCCGACCAGTTACAGGTTCAGACAGCAGAGAAAAAAGAACTTTTCATACGACTACCCTTCAAGGGAGACGCCGCTGCTGAGCGTGTAACTAGAAGCCTTTCAACAGCTGTCAAGTCAACTTTTCCAGCAGCCAAACTTAGGTGTACCTTTTCCACGGAGCCACTCATCCGTATTTACAACAAAGACAAGTTACCGACGCTGACCACTTCTATGGTAATTTATCAGTTCAAGTGCGCTTGTGGCGCTACTTACATCGGTCGAACGGCGCGGCAACTTTCGAAACGCATTAAGGAGCACCTACCACGTTGGTTGCGTCGAGGTGGTACTGGAGCTATAACTAGCTCAGTTATGGCTCATCTGGTTGATAGTGGGCATGAGGTTGACCCAGTCAGTGCCTTTCGAATACTGTACAGGGTCCCTCCACTTCAGTCGAAAGGCCTGCGCCTCCGGACCCTTGCTACTGCCGAGGCGATCAGCATTCGGTTGTACAACTCTTTTTTGTGTGCACACAAGAAGCTGATCGAAGCTGTTCAGCTACCTTGGCCAGCCAAAACGGATCCGCCGGACAGCAACTGCAATTGTGCAACGGTACCTCAGACCTAGTTTGCTGTTTGTTACTGGTTCATGCCTTTGATCGACACGTGATCTATCTCATTTGAACTGATCGTTAATACCCTTGTACTTTCCTATTGCGATTTCAACCATATGATTGTACAGGTCTGAAGATGAATCATCGAAAACAATTGTTCACCCTCGGTCTTTCGTTCTTGATAAAGAAATGGGAATTTTCCACTTACATTCAAGTCTGCCAAGGCGGGGAACTCAAGTCAAGTCAATAAAATGCTTAATACACCAACAACGCTTGAATATTCCGCCGTAAACAGACTGGTTTCATCAAATAAATGCATCGTACGCGCTGGATTCTTCCATCACCTTTCTTTCTAAAATGCGTGATTAGATTTGACCTAAACGCTTCTTTATCTACTTCTAGGATTCTTTTACCATACCAATACGGTAAAATTCCTTCTCGTGTTCATTGCGAAACTGATTTTGATTTAATTGTCCAAGCTGATGGAATAAAATGAGATTTGATAAAATCTGTTCAAAAGCCACTGCACTCAGCTTTCTTTTTATTTCTGTATTCTGCTGGAATTAACACCTTAGGCGGCCGCGTACTTGCAGATAGATCCGATGAGCCTCCAGTAGCTGGTGGACATTGTTTCGGACTCATTTATGCAGCAGTAGCATCTCATATTTTCACCGTCTAATTGTTACGAATTCTTATTTTGCTAAGAAGGTTTATGTGAAGGTAACATTCAGTCTACAACAGCGTTGTCACTAACCCTTTCATCATTTGCTGGGATAACATTAAGCAACTGTCGAAGCGCCACCAACATTTGAACACGGTAGCCAGTGCATTATGCACTGCTGTCGAGATGTTGCAAACCACCAGCCAAAAACGTCGGCATCGACCCAATCTGAACGCACCGGTGTCGAAATCGACTAGGGTCATTAATATATTTCAAGGACACATGCACCGATATGCGTCCTCACGTCGTATTCACACCCCCAGACATGCGTGGGTGAGTAAATACAGTAGACTTACATGCCATTGGTGGGTCGGCAAATTAGTGCGCTCCAATCTACCCCTGACCTGCGCGTCGACTGAGCAAAAACGAAAGACTCTTCTCAAACGTACCGTATAGACGTATGTAATTTTGTATGAATGTACCTTGTGTCTTTGAATGTGCCGCAGCATTTTTGTCTGTTTTTTATCTTCAGGAATGTGAGAAGAAGCGATTGATGTCCGTGGGTTGCATGGCATTTTCCGAATATCCACGGGCCAGTGACTTTAGTTTGTGGCGAGTCACATCCGCCACGTGGCAGTGTTGATAAGCAGACGTTTGTGGCTTTTTATAGGGAGAACGCGTGCCAGGCGAAAACCCACCACGTCCTGGAACACTGCTGCCGAACTATTTGCTGGAACGGGTTAAATCCGAACCAACCAGCTGGCACCACGAGGAGGATGTTCGACTAGCCAGCTTGATTTTTACGACAGAATCAATGTGCATAGCGGCACTTTTCTCACAATCGGATGTTAAAACCTTAAATTTGTTGGTACTAGCCATAATCGGTGCATCACAAGTGTGGGATCATTGTGGGTGATCGCTTCAAATCACTCGCTCCGCAATCTTGCATGCGCATTATCTGACCATGCTGTTTGCTAGATTATGTCCTGTTTCCACTTGTCAAGCACAAAATGTGGACTGGTGAATTGAAATTCCAGATTTGTATTCCCCTAACTTAGCGCTGTGACCAGATGCGCGCACAGTGGTCGAGGCCCCAGATTCCGAAACTTTCGGGTGTGTGAGTCCTCCGGTCGTTCGTGGTAAATCATTCGGACTCCATTTCCCTAGTGTCATGGAACAGTTGAGTTTTATTTGGTGTGTATCGAAGGTTATTAACACAGTTATTAACACACCAATACGCGCAGTAGTGAGGGATGTATCGACGTCAGTATTTAGGCCAAACAGCCCCTACTCACGTTGTAACATCAAGATGGAAGAGAAAGACTTGAGAATCCCGCAATTGTTTCCTCTCAGCTGTATCATCAAGCAATGAATAGAAATGCGAATTATAAATCTTAAATCTGGAAGGAAGTACCCAAATCATACTTTGATAATCCAAACGTTGCTTAGGCATGCTGTATCGGTAGACAGTTTTGTACCCGTGACGTGTGCACTGAGGAGTAAAGAAGAAACGTAGAAACGAAGCGTCGATGGACAAATACGCAAGTAAATAAACGTGGTTTAATTCATCAAAAAGGAAACTTCGGACTTGCCTGTGGAAATCGGTTAGCATTTGATAAACCGATGACGTTGAGCTCCACTGGCTTACAATTCGATGCCAAAAACGCATTTTTAGTCTAAGAAAATCAGAGGGCGCCTTGTGCGGCTTCCTGCAGTGACCGTGTAGGACGTCGAACATAATAATTACTGGAGAACCGATCTTGCCGGGTAGAATACAAGAAGTAAGATTGTTGGATCCGCTTGTATTTTCCGGTGGTGCCTTGCGAATATGCCCGACCTAATTAGCCCATCGGGATACGGCTATCACCGTGCTAGTATTTCGTAATGTAGTAATGCCTTTTTAAAATCGTTTTTCTGGTTGTGGGCAATGTGGACAAGTCTGGACATAGTATTTTAGGCTGGGTGGCAGGACAACCGTCATAACTTTGTATGATCGACGAAATACTGGTGGCTTTTGCAAGAAAATCCTGCAGGTTGCACACTCGCTTTGTTCTCCAACGACGGAGAACATATGCGGAAAATGCTCTAAACTTCCATCGGCAAATCAACGATAACGCATTGGGCGTGTGTGCCAATCGTCTATGTGCCTAGGGGAACTTTTCTTCTCTTTCTCTGTTGTACGAGAATGAAAGCAATGCGCAACGTGCATGGCTCTCTTGCAAGAGTCACCAAGGCTTCCTTCTCTACCGAGTACCCGAAGCGCGTATACCACCGGTGGAATATTCCCAGTATATCTACCCATCTATTCCGGTTTATCGTAGACCAAATATCCTCTGCAAAAGTGTCCGAGACAAATCGCAAAACTCGCGTTTTGCTACTTTTATCCATTTGAAACGAGCTATCAAAAAACCTTTTTAGAGAAGAGTAGTAGGGGGAGTTGAATGTTATAGGTAGAAATTCGTCACATCTAGACTAACTCAGACAGCCGCCACACGCCCGGAAAAGTACTGTACGCGCGTTTCATCCTTTCGGGAATCATCAGCAATGCGTATTCCATCGGACCCCTGGTAGGGCTCGAACCCGCAACTCGACTGTTGCCAGTCCGTGGTTGAGACCACTGAGCTACGGGGGACGACAACGACCATCGTGAATAAGTTACTAGATGTGATATAGCGCCGTTCACTATCCACTGACTTACACGTTACTGCCGTGCAGAGGACAGGGTAGACCCCTCACCAAGCGACCAGCTTACCAAACTTAAGCCGCCAATTAACTTATGACATTATAAGCAGTTTGGTCTGCGTTCATGAAGTGTTAGCCTCGTCAACCGGAATAAGAATCTTATCATTCGTCCAGACAATGTGCGGTCGTTGCTCGAATATTCGGGACTGTTTAGTTAAGTGACATCTGTGCACTCTGTACCCATAATGTGTTCAGAACTGCAAAATTCTCATCTTTACTGATGATGTTTAGATCACATTTGTGGTAGATAGTGTAAAATGCTGAAAATACATCCATCAGGATGCGTAAAGCTTTTCTTGACTTGACTTGACTTGAAGATTTGATGTGTTACACTTACTGCGTCGAATGGGTGATTTCGTCCCGATTGACCATTAGCTAGTAGACCGACAAGCTGATCTCATCCGGAGGATGCACACTTGTATGGTTTGTAGGCGTCATCTATGACGAATACTAATTCAATAGGCCTTAAGGAATTGCCTACAGGTCTATAGAGACATGCAATGGTGGTACTGCATCTACATCCTCGAGGTGAATAACCAAGCTCAAAAATCCAGGGACCAATCCATGTAGGACTCCCCCAAGGACCGATTAAACAAGCGAGGTCTCGCATCCAATGCATGAATGTAGACGGTCACTTATAGCCTGGGCCAATTATTCCGGTAGAGCACAACTTTGGTAGCAGTCACGAATGGCTTCGAAATTGTCAAGCAACAGCAGTCGTTATCCACCTCATCAGGCCAACACCCAGTAAACTGATAAGAAAAGGAAAACTGTGAGATGTGTCTTGACTATCACTGTCGTAGAATAAATGTGTTCAGTTTGGCCGCCATCCTTGTGAAACTGACATGCCTGTGATAATGAAACACTTATGCCATACTACATTTAAAATGGAAGTAAAGACCTTTTACTTCCACCTTATAGTTAAGAGATAACTTTCAGGCGATCTAGGGAGTTCGCAACTAAGTGGACCACTTAGTTCTGTAACACTTTAAGGGGTAGTTTAGGATAAACAGTATCGGGGACAAAGGTCTTAGGTGAAATCATAGTTTCAGAAATCCGATGGCCAGAGTCTCCGATATGCTGGCTCCAGCCGAATGAGGATAGTCCGGGATACTTGCGACCCGAATAAATCCAGGTATGTGAGTTGCAAGCACATAGACAACCACATACTTTCATGAAGCATACTAAACATCATATTTGGTTGAAACCTAATTCCAATGAGATGTTTAGATAGAAGAACTTCAAGCGCATCATCTCTAACTCGAAACGTACTGATTCGGATTATCTGAGACTGAGTTGGTTAAATCCTTTCGTTTCTGAGCCGGGTAAGTAGTAACTATCGCTTTGATCTTTTGCTAAATACTCGGTAGCAAACAACGGTGATGATCGAGGAAGCAGGAACCGCGAAGTGGAAGAATTAAGATATTTTTCACAATGCCAGAATAGCGTCAGCCAATGCAGGTGTATGGAATGAAGCTGGTTTATTTTTGCATCAGATATTAATTTGAGGTGCTGTACATCCTCAAGCACTCAAGACACTTGCGAGAGCAGCCAGTGGGTAGGCGATGGCTCGTGGCATCTTAGCCTCTCACTTCGTTGATAATTATTTCTGCCTCTCTGTCTTCATTTGCAGCAGCGATGCGTACACCGAACCTAGGAGACATCGCTATTGTTTGGAATGTGTGGCGATCAGAATACCCTGTGGACTTTAGCGCTGTTTCTTTTTACTGACCTTTGAACTCAGTCAGTATGGTGATAAGAAAAGATGTTTATCCCACTCCCGATCAGTCTCATCTGAACAATATCGCAGGTAATAGTTAACAGTTTAGGCGCGGATTGACATGTGAATTATAGTCGCTTTGCCTAGACGTCAGTTGGAGTGTCTGTGGATCTTATGTTCCAGCGGTGTCTTCTCATGTCGGTTGCAATCCCGCTAAGCAATTCAGCCATTTACTGAAAGCGCGATAGTGAGGTAATGGTAGTTAATGACAGTTTAGTAGGCCATAGTGTAATCTGCGAGTGAGAAGATAGAGGCCGTTTCAATGCGTCTCAATTGAATGAAATCCGTGGCCACAACTGACTAATGATTCACGCACATTTACTTGATTCAGCTACATCTGGCGTCGGCACGTACTAAATAACTCTTGGCAAGTAGCGTTTCCACCATATTTTATCTCCTCCACTTTGTATTTTGGAGTCTTTTAACATATTCTTTTGCTCAGTTCGCTCGCCATAGGTGACAGTAACATGTGCTACGGAACAAAATGTGTCAGCTTTGCTACAGCGCAACCGCAAACACTCACCCGTGGGCTACGGATACTGCAATGATGGCCTGGTGCCCCAGCAGATTGGAAACCGCGCCCACGGTTTCCAGGGCCGGAATCTATCCTTTCGGTTACGGGCCGGACATTTGCCACATTTTGTAATATAAGTACGTTCGTACGGCTGCGCTTAGCTATTTTGCCATAATCGGGTAACCGTTTAAGTAAAACAATTAGTGGTATCGGTGGAAATTCAACCCAAATGACACATTCTTGCCTGGATGACAACGTTTGTTCAGATCTAATCAGACAGTCATCAACCAGCCAATCATCAGAGAGCCATGTGCTAGTGAACCATCGAAATTAACCTTGATCAAACACATGGTGATATCGCTGCATCGATACCGCCGATCCTATACACGCTCTAGTATTCCATCCACCTACTGAGATCAGTTCATGTCATAACAGTTTTGTTTTGTTGAGACTTTTAAGCCCATATTTCACCTATCGCGAAGACTACGCATTTGAAGCATTAAGGGGAAACTACATTCAAAAATGTAATCCTGGCTTCGAAGAACGGTTGGCATAGACAAGGGAGGCAACCGAGATGAAACTTTTGACCTGAACACGGTGCATCGAATTCATCATCCGGCTTTCGAAGATAAAAGTTTAAACCGACAGCAACAGTAGCAAGTCAAACTTCCGCCATTGTTTTCACACGGCACGGCAACATGCTTGCGGTAAAATAACTAATTACACTGCATTTGCCTCACGTCTATTTTCCCTCGAGGAGCAGTTCGTTTCGCAACAGTGCCCCATTTGAACAACAGAGACGACACTCCTGCCTCAGTGGAAACAGGATCCAAGCTTCGCTAGTTTATCGTATTTCTACCCACCAAGGAGAGACTATTTCATGTTGCGTCGCAGTAACTACGTCGAAGCAAGACATAACGGACTGCGGAATATGGGTAGCGGTTGAGTATTGCATCCTAACTTCCCGCACAACACAAATCTCAGTCGATTGTGAGTACAGTCTGGAAAAATGGACTTAGACTAACTCATCGCAACGAAACTCTGAGTGCGCAAATTCCCGCTGGTAATACTGCACTTTCATGGTGGTCGCGAACTTGTTTTCTGTCATCAGGTAAATATAGCAAGACTGTGACTCGAACCCAGGGAACTTGGGACGTCAGCTGAAGCTTATACCCCCAAATTACTGATCCGCAGTTGGAAAAGCTTGTCACAACGATTAATGACTGCGTGTAGGGAACACTTCAAAGCACTATTTGACTGAATCGACTGAACTTCACTTCAGCGTGTATCAAGGTCCTGATTGCGACTGCGTGTCGCAAGCTATTCATAAAACGACTGCTTCGGAATGACCCCTCCAATGAGCCTCTGAGTAGATTTTCACGTGGGCAGACACAACATGCTATTTCAGGGGTAATTCGTCGCAGTCCCCTATCAGTCAGCAAGCTTTGACACGTCCGGAACCCTGTTTCGACCTTATGGGTCCAGTTAGTGATGCGCCTACCTCGAACCGCTGTCGGGTTCCGACCGCATGACATCCGTATGCCAGCAACTCGTGCCAATAAGCCATGAATGCCGGCCGCGGACATGCATGACTGACAGTTGACTACGATATATCCTACGGAACCACAATTACAACCTAGATCCACAGATCAGTGATGAAGAAAACGGGAACTTATAAATAAATAAATAAATAAATATTTTATTCCCCAGCAGTGCTAGGCAAAGACCAATTGGGTGGTCTTATCAACGTTGAGTGAGAAAATCGGGCGCATTCTTTGAAGGTCAATCAGCATGACATCCTATCAGGCACACTGCCTGATCGATAAAATAGTGAAAGTGAATTCCAATTGCTCTTCGTCAACGACTTTGTACGACAACCGAATTGTGGTTGGTTGGTCTACCAGGTTAGTCCCCCCCCGCTCAATCAAATAAGTGAGAATAGCCAGGTAATAAAAGTTGCTGTGGCTTGCTTGTCAAGACAACCAAGAATTTGACACACTAAGTGATCAGTGGTTCAATGTTGCAGAGGGACGTCACTATTGCAAATGCCTTAATTGGTCTACCATTTACCCCGAATAGTGCTCACGATTGAATAATAGGCTGAAAAACTAAACCACATCACCCACTAAAGTTTCAACCCTAAATTGGGGTTAAAGTCAAACCTGCTTAAGTCCCCTACTCAGGGGACCAAGAAAGGGTGATCGACTTGGACAGGTGGTCGTCATTGACAGGTTCGTACACAAAGACCCCACTCACCATTGGTTGCACATGTGTACTGCACTCTGAAATGCAAACTAGGTCCGTATATCGACAATATCTATAAGTACTTTTAGAACTTGAATTAAAGCAAATACAGTACTATTGCATACTCGAAAAGCTGTACCCACGAACGCCGCGGATTTTTGAGCGTTGCTTCTGGATTCTACTTCCGCTTCCGGATTACTGTGTTATTTGTGTTTCATCTGTGTAAACTGTGTACCAAAAAGTTTCTTTTTGGTGTAGTCTTCAAGTTGTGTAAATTTGGTGAGCATTCTCTCACTTGTTTCGGAGAACTTGTTGATAAATCAAATTACCGTCTGTGTCCGCCATCTTGGATTTGCTCCAACTTGTGATGCCGTGCCAATCTACTTGTGGCTCATGTTCGAAAGTTGTAGGACAAAAGGCCCATGCACTTCGTTGTTTCGGCTGTGATGTTCTGTTTCATATTTCGTGTATCGGCCTATCCGTGGAAGTTTTCCGAAAATCTGTTGACATCCGACATAGATTTTTCCAAGTTGTGTGTGATAAATGCCACGGTTTACTACAACAAAATGCACGGAGACCACTACCGGCTCCGGAAAAAGCCATCTCCCAGACGAAACCACTTCATTCAGCTCGTGGGGTCAAACGCGCTCGTGAGAGTACCTCTGTGAAATCCCCTTCCCCTGCAACTCCCCGATCTGCACCACCGCCAGCGTCTTCTACCCCTACCGATTCTCACAACCAATGTTCCCCACAGATTGACGACTCAGAGTCGGAGCCCCCTAATCTTTCAGCGCATACCTGTGAACCTCTGAACACTGAAGATAAATGGATCATTCAAAAACGCAAAAGTTCACGCAACAACTTTCAACCTCCCCCTAACGATAGACGACCGTCCAAAACGACAAGCCCCTCCACTTCTGCTGCCTCAAGTTCGTCATCGATCTCCCTGGGGCGTTATAATCTCATGGTGTTCCATGCACCAGAGTCAAAAGATGAAAACCCTCAGAAACGTTATGATCTCGATGTTGAGTTCCTTCAGGGGCTCGTTGATAAACTGGTGGATGTAGGTGAAAGCAGCGTAACGATAAAACAAGTTGTCCGACTTAGTCAGCATACTAACCAATCATGTCGACCTTTAAGAATCACCTTTGCTGACCACAACACGTCACAACTCATTCTGTCTCGTCTCTCCAGGCTTAAAGGCACCAGGGTTCACATCCGCCGAGACTTGGAACCAGAAGAGAGGAACCGCTTGAAGACTGCGGTCCTTGAGCTTAAACGCCGTACAGAAGAAGGCGAAACTTATCCACACATCGTAAATTTTCGAGTGATCAAGAAGGGTGCACGAACCCGTATCAGTCGGTTGATCAACCTCCAGGCACGTCCCGCGGTGTCTCTCAGGACCTCCGTGCTGCATTCACAAACATCTGTAGCCTTATGAACAAACGGGATGAGCTGTGTCGCTTCGTTGCCTCCGAGCGACCAGACGTCGTAGGACTGGCGGAGACATGGCTAACTTCTGAGGTAATGGCAGAGGAAGTCGATCTCAGTGGCTACTCATGCTTTCGCTGCGATAGAATATCAAATCCTCGTGGTGGTGTCTTACTTTATATACGGTCTTCCCTGCGTGGGAGGCTTGTAAGCGTGTACCGAAGTGAAGATGGACTGTGTGAACAGGTATGGTGCTCGATCAACCTCAGGCGCGGCAAGCTGACAGTAGGTGCATTCTACCGTAGCCCTTTGAACCGCTCTTTAGACTGACTACCGCATCTTCGGAACAACATGAGTCGTCCATGTTTTTTACTCATGGATGACTTCAATTGTCCCCACATTCAATGACCTGAAATCCAACTCATGTCCGGGTATTCTGAAGTCGAATCAAAGTTTGTTGACTTGTTGCTTGAAACTGGGGCATCGCAACCCATATACCAACCTACGCGCATGACGGCGCGTTCGAACCCATCGTGCCTTGATTTGATGGTGACAAACGGCGAACAGAGGTTGCATGACATACGAATCCAGGAGCCCCTAACTAAAAGCGACCATTCCGTGCTGATAGCTACTATGGAACTGAACTTGCCGAGTGTATCTCCAGTGGAACCAGCTTACAACCACTGGAATACTGATTTCGATGGATTAAATCGAGCAGCGAGCCAAATGGATTGGTCTCTACCGCATGTTACATCTGTGGAGGACGGTTGGACAGTAATAAAGGAAGGACTGGCTTCGCTTTGTTCTCAGTTTGTGCCGTTGAAATTTCAGAAAGTCGGACCAATCAAACCACACTGGTTCGACAAGGAATATGGTAGGCTGGCTCGGTTACGGCGAAGAATGTGGGACGCATTTCGCCTCTCTGGCTCCGCCACTGATTACGAAGCATATAAAAGACAGCGAAATATTTGCAACAAAGTGAAATTGATAAAGCGCCGGAAGTTCGAAGAAAAGCTTGCAAATGACGCGAGGATGGCCCCAAAGAAGATCTTTGCTTACATGAAACGCCGTTTGAAACCAAAAGTTGACGTGTCATGTCTGGAAGACGCGGACGGACACCTGCTAACTTCCAGTTCCGATCGCGCGTCCGCACTGGCCGCTCACTTTGCTTCCGTGTTTGCAAACGACGCGGCGTCCATACGCATCTCAGTGAGTAACATTCCTGTAGAACTCAACAGTTCGGTTTGTGATGTCGACGAGGTGCGCCTGCTACTTGCCAACCTTGACGGTACCAAGCCTGCAGGGCCTGACGGGCTTCATCCGCTAATTATCAAATCACTAGCTGCCATTATCTCGCCTACTGTTACGGATCTATTCAACAAATCATTGTCTGAGGGCTCATTGCTAAACGACTGGAAGCCGATCCCGAAAGGTGGCGACCCCAGTAAGGTGGATAACCACAGGCCAATTTGTCTTACAGCCGTTTTGGCCAAAGTGATCAAAAAGATAGTAAAAAAGTGTTTAATATATCTGTTGCAATCGAAAGAACTTCTGTCACCGGCACAACACGGATTCAGGATGGGAGATTCTTGTGTTACAAACTTACTTGTGATGAGACAGGAATGGTTGCAAGCACTGAACCGGGGAAAGTCCGTCGACGTAATCTACATCGACTTCAGCAAAGCATTCGACAAAGTCAATCATGAATTGCTTCTAGACAGATTAAGGTCGTGTGGTGTCGGAGGATCGTTACATCGATGGATCCATGAATTTCTCGTTGGAAGAAAGTGGAGGGTACAGGTGGACGGCCATCTAACCGATTAGTATCCCTCGACCAGTGGTGTACCTCAAGGTACGGTACTGGGACCTACTCTGTTTCTCATCCATATCAACGAGCTGCCCCAGCTTCTACGGTCGCCGTGTGCACTGTTTGCGGATGACCTCAAAATTTGGCGAGAAATTAATACTCTCGATGACTGTGACATTCTCCAACAAGACCTCGACCGCCTCGCAGTATGGTCTGCTGAAGTCTACCTACCGGTCAACCCGACAAAGTCCCTATTCATGAATCTCGGGAAGGCTGTTCACGACCGAAGGTACACTCTAGACGGCCAACCACTGCATCCCACACCTTCCGTGAAAGACCTAGGTGTACTCTCACGCTGCGACTTGAAGTCCGTCGACAACACCAACAAACTGTATCGAAACGGACTGCGCATGCTCTGGGCGCTGAAACGCAGCTTCTGCACTTGGTCTGAGGAGGTCGCCACTCGCCTCTTCTCTTCCATCGTCAGACCAATGGTAGAGTACGGCTAGCCTGCATACTGTCCGATCACTCGCGGCGAAGCGCAAAAGATCGAACGAGTACAACACATCGCCACCAAGTTGATCCCCAGCTTGAGAGGCTTATCGTATGAAAACCGGTGCATGAAACTTGGGCTCTCCACCTTGTCATATCGCCGTGTTCGAGTGGATCTTATCATGACCTACCGTATTTTACATCTCGGTCATTTCCTCATGCTAAGGTCGTTACTCCACTTGCGAGTACCATGCACCACACGTGGGCACAGGTACAAACTCGTGGTACCTGATCTGAAGAAAATCCCACACCCCCTGTTTTTCGAGCGGAGGGTTGTGCACGCCTGGAACAGTCTGCCAGAACACGTCGTCGAGGCCGAATCTGTGCAGAAATGCAAATCTTTGTTGGATTTGCACTTCGTTAACATACGTTTTAGAGAACGGTTGCCACTTGACAACGATATCACCCACTTGTGACTCACTGTGTAAACAAGCATTTTGTGTGCTACAGAAGGAGTTGCTGAACCATCTCAGGATAACCACCAGACGTGTTTATTTTTTTAAAAATGTTTTTTGATTATCACCCGATAGAGATGTACAGAATTATTTTCTACTTGCTCCAAAATACAGTATTCAGTATTTGTAAGACAACGGAGCAAAAGCAGTACCATGTTACAGTGTATGAGTAGACATTACAAAATTCAACCGGTAGATCCGTGTAGCCCACAAGTCCTAACCAAATCATACATACACGTACTTTTTTAGTGTCCGTATCATTTTCTACCGGAAATAAAAATAGCAAAATAAGTTTGTTGCAGTGTAATTGTAATGAACGATGAAGATAGTTTTTCCTTCACTTTCATGATAACTATATGTATCTCAGTGTGTCCACTATTTATTGCGTAGGGGCGGAAAACATCAACAGTACCAGATGCGACTGTAAATGCATAAGCTGTAAGAATGCCTGCAGAATATTGTTCCAGCTCCTCGTTTGAATACTGATTAATTAGAAAAAAGAGCGAGATGCAAAAAAGCTGGGTTGCTTCATCGTAGCTGGATCGGGCACATGCACGGAAGTACGTCGCTGATTCCTACGCGGTGGCAGCATATCGCGGCTACATTGCATCATCCGGGTGCGGTACGCGCTCCACAAAATGGGAGTCAAAGAATCTCTTAAATTCCGACGTCGTTTTAACTTCAACTAACGTCTCTAACAAGTTGTTCCCACATTTCACCACTCGACGCTCGAAGCATAGAAAGTGAACGATGCGCTTTAAAGCCGGTACCACTAGTTTGTACCGGTGTCCACCTGCGTCGCGTGGTACAAGAACGTGCAGCAGCGGCTTCAACCTAGGAAAGTGAGCCAGTTGCAGTATCTGGTGCTTCATTATGAGATCAAGTCGAAGCCGACGATATGACAGAGTAGTAAGCCCTAGTCCCCTGCATGGATTCACGTATAACAGCCGTATACCGGGTATAAGCCTGATAGCCACATGATAGACCCATTTCAGTCTCTGCGCCTCATCCACTGTGATCGGACAGTAGGCAGGTGAGCCGTACTCAAACACCGGTCTTATCATGGAAGAGAACATACGAGTAGTAATCTCGTCAGACCAAGTGGAGTAGCTGCGCCGAAGTACCCAAATCGAGCGTAGTGCGTTTGCGTACAGTTTGTTCGTGTTGTCGATAGACTTCAGATCACAGGGTGAGAGTTCGCCTAGACTCTTTACGAAACTGATGGGTTGCAGCGGGTTGCCGGCCAGGGTGTACGCAACCCCACCCAAGGCTCATAATTGAGGACTTGACCAGGTTGACCGGTAGGCCAACTTCTGCAGACCACCGGGATAGGCGTTTGAGGTCCTGTTGAAGGCGTCCCAGTCGTCCGGAGAATCAGTATCTCTCCAAATCTTCAAAACCGTGTACTAGGCGACTGAAGAACCTGAGACAATTCGTTTAAGTGGATCTGGAATGTAATTAAGGAACATTCACTATTTTCCTCGTCAGTTGACAAAATTGAAATGCCAGGAAGATTCCAGTTTTTCCGTTGTGTTTGTATCAACCATAGGGCTGTCAATAAGTTGATATGCAAACAAACAACAAACAACTCCTTTGATAGGTTATCCAATGTAATAGATTTTGCTGGAGGTACAATTTGCTCATCTGCATTATGTCCAGTTTGAATTGTCGTCTCGGAATCAATGTCTGCAGGACAAGACCCTCTGTTTTAAAATAACACTTGATGAATGTTGAGTTCTCTACCTCCTCCCAAGTAGCAACGATCCTCCTCAAGACGACGTCTAATCAAGATACTCGTTTCATGAATTCAGTTCCTGACATATCTAAGTGTGATTCCATGATGGTAAAAGTATGTAGAAGCTGTCTTTTCCTAAACTTTAATTTAACTGCCTGAATGACACCCTGATCGTGGGGTTGAACAAAGGTCGTGGTGTTGGTGATAGGGATTGCAGTTTAGCTTAATTATGGGATGGCAAGTGGCATTGTCAAGGAACAAAATGATGTTGCGCTAATTTCGCTGCCTCATTTTCTTGAGTTTTTAATCCAATATTCAAAAATAACTGGTCATCCACATCGTTTTATTGTTATTGTGAATTACCGGTACTTTGTTCACGTTGATGTTTTTAACACGTCGTGGATCGGTTGCCGCTCCCCCAACAAGTTGGTAACCCGCATAATTGTGATCTGCTCCTTGCTTCGTTTTCTACGTGCACTTTTTTCTCCTCTGACAAACAATAATTCTACCACGTAGCTCTGAGTAACAACCCAGTTTCATCCAAATTATAAATGTCTTGAGTTGCCTAACCAGAAGATATTTCGGGTCATTTTGCTATTCATTCGGATGCAGCACACATATCTGTGTCACCGCTTTCGGCAGATTGGTTCCAAAAACTACGTCGCGCCTATTGATTAATGAAAGCCTGCAGCCAACCGTTTAATGCTCTAAACTGAGTTAACAAATTCTTCCGAAAAGTGCAAAGCTTGTTCTTGAGCAATTGGTCGAGATAATGGGATTTTTCCTGAAAGTGCATACTGGCAACATATCAAGCAACTTAAGTGTACGTCTTCGTTTCCTGTTTTTCAGCTGTTCTTTTTTAAGTCTTGATGCGTTGTTTTCATAGTCTTTTGAAAACTCGGCTTTTCTCTCTAAAGTTTGAAGAATTTGAGTCTCTCCTACTCCAGGATTTTATGTCAATATTTGCAAAATTTTTCCTTCTTGACTTTGTCGAATCACTGATATTCTTTCTTCTAGTGTTAATGCCTTTAACTTTGCGATGTTGGAATTAGCCATTTTGTCCTGTATCAGACTCTTCAATCAGAAGCTCTTCCGCTCGAAATGGACACAGATTGCTGTAGTTTCTATTTAGCGCCAGCAATTTATACGGACAACTTGACCCGTTTTGTGCTTTGCTCGAGACGTTACAGGACGTGTCTGGCAGTAGACACTAGTGACGTTTCTGTTGTCATCTCCCAGCCGAACTGCTTGTTCTGAGTGTGGTTGATGCTGAGTTATCAGCAGGTAATGGCTGATTATGACGTGAGGCAGTGAAAGCTGCACGGAAGCCCTCTCACTGATGTCGTCTTAGCTCTTTGTGAAGGTATGTTGCTCACAAAATGCGTAGGAGCCATGACCCAGAATATCGACTTTGGGCACAAGGTTTTACGCTAGATCCCCCTTTCTCCCTGTGCGTCACCGTGGTTGGATGGCAGCGAAGCAACGGCGTAGCAACTACTGCCGTAAATGCAGGTATCTGTATGATTACAAGACTCGTGAGCAAAATTTAAAGACACATTTTTCGTGCATTACTTGAGACAGTAGTATTGATACCACGAACTGGATTCAGTCCATTATCGAATTCCCTCTGTATGGGAAGAAGTGCTAATCCGTGAGCCTCGTCTGGCTCATGGGTGATTGCAGGCAGTTCTTTATAAGTTTCGGTTCTGAGAATGCACTCTCACAGCTGGCTGTGCTAATAGTTCGAGTCAGAATGATACGCAGCAGATTCCAAAAGCGATATTTCTGTATGATGTTCAAATGTTCAGAAGATCCATTAATTTTGTCGTTTTCTGGATCTTACACAAAATACTGCAGTCTTCTCCTTTCGACAAAGAAATTCTGTTTTTCTAAATCTTCCTCAACTTTGTTAAGCGAACAACTGTAGTTATTACCAGTCAGAGTTGACGGTGTAAGAAAAGCATATTTGTTTGCAGGGTCATGCACCTGGTGAAATATATAACATTTTGTCTGTCAAAATGTCCATCACAGAGAACCTCTGTTGTTTAACTTATCGATAAATCATCGATATATGAAACAACTCCTCTCCGTCCATTCGTTTCTTTCGGCGAATACGACACGCCATGTTTAGCCCCAATTTCGCTTAGAGTTTCCTTGGTCTATCCATTGCAATGTCAACCATTTTCCCTCCGTTCTAAAGAAGTGAGATCCTTAACACTGCAAGCTTGACAGAACTTTGCCGTAGATCCAGCTCCTTTTGTTTAGACATTTCTAGGCATCGTTGACTTCCATGAGAACAGATCTCCAAAGCCTCAGAAACCAAATAAAAGGGTAATAACAATGCGGAGGTGGGATTTAAAGATGCATCTGATCTTGTGGTTTCATTTTCTCATCAATTTGTGAACCGTTTCATAGAAATGACCAGTTCCGAGTATTTCTTCACCAATTCATTTGCAGCGCCTGCTCGACTACTCCATCTAGAGTTTACAGCCACTTGATACTTAGACCAGTGACATAGATTAAAACATTCCAGAAATACTTCGAATTAACAAAGATGAGAATAGCCTGTCCATGCTATCAAAAAGGTAACACAATGAACTGTCGCCGAAGCTTTATGGACACAAGCCTGGATTCAGAGAATGCTTTTTACATGACACAAATGTAACTTTGGATTGATTTCGCAGAGGCTTCTGCAGACCTGATTGGTAGCTCGCCATAACAGCAGCATTTTTTAATACCTGGCCACGACAGTCATCGATCTGAATTTCGTGCTTCTCCACTTCTGTCAATACCAATCCAGAAATTTCCTCTACTCTTTTGGTGTTATTCTCTGTGAAGCTGAACAATGACTCCTCTACCGTCATTTCATTTCCACTCATCTGAATTTGGTGAGATATTTAGGGCGTGCTATCAAAAATTAAGAAACATAATTGCTTTCCTTGACCTGATCTACGATGTTCATTCACAGTGGTTTAATCGAAAGGCTCAAGAATTCATTGTGAACGTGTGGCGACAAAGAAAAAGTGCTGATTTTCCTTCCCAGCTGAACTGTTACCAAATGTTCACGAAGAACAGGCTAACACTTGGTCAACAAATGTACAAATAATGAAAAATTGCCTCGTTTTTCCTGGCCTCCTTCATCATCCTAAATGAGTCTTGAAGACCACACAGTGTCCTGTTTTGCTTGACGAGAAAACTGACGATAATAAGTATTGTAGCCAAAAGTTCATGCCACCGCATCTCTACATTTGCTTTCCTTTATCTAGCTGAATTGTTAGCTCTTTGCTGTTGAGGAATGAATCAGCACACCGTTTACCAGATTCTAACTACTGAAGACTGAGAATGGAGAGCGAGAAGATCTAAATCTGTGTTGCTCCGTCTTAATTAGATCGGGCACCTGTACGGAACCACGTTGCTGATCCTGCTCTGTGGCAGTATATTACATCTGCACTACATCTTATCCGGGTGCGATACGCTCCCTACACCTGTAATCCGCAAGGTGGATGTCGAGAAATCTCCTAGATTCCGACACCTATTTCCCCTCGACTATTGTCTCAGGCAACTTGTCCCAGTAGTTCACCACCACTAGTTTCTGAAACCCACATCAGGAGAAAAACTAGACTATCCCGTTGAAAAGATCTTGCAACTGCAACAAAACATGGTCTATTATGAAGGAGAATACATCATCCGTGTTCGCAATCTTTGCTCGTTTTCTCGCAACTTTCGAAAAAACAAGTTGTTGTTGTTGTTGTTGTTGTTGTTGTTGTTGTCGTCGACATTTTAGCCTCAGCTTTGTATTCGTTCCAGGTAGTACCACTTATTGAATTCATGATCGACGTACTTGACGATACTAAATCAGAGCCGGGCAAGCATAGTGAGAATTCCATCGTCAGTCTTAACAGGCCACCGATGGACACCCATAAAATCGATTGATATGCGTACTATGATGCCAAAGTGTGATTGCACTTCTAATGCTTCAACTTTGCACGCATCTTTTACATCAGCATTATAAAAATTTCTCACTGCATCCGTGCTTTCAACATCATTTACTGTGTTCCACAGACCAGCGTTTGTAGTATCCTTTTCATCTTCGGTCTCAGTATGAATATCACTCTTTATTTTGCCACTTCCGTCATGGAGGTGATTTCGATGAATTTACACTTCGTATTGAACCATCAACTATACTAAAACTGTCGCCCCCCTGTCACATGCCGCCCGGAGCGGGCCGACTTCCGTCCCATCCCCCTATGATACGCCTCTGTAGCGGAACCTCAGTTCAAATGGCTGATGTATTGCTGTTGATGATGGTGATGATTTTGATGATAATTATGATGATGACGATGTAGCACACTTCTCCAGGCCGAATATTCGCATGGCTAGACAACGGGAATTACCGATAAAAAGTAGTCTGTGAACAAAACATATACTCATTAGACACAGATAGACACGCGCGGATAGGTAGTGTATCATTGCGCTGCCAGTGTCTAGTCTTGTTACTCATACATGATAAGCAGAATCAGCGGCTAATTATGACAATTCCAGACGAAATCCTAGGCATCTGTGAGATGCGGTGACAGGTTTTCATGGCACTTGAAGACAAAATCCTTGCCAGTCTTGTTATTGGTGGTCGCATTTTACCGGTTCTGGATGGCCCTGGGGCCACAATAAAGTGGTCGCGGTTACGTTAGACAGGTGAACAAGATACACAGACTAAGACCAATGTGAAGAGAAAAGTTGGGGAGGTTTTGTCTGGTCGCGTTGCACAGGTGGTCGCCATAACACGTTGGACTGTACGATATTGTAAAAAAGAACGAGATTATTTCTCAGTCTGGGTAGCCACGGAGGGTCTTATGGAAGGTGGCGACAGCAGTCTTCAAAGCACATAGCTGCGGATCGTCCAGTGAGTGCTTTCGTGATTGGCCGCCGGATATTTTATACAGCTATTCTTTCTGTCCTACGCGGGTTACTGTGGACGATTGTGCAGTATTCTAGTACAGGTCGCACGATGAGCTTAAAGATTTATAGCCATGCTCCGGGCAGAACAAAGGGCTTAGCGATGTAGGGGTCTAGTTGCTTTGCCTATATGAGACATGATCGGAAACCTTGAGAGAGAGAAAATATATTACCCCAAGGTCCCTTACTGAAGAGAAGTTTCACATTTTTCTAACAGCAAGGGTGATGTAGCCATCAGGTATACAGTAGCCGTACTCAAGCTTTTGTGAGTTTACAACGGAAAATCTCATGAGCCAAGTCTTATTCCATGCATGCAGCGCAGTTAAATCCTCATGTATAATATACCTAGGGCCCAATTCGAGACTATAGGGTGGAAATGAGTAAACAAGTTTAATATCATCTGCAAACAGGTGGGCTCGTCCGTGTTTTCTCGAAAGACTAATGTTATTTATAAAGATTTAATAGGGTAGTGGTCCAAACCCACTTCAATGGACGACACCACTTGTGACAAGTTTTGAAGAAAAGAGTTGTTGGCTGATTCTAACTCTCTTAGCAATGAGTCGCTTATTCCATAATTGGATGGACAACAGTAGCGTTGTGGCACACGATCGAAGACGTTTTGTATGTCTAGTAGGATGACCATAACTGCCACGCCACTGTCAACGGCTTAGGTTACGCGGTCCACTAAGTGTAGTCGATATGTTTGGTTGGATCACTTCGTAATAAAGATGTGTTAGATGTTATTTATCAGGTCTGGTCGTGTAAGGAATTGGAAAAGTCCGTACTTAACTATTTGCTTCAGAGCCTCAGACATCCAAGTAGTGGGTGCGGAAGGCAGAGTTATGCGCCTGAGTACCATGTAGTCAAATCCTGAGTAGACAAAGTAGTCATGCAGACGAAGTACTTTGACTTAACGATCTCAGGAATACAAAGCAGCTATCTTGCCTTCAGATGGATTAGCTCCTCATATTTTGGTCCGCCCCCTCGCTGAATCAAACATCGATAGATCAGCAAAGCATGACAACCACTAATTAGATAGACACGGTCCCATCCACTTAAGTAAGGACGTGAGCAGTTAGTGCCCAATGGAATCTAATTCTCCATGACCGCATGTGCACTACCGCCGAGGTCGGTCTTGAGCGCTAGCGGCAGGCTATTCGCACACCCATGCCGCGTGAGCGATGTTAACATGGTGGCCAGTGCGATTGATTACTATACCCATGCGTATCCCGGTCACTGGGGTTTCGACATCAGTTCGATTGAATTGCGTCATCAAATTATGGATAATGGCAACCTTAACTCAGCTTGTAATCCTCGGATAATCGCTACTGTCAAATCGTGCTTCTCTGAGAGCGAGGAAGCAAATCGCGTTGGTTATTATTATTATTGGCTACGTGTTATGCTCCTTGGATATGAAGCATTCCAACCTATGGCGCAAATCCCACCAGTGGGTGTCCACATGTGATCAGTTTGTTCAATCCACTAGCAGCGCTATGACAGTCCGCATGGTCGCTCTCGAAATAATGCACATGTATCCATAGTTGCCCTTTTCGTAAATAAAACCATCTCATATTGTTAATGTGCCGTAGATATTGTCTAATTATTATCACGAAATTCACTTAAAAGCTTCACGTTAAGCATTTTTTGAATTAGTGGATGAAGGGAATACTGAACAGTGGTATAAGTCCGGCTGGCACACTTGCTTTTTGGCAACCTCAACGATGGCCATATATTGGGCGCGTTATGCCTTTCTCCACATGGAATGAGTCAAATTCGATGAAGATGTTAACCAGCGAAGCTGCTTTCTCTGAGAGCACAAGAGATTGAGTGGAATACGGATAAAATCAATGTTGAGAAGATAACCGTTCCTAGCTTTCTTGGCTCCTAATCAGCCATGTCTTATACTTCCCATCTACGCCACTCAAATTTTCAAGTATTGTTCCGAAGATATGGTTATGCGCTGAGTACCGTGTTGTCAAATCCTGAGTAGCCAAAGCAAGCATGCTAGTGAAGTTCTTTGAGTTAACGAACTCAGGAATACGACGCATTTCACTTGCTTACATTTGGAATATTTCATCACATGTAGTCTGCCAGCTGGCTCAGTTAAACACTGAAACCCCAGAAAAGCATGCTAACCACTCATCAGATAAACACAGTCCCATCCTTTTTAAACGAGGATGTGTGCAGCTATTTCACAATCGAACCGTATTCGCCGTGGAGGGATACAACGTTTGCCATTCCGAAACTGATGTCAATGAATCAGTCTCCATGGAACTAGCCATTGAGCCCTCCGTTCGATTTTGCTTCCCCGCAGATTTCTCTTCACTTACTATCATCATTATTAAACTAAATAGCACTCGGGACATGCGTATCATGGAAATTGGATCGAGTGCACCTCAGTTCGAGGTGCGTAGTTGAGCAAATAATAGTAAGGATTCATAATTCGGGCCACATAATATGGAAGAAGGATCCGGTCAGCAGTGGTCGTGTTGATGCGGTTTCTCGCCATTTTTCATGAAATCATAATACAAATATAGTTGACTCTGGTCATCACATTAACAAGTGTTGGCGAATTTAGCGAATAGGTTCATGGCAGATCTAATAGATGAACCTTAACAATTCGCCATAAACACTGTCACGTCAAGGAAACATTCGTCAGTTTGACGCAGAATCAGTGCATACGTGGAGCACATGCCACCTCCACTCAAGTTCACGGTGGAACAACGGTCACTGATGGGAGAGATATGCGAATTCGTTACTATGAAATGAGTGATTTCATGTCATGCAGTTGTGATCGAATGCACTGTATTCTCAATCAAAAGAGCAAAATGAAGTGGTGAATGAATCAAAAAATGTTGGAATTCCAAACATTCCCTCCGCTAATGTAGGGAAAGAATACCTCGTGCTTGCGAGGAAATATCCAGAGAAGGCCTATATAGCATTCTGGGCGGGAAAATTGGTTGCTCAATCTGCCAGCAGTAGTAATGATAACACTTGCTTTGCACAGTGAACGACAAGTACAATGAAACCGTTAAGCATTTACAGAGTTAAAGAGTGGACGTTTTAATGATCACACCTGGAAAACGTTCCCAGGTCGTCAACAAACACAGAAGTGCATTGCATGACACCGGGACTAAGGCCCACTATAGATTTTGTAAAATGCTGCGTACACTGCTATCTAATCAATTGTGTTGAATGTCGTGTAACTATGCAACCAAATTCCATTGGCAACCGGGGATAACTTTATCTGTTTGAGAGGATTGACGAAAGGTCTCACTATATATTTTTCTGTCTTAACAACATCAGATGCGGCGGGTTATTATTCGAGTCCTGCTCTGATGCATTCCAGGAAATACGTAACAGGATTCAATAGATTTACACACGCTGTCTGCCACAGACACCGTTCAAGATCTTATTAAAACGCTGATTCCATGGCCCACATGACACATGGAGCATTCGTCTATATCGACAAGTAATGGCACAAAAGTTACGTTCACCCGCACAGGACCGAATTCCACCTGTGGATCCTTTGATAGCATACAGTTATCGTCGCGTGTGATGAATCTGTATCGCTTATGCGCCAGCATCTTACTTGTTCAAGCGTTTCTGATGGAGCGCAATAGTCATAAATAATCGAGGTCCACAGGGGATGGAGCGTAAGCAAATAAAAGTAGGTGCACACACACACACCAGCACAGAACAGCAGCGAGTGATGTATGTTCACCGAAAGTTGTGCAGATCGGATGGATGCAGAACATCGAGGTAGTCAATATATGTAGACCATGTTTAAAGTCATATTCAAGTTAAAAGCTTTTCCTTTACGTATTTCTGAGCCTACAGTATGGACTCCAGATTTGTGAAGGGAGGTGGAGGGATGCTCACGATTTCCATTGAGTTCCATCAGCGTCGGTCCATAATGCATAAATTCTAAACTTATTTGCTTCTGAATACAAGTTACTAACTGCGATAGATGCACCTTACTTCTGCTAATTACCTCGATCAGGTAACAGACAGGGACAAGATAGCAGTATCCGGTTTTATTACCACATAATCAAAAATCATATGGAATATAGCAAAATTGTTCGACGAGGCAAGAGCCAAAGAAATTTAATAAGGAGAAACCATAACTGGCAAAGTAACGAAGGCAGATCTGGGAAAGCTTTCACTGAGAAGCTTTCCGCACTTCACCCAAGAATATTCAGATGTTCCCATCCCTTAACATCCTGAAGTTGGGATGCTGACATGATCTTAACGCATAATTCAACAATGATAACGCACCTAAATATTTGTTTACATAACAAATCCCCATGTTGAAGTGAATTCAATCCAGTCCTGTGTTGGAGGACAACTGTGAAACACAACTGTGTGTCTGCTGGCCTACCGTTATGTGGTAACAGTCTCTCGAAATGTCGAGAAATGAAAGTTTTACTTATTAACTCAATTTTCAATCAGCCTTCTGAGACTAACTGAAGCCATTGCGTATAAAGAGCGAAGCGATAAGAAATAATGAGCTGTATGGTGTGCAAAAACGACGAACCAACGAGTAACAGGGCTTAGTGTGTGTGTTTGTGTGTGTGCGTGTGTGAAAACTCTTAGCTAACTATTCCGAGTACTTAAGGCGGTGGGGAAATGAATACAATTTCTGATGTAAAGTGCCGAGGAAAGTTATCACCCACATAAGCGATTCACCTGCAGCGCACCGAATGCAAACTAGTGAAACTGTTGACGACTGTGATCTTGTGACACAAAGTTTCAACGGAGCATTTAGTGCGACTTGCAAATGTGCACAATGACCGGTACTGGCAAAATTGAATTGCAATCTCTACTCCCATTGAAACGTAGCAACGGAATCCGCAAATCGATTATTAGGACAGAACCACGGTATGCAAAGATGTCCGGTGCAATGCCTATGCATTTTGCGAACAGGACGGTGGCAGTAGTCCTTTATCTTTTCACACCTACATCAACAACAAACGTGTTGTAGTTCTGCCTGCAAAGCCGTGGGGAGCACGTGCAACTCAGAAGTAAGACTGAAGTTCCATTGATGTCTGCTTGAGGTCGGTCGCAATCAGCTTTAGAAGTCATCGAACAATTCACATGTGTATTTCGTACTGCGCAAGCTGCACACTTACGAACACGGCCAGCTGTAGGTGGGAGTTTTTGATTCAGGCGGAAGGAGAAAATGCATTGATGTGGCTGTCCCACCGTCAGAGACAACACTTGGCACTCTGCTGTATGCCAGTCGAGCTGAGTTTAGAAGCTATAGCCTGTAGTCTGTTTCGAGGAGCATTTTAAGTAAGGAGGGCATACGGAAACTGCTTGCTTTTGTTCTCCCAAGCATGACTGACTCTAAAGCCGAATGGCATTATCATCATCATCATTACACGTTCGCTGGAGGTGGAAAACACCTCAGCTATTGTGCCGCAATACAAAAGATAAGAAAAGGAAAACAAACGGTGGCACGCCCGCTGAGTCCCCAGTAACGGATGGACATCATTCCGGAGAGCTAACAGCTGGCTGCCGTAAAAGAGTCATATTATATCTATCAGGTGAGATCATGATTGGAGGAGGATGCTAAGCAGGAGGGGGATGGACAAAGGAACTCACAACACAAACGCCATTGGTGCCGGCTCCGAGCCATATCAGCAAGTGTGTCCAACCAAACGTGTTCACCGTCCTTAGGACCCCCAACCAGGCAGTCGGGATGCACCAACCGACGCCAACTTCGAAGTGAGGGTTTTCATTCCTCTCGACCAAGTCATCACTTGGCCTCCCCTCCTCCTCTTCCAACCGCACCCACAACGCGCAAACAATGCACGTCGCGGGAGTCGGTGTGCTGGCATGCGCAACACGTGGCCCAGCCATCGGAGCCTGGTGCGTGATATAATGGTGCTGAGGGGTTCACTCGCTCTTCCTGCAGCAAATACGCGACGTCGAACACGCTCATTGCTCACGCGGTGAAAATAATTCCTACCAGACATGAGCTAAGCCGCGAAGGCAGCGATGATCGAATGTGACGAGCCTCTTCATGTCTGTCGACCTGATGGGCCAGGTTTCACAGCCATATAGGAGAGTTGAACGGACGGATGCGTTGTAAACTCTGCTTTTCAGGGCAGAGCTTTTGCTTTACGGTTCGTAACCTCATCTTCAATCCCACGGGTGCTAATATAGCTGCCCAGGTACTTGAATTCCTGAACGACTTCTAGCAGATCACAACCAAGTGTTAGCGCAGGGCTGGGTCCCTGCCAAGTTTGGAGAAGTACTTTGCATTTCGATGGAGCAAAGCATAGCCCAAAATGATTGGCAGCCAGTGCTAATCGGTCCAGTACTATTTGGCATGTTTGGGAGCTGTCACAGATTAGGGCAATATCGTCTGCATACTCCAAGTCAAGACGTCGCTCACCAGGAAGTAGCTCCACACCTTCTAGGTCGTGTCCAGCGAACGCTGTTTCCATGACTTCATCAATAGCGAAGTTGAAGAGGAAAGGCGACAGCGGGCATCCTTGTCTCACACCGCTGGTGATACTGAAGGGTGGCGACAGTTTGCCATAAACCCTCACCCTGCCCGAACTATGCGCGTACAGCGCTTTGATAATATTTACATATTTATCAGGCACACCTTTCCTCAACAGACAGTCCCAAAGGGCACATAGATCGACTGAGTCGATGGCACCTTTTATGTCAAGAAACACGAAAACCGTGGGTCGCCAATAAACATGGCGGTGCTCCAACACTTGACGCAAGGTGAAGATGTGGTCGATGCAGCCGCGACCTTGACGAAATCCGGCTTGCTTTTCATGAATCTGGCTTTCACGAGTGCCAGTCAGTCTGTGGAGAATGATAGAGGCAATCAATTTAGAGGCAATCGAAATCAGACTGATCCCTCTATGATTGCCGCATTCCAAACGAGAGCCTCTCTTGAAAATTGGGACAATGACGGAGCGGTTTCAGTCTGTTGGGACTGTCTCCTGCTGCCAAAGTTTTACTAGCAACTCGTGTGTATCATCTATAAGAGCAGGTCCCCCGAATTCGAAGAGGGCTGGGGGAATTCTATTTGCCCCTGCGGCCATTTTCAATTTCAACAGCCTGATCTCACGTTCTAACTGGCAAAGTAACAAAAGCAGATCTCGGGAAGCTTTCATTGTGAAGATTTCCGCCCTTAACCCAAGAATATCCAGATGTTCCCGTCCATTAACATCATGAATGTCGAGTGCTGGCGCAAATTCAACAATGATAAGGCACCTAAATATTTACAGAAGTGTAGTAGGGGGGTTTGAATGGTATAGGTAGAATTTCGTCACATCTAGGCTCACTCAGACAGCCGCCACAAGCCCGGAAAAGCACTGTACGCGCGTTTCATCCTTTCGGGAATCATCAGCAGTGCGCATTCCATCGGACCCTTGGTAGGGCTCGAAACCGCAACTCGACTGTTGCCAGTCCGTGGTTGAGACCACTGAGCTACGGGGGACGGCAACGACCATCGTGAATAAGTTACTAGATGTGATATAGCGCCGCTCACTATCCACTGGCTTACACGTTACTGCCGTGCATAGGACAGGGTAGCCCCCTCACCAAGCGACGAGCTTAACAAACTTAAGCCGCCAATTATCTTATGGCATTATAAGCAGTTTGTTCTGTGTACTGATTGCAGAAGAGTAGTAGGGGGAGTTGAATGGTATAGGTAGAATTTCGTCACATCTAGGCTCACTCAGACAGCCGCCACAAGCCCGGAAAAGCACTGTACGCGCGTTTCATCCTTTCGGGAATCATCAGCAGTGCGCATTCCATCGGACCCCTGGTAGGGCTCGAAACCACAACTCGACTGTTGCCAGTCCGTGGTTGAGACCACTGAGCTACGGGGGACGGCAACGACCATCGTGAATAAGTTACTAGATGTGATATAGCGCCGTTCACTATCCATTGACTTACACGTTACTGCCGTGCAGAGGACAGGGTAGACCCCTCACCAAGCGACGAGCTTAACAAACTTAAGCCGCCAATAATCTTATGGCATTATAAGCAGTTTGTTCTGTGTACTGATTACAGAAGAGTAGTAGGGGGATTTGAATGGTATAGGTAGAATTTCGTCACGGACTGGCAACATTCGAGTTGCGGTTTCGAGCCCTACCAAGGGTCCGATGGAATGCGCACTGCTGATGATTCCCGAATGGATGAAACGCGCGTACAGTGCTTTTCCGGGCTTGTGGCGGCTGTCTGAGTGAGCCTAGATGTGACGAAATTCTACCTATACCATTCAAAGCCCCTACGACTCTTCTGTAATCAGTACACAGAACAAACTGCTTATAATGCCATAAGATTATTGGCTGCTTAAGTTTCGTAAGCTGGTCGCTTGGTGAGGGGTCTACCCTGTCCTCTGCACGGCAGTAACGTGTAAGTCAATGGATAGTGAACGGCGCTATATCACATCTAGTAACCTATTCACGATGGTCGTTGCCGTCCCCCGTAGCTCAGTGGTCTCAACCACGGACTGGCAACAGTCGAGTTGTGGTTTCGAGCCCTACCAGGGGTCCGATGGAATGCGCACTGCTGATGATTCCCGAAAGAATGAAACGCGCGTACAGTGCTTTTCCGGGCTTGTGGCGGCTGTCTGAGTGAGCCTAGATGTGACGAAATTCTACCCAAATATTTGTTTACATCACCAATCCCCATATTGGAGTGAATTCACTTCAGTCCTATGTTGGAAGACAACTGTGAAACACAACTGTGTCCGTTGGTATACATTAGGTGGCAACAGTCTCTCGAAATTTCGAGAAATGAAAGTTCTATTTATTAACTCAATTTTCAATCAGCCTTCTGGGACTAGCTGAAGCCATTGCGTATAAAGAGCGAAGCGATAAGAAATAATGAGCGGTATTGTGTGCAAAAACGACGAATCAACGAGTATCAGGGCTTAGTGTGTGTGTGCGTGTGTGCAAAATCTTAGCTAACTATTCCGAGTACTTAAGGCGGTGAGGAAATGAATGCAATTTCGCATATAAAGCGACGAGGAAAGTTATCACCCACGTGAGCGATTCATCTGCAGCGCACCGTATGCAAACCAGGGAACTGTTTACGACTTTGATCTTGTGACACAAAATTTCAACGGAGCATTTGGTGCGACTTGCGAATGTGCACAATGTCCGGTACTGACAAAATTGCATTGCAATATCTGCTCCCATTGAAATGTAGCAACGGAATCTGTAAATCGATTAATAGGACAAAAGCACGGTATGCAAAGACATCCGCTGCAATATCTATGCATTTTACGAACAGGACAGTGGCATATAGTCCTTTATATTTCCACACCTACATCAACAACAAACGTGTTGTAGTTCTGCCTGCAAAGCCGTGGGGAGCACGTGCAACTCAGGAGTAAGACTGAAGTTCCATTGGTGTCTGCTTGAGGTCGGTCGCAAGCAGCTTTAGAAGTCATCGAACAATTCACATGTGTATTTCGTACTGCGCAAGCTGCACACTTACGAACACGGCCAGCTGTAGGTGGGAGTTTTTGATTCAGGCGGAAGGAGAAAATGCATTGATGTGGCTGTCCCACCGTCAGAGACAATTCTTGGCACTCTGCTGTATGCCAGTCGAGCTGAGTATAGAAGCTATAGCCTGTAGTCTGTTTCGAGGAGCATATTAAGTAAGGAGGGCATACGGAAACTACTTGCTTTTGTTCTCCCAAACATGACTGACCCTAAAGCCGAATGGAATCTGCGTCCCTGTACATTTCAGTAGATCGTACAGCCATGCACGTAAGTCAAGTAGGTCGAATAGAACCGGGTGATGTGATTTCTTGGCAGGATTCCTCACAAATACACGCACAGCTGTTGTTAGTCTTAGCAACCTATTTGTCTTTACTCGTGAGTAATGCATAATCGAGTCTTGACTGTGGGCGATACCCGATTCACTAAGCACGTGGCACCCTTCACTTGCACAAAGTTTAACGCAAGCTAACATTCCAATCACGCATGCGATTCATTGTGACGGTTACATTGATATATTATCCAGATAACTTTAACTAACTAAAGACAGCGTCTGATTAGACTTAGTGCAGTTGGTGTAGTCAGGAGCAGTGATCCACCAACCGTCCAGTTATTGTACAGAGGTTAAAATGATCAACGTCTCCTTCAATCGATATCGCGTATCCAATTGATCAGGGTCATGAGAAGTCATCTGACTGCGAACTGTTCGATCAGCCATTGGTCGGCTGAATTCACTACATTTACCCATCTTGGCCCGCTCAACGAAATAGGATTGCCGCATGGAGCATGGCAACGCTCCTTAAGTTGTTACGATCTCTTGCAGCTATGCAATGACGTGAGCAGTTAGTTTCCCATCGAATCATATTCGCCATGACCACATATGCACTACCACGGGTGTAAGTCATCCTCCCAGTGTTAAACCCGAGTGGTGGGCAATTCGCGCACCCACTCCGAGTGAGCGATGTTAACGTAGCGGCTAGTGAGATTTGTTACTATGCTTACGCACATCACGATCACTGACGTTCTGTTATGCCCCTCTGTTCGATCTATTTAGGGTAGTGATTGTGAACCCTCGTCCCGATGCTGAGAAATATGCGGGATCCTGTTCGTGTATGGAGTCAATCCAGCGCATATTTGACAATTAGCAGCAGTCGGCTTTGTAATAGCGGTGAGGTTGAACAAGTTTGTACAGGGTGGCTGGGTGCACTAACTTGGCATACTTGGCTGTGCTACCTGATGATTTGATTACGTTCGGTATCATGGGAGGTCCTGCTAGTTCACAAGCAAATGAGATGGGGAAACGGCAAAAGAAATATACAGGAGATGAGCGAAAGGATGAAACTAAGTCAGCTTGATCTCTATTTTGGTGCATGAGGTAGCAGGGTCGGCAGCTGTACACACGTGGATGAATTATTCTGCCCCTTGTAATGGGTACATAGAGCTACGCACACGGAGTACCTGAACACTGTGCCCATAACAAAACAGTTAATCGCACGGTTGTGAAATACTCAGTTTGATCCATCAGACGGGCATTCTCTATACCTCAGCACAGGGCAGAGTACCAAATAAAACGTGTGGCCGAAGACTACCGCATGTTCCCTCACCGCATCACAACAATCTCGATGCACTCCTTCTCGGTGGTGTTTCATCGTATCCAAGATTACGCGCTAACTGCGGTGACACACAATACAATACCAGTCGAACGAGTTGTGCTAGAACTTCCATGTTTCAGGGCAGTGGCCACGAGCATAAGCAGGTGCTTACACCCGTGCGCTCCGTAGATAAACTGCATACGTACTTCAGAGTATAGCATGGACTACCGTATGCATGATGTTGCGTAACAATTGACTTGGCAGGCTACCTGAATTTAGCAAGTAACATTTACATCTGAACGGATGGAAACACTAGACGGGGTCGTTTTTCACATAACCTAAAGCATGTTGCAGAGTTGCAGCCATTCTACAATCCCAATAACGAATAACGCGAGTAACGACAAAGCAGTTACTAAAAGGAACTTCGCGCAAAGTGCCTTTCGGAGCAGGTTATTCCCTCGGACATATCCCAATAAAATATAAAGATAGCAACACTTTCAACAAATCTCAATGTTAGGGCTTGCAAAATGAGATGGAATATCAGCTACTTTCTCAATAGGATGGTGAGACCAGCAGACAGTAAACAAATGAATCAACTCAAATCGATTGACAGAAAGTGTTCTCTTGTCTAGCCCATTGTGAGAAATAGAAGTGACCGGTTACATCTGACTCACTGGCTTATACAAAAAGAACCCACTTTAAAGAAAGGAAAATTCTAAATTATGAAATTAATTGTGCTGGAGCGCGGACAACAATCTAGTCGCGAACCTCCAGGAAGGTTTGTTCCAAAGTGCTTTTAGTCCTAATAGAATTGGTGCTGGGTGCCATTCGGACTGTTGATATCAAGTGATGCGAAGCAAACCACTCAAGTTCTTAATCATTCTTATTTTGTATGATTAATTTAAACTGGTTCTTGCTGAAGTCCCTCAGAGCTGAGAGTTGAACCTACGTCTGACAACCGACAACACAATTGCCAGCGACTTTGGTCACTGGCAGCCTTGTGTCTTATATTCAGTCTCGGGTGGCAAGACGATTTGCGTAGCTCGAGCATCGATCCATGCTCATAGTTAATAAATGTCAAGCGATCATATGGAACTGGTAACATTATTTGCTTTGAAAGACCTACGGAAGCGATACGACTCATCAAGGTAGATAAAGCGCACTCATGTGGAAGCTGGAGGTGAACCCACGGCGGTACCCATAACGATATTTAGGCGTTGGGTGGGAAAGTGCATTGTTGCAGGTGGGCGTACGGGCGAGGAATACTCAGTTTCCATGCATTCAACACGTTGTTTAACTAGGATGCGGAATAACCTGCGTGGATATCGGGAGGAATGGCATTATTAATATTAGGGTGATGCAAATTACAACTCACTTACTCCCACTTCAAGTAGAGTAGGTACGTGAATATGGATTATCACGTATTACAATGTAGGTTTGCCTGAACCGCTGGGTTAATTCGTTTATCGTGCAACCAGTGCGACTCAATTGACGGGCTGGAATGTTGCGAATGAATGGACTAGGGACGAATGAGTATGTGGATCGTAGCAATTTGGGAGCCAGCAGCTTCATAGTTTGCGGAGCTGATGCCATTCTCGGATAATGATGCATTCATGAAATCAGTATATCCACTGAATACTATCCAGGATCGGATACATAATTGGATTGGGTTGAGACTCTGTACCTCTTTTGTACGCATCATGTGGATTGCGCAGGAACAGTTCCTTCGTATCTGTAATGTTTGTTCCTTTTAAGTTTTTCCTAGAGACCCCAATACCTAAGCAGTAATTGCAGATAATTATTTTAGTGGTGTCTATTTGAATGTTAGTTCCTGCACATAAATGTCTCACTGGACTAGTTTCTGGTTCTTACTACTCATTTATCGCCTGTGGCACTACTTACGCACGAGGAAGATAATTGTGCAGGACACTTGCGTTTGATTGTCCACCTTCAAATGCACTTGCAGCTGGTCGTTACATCTGTAAGTTTCACTACGGCGACATGATGGACAATGTCGGAAAAATAATTGAACCAATAGAATTTCCGATATTTTCTGCCGGTTTGGCTGCATACGTCGACATGTGCCTGTGCCTATCTAAGCTCACTGGATGGCTCGGGTTGCAATACCAGCGCCTGCATCCACACTTCTTGCGCATGCAGTGCAACCACAATGGGCTAAAATCAGGAGTGAAAGCTTTCACACTAAGCGAACCAAACCTCAGTCGATACACGATTCACTGGTGTGAACATTGGAAAATTCCTGTTTCTGCTTAGTAGGAGTAACTTAAGCATGCGCCCACGCTGTCTTTCTGTGCTATGCGGCGATAGTTACTATGTAGTGGAAGAAGTAAACTGGGATGTAAGCCACTGTCCTCTGCAATGGTAAAAACCTGTGTGGGCGTGAAGAATGGCTATCGCTAATTCCCAGTTAGCTTACAAGTTCAAAGGGCCTGTGTTCCGTCCATCATGTTTTGGTGCCATAAGCTGCTGGTGAGTTGGCGTATGCTGCTAACGGCCATGAGTTCATTCGCCAGCAGAGGTCCGAGGGAATGTGCACGACTGATGCGACCCAATAGGACGGAGCGCTCGTTTGGTGCTTTTCCGGATTGGGGTTAAACCAATCTGGCTTGTGAGAGGCTGATTTGCATACTGAACACTGAGAATAGCGAGCAAGAAGAGAAATGCCTGTGTTGCTTCATCGTAGGTGGACCGGGCAGATTTGAGGAATCACGTCGCTGATTCCTGCGCGGTGGCAGCATATCGCGGCAGCACTGCATCTGATCCGGGTGCGGTACGCTCCCCATACCTATAGTCCACAAAGTTAGAGTTAAAGAAGCTCTTAATTTCCGACACCGATTTCGACTCGACTAGCCTTTACGGCAATTTGTTCCCATATTTCACCACTCGACCCTCAATGCATAGAAAGTGAGCGATGCGCTTCAATTTTGGTACCACTAGTTTGTACCGGTGTCCGTGTGCGTCGCTCGGTGCGCGAACGTGCAGCAGCGGCTTCAACTTAGGGAAGTGGCCCAGTTGCACTAGCTGGTGCTACCTTGTGAGATCAAGTCGAAGCCGACGATATGACAGAGAAGTGAGCCCTAGTCCCCTACATAGATCCTCATACGACATCCCCCGTAAACGGGGTAGGAGACTGGTAGCCACATGATAGACCAGTTTCCGTCTCTGCGCCTCATCCACGGTGATCGGACGGTATGCAGGTGAGCCGTACTCAAGCACCGGTGTTATCATGGAAGAGAACATACGTGTGGTAATCTCGTCAGACCAAGTGCAGTAGCTGGGTCGAAGTACCTAAAGCGAGCGTAGTGCGTTTGCGTACTGTCTGTTCGTGGTGCTCGTAGGCTTCAGATCACAGGGTGAGTTTGCTTAGACTCTTTACGGAACTGGTGGATCGCAGCGGGTTATCGGCCAGGGTGTACGCACCCCCACCCCAGGCTAATAAAGGAGGACTTTGCTCTGGTCTGCTGCTTTTTCGGGTTGCAACAAATTGGGGTCGAGGGTTACCGATGCCTTTGCATGCTACTGCCCCTTCACCCTACTGGACTGACTCTGCGGTTAACCCAAATGTAGAATGCTGGGAAATCTGGAAATGTACTTTTTCAGATTATATTTCTGTGCGACCAGTTCTCAATTCATCCGTGACGCTGAAAACGGAGCATAATTTAAAGCTTTTGCGCTTGAACCTTGGCTCAGGTGGTCAACATAGATTAGATGCTATAGACCTGCGAGAGAAACCCATGTTGACAGAGACCTAATCAGCCCTCGATAAACATTGGGATGTTCGACTGAACACCTATCGTTCTCGGTACACTTTTTCGCAGTCGAAACAAGCAGCTGGTGTACCAGTGGATGCATTGCTTCCCCGTCTTGTTTGTTCTGTTCGAAAGTGTGACTACAATAGTATTCCCAAGAAAAAAGCGGAAGAAACTATGATAATACCACAATTGTTTTCTTGTCTCACGGATTCTGGGATCAGGCAGAGTCTCTTAATGGAGAATCCAGAAAAGCTCACACGGGACAGGGCCTGTGACTTGGTCTGCGCTAAGGTCGCAGTCACGGAACAAAACAAAATTTTCCTCTCTAACACAGGAGCTACTGAAGTTGACCGTTTGGATCCTACACGATCCTCAGTTAGAAATAAGTGTTACCGTTGTGGAAATGCTGAACATCGTGCAAATGATAAGTCATATCTTGCGAAGAGTGAAATCTGCCGGCATTGCGGTAAGACCGGTCACTTGGATCAGATTTGTCGTTCCCGCGCCATTTCTTTAGTTGATACTGCAAAGGAGTCAAGCGCTTCTCCGGTCATCAATGAACAACCCATGTATGTTGTTACTGAATGAGAACATCCACTTTCGTCTCCAACTCAAGAACCCAAACTGCCTTCGCCAGATATTCCTCGTGTGTTTTTGAAGTTAGAAACAAAACCATTTGTCTAGACATGGAACTGGAATCCGTGTCACCGATCACATTTAGTCATATTATTTTTACAAACGGCATTTTGGTCAGCTAACTGTACATCCTTCCGCTTACCCTTTCGTCAGCTACCCCAATGGTGATGTCCACATACTCGATTTTGTTACGGTTTCAATGTATCTTATAAACAGCTGGAAGCGTATAATTGAAGTTGGTGTCGTTAAAACTGCTAGTAAACCTCTATTGGGACGTAATACCATGGTCTTATTGAACGTATCATCATGCGTCAGCCGGATGACCATTGCCAGTGGCAACCTAAATTCGTTACGTTCCAGTTATCCAAATCTCTTTCTTCCGGATATTGGTAGAGTCCCAAAAGCAATGCACCACATTCGGTTGAGCGAGGATTAAAAACCTTTCAGCAATGCTCCACCTAATCCTGTACCTCTGGCCAAGCGAGAAGCGTTGTCGCAAGCTTTGCAAAATCTGGTCACGGAAGTCTTGATAGAACCCATACAGTGTTCTGAATGGGTTCATCCACTAGTTGCCGTTCAAAAGAAACATGGCGTTATTCGCGTATGTACCGATCTTCGAGCGCTTAATCGACAAATACATGTGGACAAGTTCCCTCTGCCTTCTCTCGACGAGTTGATGGTCAAGCTATCCAACACCAAACTTTTCTCAAAGCTGGATATTCGCAGCGCACACTATCACATGCCACATACTCCAGATTGTCGACAGTTGACTGCTTTCCTCACCCAAGACGGTTTGTATCAATACAAAGTGCTACCAATGGGCCTTAGTAATGCCCCAGCAGCCTATCGTTATCAGATCTCAAAGGATGTGTTGTGTAAATGGATGATATTCATGTCTTTGGTAGTAACCCAAGCGAACATCAGAAAAACTTACGTAATGTGCGGCAGAAACTGAATGAACTAAATCGCCGTATGAATACCAACAAATGCCAATTCGCTGTAACGGAGGTCAAGTTTTTTGGACATGTTATTTCTACCTCGGTTATTAAGACTAATGTGCAGAACACCAGTGCCATTCTCTATTGTCCAAAACCATGCAGCGTTAAACAGATGAAACATTTCTTGGGTTTGTGTTCGTATTGCCTTCGACATTTACTGAAGTTTGTGAATATTACCAAGCCCTGACAGAGGTAGATGCGCCAAAATCAGGAGTTTCGTTGGGTCACTGAACAAGACAATGCTTACATGACCATACCAGCAATGATTGAATCCACTCCTACGGTGACGATCTTCAATGAGCACTGTCCAATGTTTGTTTCAACTGATGCTTCAGATGGCTTGGGTGCAGTTCTGTCCCAGCTGCGCGATGGGGATTTGAAAATGATTGCGTACGCATCAGGTAACTTGTCTGGTACTGAAAGCAATTATTGCACTGGCGAGAAGGGGGCCCTCGCGTGCGTCTGGGAATGTGAGAAACGGCACTTTTACTTATTCGCACGTCCATTCACTTCGCGCACCGATCATTCTGCTCTTATAACGTTACTAAGTCGCGGTAGTAAAGGCAAAAAGCCGGTACGCTTGAGTCTCTGGTACTCACGTTTATTAAACTATGATTGTGAAATACAGTACGTGCCAGGGTACTTAAACCAACTTGCAGATGCCTTGTCGAGACCCCACTGTCCAACGAAGGCGAAAATGAGGACTTAGGAGGTAAAAATGATATCGCAGCTCTCAGACGGAATACCTACAATATTATTTGACCTGATACAAGAGTACACTGACGAAGACCCTGCCCTAGCGAAGCTTCGGGAGTACATAACCACTTCATGGCTTAGACGTACCAAGATCCAACCTGAGTTACTTCCATACTATACCCTACGGAAAGAGCTTTCTACTGTGAGCAACTGCATTATTAGAGGTGAGCAGTTTGTGGTCCACGCAACCCTTATTCCCATGGTGGTTGCATGTGCGCATGAAGATCATCCAGGGATTGTGCGAACAAAAGCTAAGGTACGACAATACTGTTGGTGGCCGAAGTTCGACTCCAGCTTTGAGGCGGTTATTCGGGAATGTTACGCCAGCCAACACTCCGGTACAAGTGCTAGGCTCCTGAATGCTCCAGTCCAACCGATCGTTTACCCAATGAAGCCATGGGAAAAATTTGCCATCGATATTATGGGCCCGTTTGGCAATGCACCTCCGCAGAAGCGAAATGTGCTAGTGGCTCCATGTTTCTACAGCAAATGGCCAGGGGCCATTCTATGCGGGGAGGTAACTACAGCCGTCACCCTAAATTGGCTCCGTTGTTTGTATGCAAGCTACAGTTTGCCTGAAGGAATAGTCACTGATAACGGCCCACAGTTTCGAAGTAACGAGTATGATGAATTCTTAAGGCGCAATGGTATCAGACACAGGAGGACTGTACCTTATAATCCTGCAGCGAATGGACTCGTTGAACGACTTAATCGTAAGTTGAAAAAATCTCTACAAGGCCTTCGGCTTTCGGGAGAATCCTGATATGATGGGTTGGTATTTGCCTTGAAGGTATACAGAACCACTCCACGTACTGCAACAGCAAGGACCCCCTCGGAGCTAATGCTAGGGCGAACAAATTGAACTCGATTAAATGCAGCCTTTACATACAAAGAAACCGGCTATCACAAGGGATACGAAAGACGGGGTGCTTACCAGACTAAATATAGACGCGTCGGGAAAACGTATGCTCTAGGGACGTTTTTCATGTGAGACTACCCAATTCACGGAAAGGAGGCAATGTATTCGGAACGCCGACCCGTGTGGAATCTGTGTGCACGCCAGGAACTTATAGGTTGGCTGATGAGACAAAGGTGGATGCAAGATGGCTGCATACAGCGCTTTCCCAAACTGCTATTGAACAGACGAGCACACCTACAACGCAGCGTTTGGTACAAACTAATACAAACTTACGGCGTTCCAGTCGGGTACGCCGCCCTGTCTACCAATACGCCTTAACGGATAACGCCACAAGACAATTCTTCGAGATGCTGACATTAAAGTTGATCGTTCATAGACATGTAGTGTCTATATATTTACGAACAGAGGTGGGGGCAATGTCGTGTTCAAATTGTTTGCTTTGCTTTTGCCCTCGATTCGCTTATCCTACCCACACTTTTATTTTGCACTCGTTGGCCTATCATGTGATCTTGCATTTGATTGGTCGCAATGCGGACTTCCATCGAGTTAATTGTACTGCCCGTGTGTGCGGACGGTTTCGTCCATACATACGTTCCTGTGCTGCACTGGTCTGCTGCTTTTTCGGGATACTCGCTGTTTGTTGGTTTCACTTAAGAATTTGATACGTGAATTGCGAGGAATTTTGGCCGGTGTTGGGTAGGTTTGCTTTTCCGAACACGTTTAATTGAATGTCGGCACAGTGGTATGCGGACGAGAGTGCAGCTGAGTGTGCAGACCTTGGATGATTTTGCAGTAGTTTCTGGTGTTAAGCAAAACTGTGTCTTAGCTCCAACCCTGTTTAATGTTTACCTTCATGCCATGATGTCTTGTACATGTCATGTTGCTTGTGCTTACCGTGTTCGTGTGGAGCACCGTATTGATGGTGTGTTGCTGAACATCCGTCGTTTCGGTGCGATAATCCTAGGCTGTGAGAAAACTGTACGTATGCTGCAGTTCGCTGACGACTCGGCGTTGTACGCAAGCAACGTGGATGTGTTGCATCACATGAGTATTGCTCTGGTTTCGACGCTGGCCAACTTCGGATTCAACAGCAACACAAGCAAAACTGTGTGTCACTTTCAATCTACGAGCAATCTACGATGCAATCTACAATGGTGACGAAGTATTGGGAACCACCTTCCGCTTCTGATACCTTGAGAGTGTTGTTTCGACTGACCAGGAAATACACACTGAGCTGCGTATCCGCGTAACGAAGGCAGCGGCGACATTCGGGTAGCTTGAGAACCGAGTGAGAAACAGCCATCTGCTTACCGTTGCCACGAAGCTGATGGTCTACTAGTTCATGGTGCTGTCTGTTCCTCTATGTAGCACCGACACGTGGACGATATACCGGCGACATGTGAGACATCTTGAGCCGTTTCGTCAACAGTGTCTGCGACGGATTCTGCGCATCGGTTGGTGCGACAGAGTTGCAGACACAGAGGTGTTACACCGAAGTGCAATGTATGCAGTAGCCTGCATTCTTTTACTGCGACACCTGTGGCTCCGTCATGTGTGCCGTATGGATTCGACGCGGATAACAAAGCTGCTGTTGCATGGTCAGCTGAGTGTGGGGAAACGGCATGTTGGGAAACCAAAACTTCGTTAGCGGTACATGATCAATTTGAGCCTCTCAAGTTCTAAGGTTGATTACACGCGTTGGGAATCGAAGGCGATTGATCGGCTTGCATGGCGCGATCTGATCACGAAGGAGGTTGTTGAAATGCAGGAAAATGCTCCCGTGCACGCGGAGAACTAGCGACAGGCGCTGATGGGTCATAATTCACCGACATCGAGCTCCTGTTGCTGTGTCACATACAGTCGCGATTGCTTGAGTCAGCAGGTCTAGTGAGCCACGAGCGAGGCCACTCGGAACCAGTGTGGAAACAAAGAAGAGTCTTGTTGAGGACGTAAGCAGAACCGGCACAACAATGTTACGTAGGCTGCATGCGCTTCCATCCGATTTGCCGACCGTGTGCTTGGGTGCGGATTTTCAATATTTTAGATGATTGGTCTGCTGTATTTTCAGTAGGCTTGTTTTGATAGCTCATGTTAATGTCCACCTGATTCATATTCTATTAACTTGTACATGTCGCTGTAACGACAATTGGTTACCTTCGTTTCTTTTTTCTCATCTGTTGCATACGATTGATTGATCATTTGTTTCAAGATGTTAAACTTTGTGCGAATATGTGGATAACTCATTTATTTCCTATGTTGATTTAGTGAAGAGTTGTGTCGGCCTATCCGAATACTTTATTCGATATATTTTGTTTGATATTGTCATTTCAACTGATTGGTTGCTGCTTGGCATCCCCGGTGTGGTTGCACTAGATGTGTATGTTGAGAAGGTGTCTACCGGTATATTATGTTGTGACGCCCAGTACGCCTTCACCCCACGACCGCAAGAAGAAGTCCAAGATGAGCCGGGATGAACAGATTTTCTATTGCAGTACGGCACCAGTTATATAGCTTTACAACAAGGGCGAAGCCAAGCTACTAAACGCATGAGGTCCAACAGGCATGGAGAAAACACAAAATGGAACAAGCAAATGAGAATCGCGAAAATTACGAGCCAATGAAGTGCGGCAAAGAAAATAGTGTCTGCGGAGTTAATCCCTGGGGGTAACCTTCTGATGAGCGACCATTAAAAACGACGAGTAGTGTCCAATCAGTGTGGAGAAGTGATGCGTTTAAACAAATGCCAGAACAGTTGATAGTGAGAATGATACAAACCAGGAAAATAAAAACAGGCATAATAAATATGTGTTGGCTGAATAATACATCCACGTGAAAAAGCTAAGGAACGCTGAGCAAAAGAAACCAATCAGAATGTCCACAGAATGAGACGGCTGAAATGAGCTGTGAGCGATTGCGAATGAGGCTGAGGAAAGCGACGTGTCCAAAATGTAGCAGAGAAGCAGGTAACTGCGCAAACAAAGAAATAGGCAACTAAAATAATTCATGAAACTGAGGGTTAAGTAGCCAGCCCCCTAACATCTCCCCCTTCTAAAAAGTTAGTTACCTGTACGGAACATAGCTTTTTCGACGCGGGTCCACTTGAAATGGCTGTACAAATTTTCTTGTTCGTTGGGGTCTGTTCCGACCTTCTTGTTCCGGGCATTCCCTTGGTTGAAATTCTCGGCGTGAAGAAGCACTTGGTTTACCATTGTCAAGCAACTCATTAACATCAAATCTGTTGGCATTCTGAACATCACCTTCCAGTGTACACCTCGGTTTCAGCTGATTTGCGTGACGTCTCCATACCTGCGCACCAACTTGAACATCGTACATCACCCGCCCCCGACGTCGCACGATGCGTCCTGGTATCCAGCTGATCCGCCGTCCCTGAATAGCCGCTGCAGATACAAATTCGCCAACTCTGAACATCCTTCTCCGTGCTCCGTACCGCCTGTTGTATTGCTGCTCCATTGCTAAGTTCCTTGTTTGTGGGAGAGGACGCCTGGGTGTCAGCAAATCCAGTGTAGTTCTCAATCTGCGACCCATTAGGACTTCAGCTGGTGACTTCCCATCGGGTGCATTGGGATTGGGAGTTACTCGATAATTCAATAGGAACCGGTCCAGTCTTTCGTCCAACGTTCCCTCGCCTTTTGACTTCAAAAGTGCTCTTTTCAGGGTATCAACGAATCTTTCCGCTTGGCCATTTGACTGTGGATAATATGGTGCTGTCCTCACGTGCTCGATTCCATTTTGTGCGCAAAACTCGGCGAATTGATAGGACGTAAACTGCGATCCGTTGTCGGAAATAACGGTTTTTGGTAGGCCATGCTGACTGAATACATGTCTCATTTCCGAGATCGTGCTGTTTGAGGACGTGGTTTTCATCCGGATCACTTCCGGCCACTTACTGTACGCGTCAACCATCACAAGAAATTCCACACCCTCGACTGGTCCTGCGAAATCAACATGTATGCGCGACCAGGGAGATCCTGGATTCGACCAAGATTGCAATGGCACACGCACCGGCAGTTTGGATGCACTGATGCATCTGGAACAGGATCGACCGATATCCTCAATTTGGCTGTCCATCATCGGCCAAAAGACGTAGCTGCGAGCGAGTGCCTTCATGCGGGCGATTCCTGGATGGCCCTTGTGCAGCTCTCTTAGTATGCGTTGTCTGAGCACTTCTGGAATGACTATGCGATCTGCGAAAAACAGACAGGAATCAACTTCCGACAATGCGCCTCGCCTTGTGAAGAACTGGGTCAAAGCTTCGTTCGGACACTTCTTTGGCCATCCACTTCTTGTATAGGTTAATACTTCTTGTAGCACAGCGTCCTGTTTAGTGGCTTGCGCAACCATTAAACCATTCACTGGCAAGTTACACACTGCGTCTTGTATCATGTAGCTGACGTCCGATTCGGCTGCAATGGATGCAATGACTGCGTCTTCTTGATCGCGTCTACCGGTATTGATCAGTCTGGACAGGGCGTCCGCTTGTCCAATAGAATCAGTGGACAAATACCGCATGCCAAAATCATACCCCAGGAGCAGAGTTGCCCAGCGCTGAAGTCGACTGGCTGTATATGTCGGAATGCCTTTCTTAGATCCAAAGATTGCCAAAAGCGGTTTGTGGTCAGTCACCAGCGTGAATCTTCTGCCATATATCATCTTGTGAAATCTCTGTACGGCAAAGATAATAGCCAACGCCTCCTTCTCAATTTGACTGTAGTTCTTTTCAGATGCGGTCAACGCTCGTGCCACATGTGCCACAGCCTTTTCGGACCCGTCTGGAAAGCGATGTGAGATGACAGCACCAATTCCATAACTCGAAGCATCCGTAGCCACGACAATCTCCTGCTTCGGATTGTAATGCGTAAGGAGCAAATCTGATTTCAGCAGAGATTTGAGTTTGTCAAAAGCTTCTTGACACTGTGCGGACCAGTTCCATTCAACATCTTTCATCAACAATTGGTTTAAAGGATGACGTAATCGATGCATGCAAGGTAGGAACTCACTATAATGACTAACCATCCCAAGGAATGAGCGCAAGGTTGTGACATCCGTTGGTGCCGGTAATCTGTCTATGGCCTCGATATTTTCAGGATCAGGCCGTCGACCGTTCTCGTCAATCACGAAACCCAGGAACTTGATGGATTTCAGGAAAAATTTGCATTTGTCAGCTCGCAACCGGAATCCATATTCCTTAATTCTCATCATCACGTCATCCAATCGTTGAAACAATTCCTCCTGGGTTCCGCCCATTATGATGATATCATCTAGATAGGCTGCTGCTCCCGTCAAGCCAGTCAACATAGCGTCCATAACTTGTTGAAAGATTGCAGGTGCAGTTTTTACTCCAAATGGCAAACGATTATACTGGTAAAGGCCGCGATGCGTGTTGATGGTCAGAAGTTTTCTGCTTTCCGGTTCGACCTGCAGTTGCAAATAAGCGTCTGCCAGATCCAGAGTAGCAAAGTACTTGCCTCCATTCAGCTTTGCAAACACGTCGTCTGGGAGTGGAAGCGGGTACTGATGGGGTTCTAATGCAGCATTCAAGCCGGTTGAAAAATCTGCACATAAACGAACTGAGCCATTCGGTTTTCTGATCACAACGATAGGCGCCGCCCATTGTGAGAAACTGACTTGCTCGATCACTCCGGCCTGCTGTAATCGATCAAGCTCATGCTCCACTAGTTCTTGGGATGCGTGAGGGACTGGACGTCTGGGTCGGAACACTGGTTTTGCCTCAGGAAGCAAGGTAAGCTTTGCCTGCATTTTCGTGCAATGTCCAAGCTCTGATTGAAATACACATGCATACTTCGATTGAAGCAGTTCTGCAATACTTTGACCCGGCTGATTCGATACGGCTGTACGAAGCACCGCGACATTATTCTCAGAACAAATGTGACTCAATGGTACGTCGAGTAGATGCAGCTTCTCGATCCAATCGATGCCGAGCAGATTTACGTCACTGCTCGTAACCAAGTAAATCGTGCCACGAAGATTCAAGCCATTGAAGCTGACTTCGCACTCAATCTCGCCATCTAATCTCAGTGGTCCCCCAGATGCATTTTTAGCCGTCAGGGTTGTGCGTTTGAATGCTGGTCTCCCAAGCCTCTTCCAGACTGATCTCGAGATGATTGTAATGTCGGACGCTGTATCCAGCTGCAACGTGATAGGAACACCATTGACTTTTACTGACACGTACTTTCTCTTGCGTTCAAGTTCTGTGCGAAAGGCGGCGAGGATTATCTTTGCGGCCGGTCCGTGAAAATTGGCTCTTCTAAAATTGGGATTTACGCGCATTTTGGGGGGAAAAGAACGTTTGAAATTGTTCACAACTCGGCAGTGGGTTTCCTTATGGCCAATCCGTCTGCACTTCTGACATTGGTGCGTTTTATATGTGCAATCTCTCACAAAATGCCAGGCGCCACAATTCCAACATGCGGTCGGGGGCTTCTGAGTTGATCCAGTTCGATTCATTCCTTTACGTCGGATAGCTGTACGACAAATTTGGGGTTCAATTCTGTGATCACCAGTTTCAACCATTTTTGTATCGTGCTTCAAATTAATCAGCCGCTGGCATTCTGTAGTGATATCCTGCAACGTCAGTTGTGGTTCCTGTTCAAGCTTGTGTAAAATTCGTGTGCGAATATCGGCATCAGCGTGGGACTGGAGACTGCACACAAAAATAAGACTCTTAAATTGATCCGCAGTCATCGTGCCCAGTTTGAATCGTTCGCATTCGCGGTTCACAATCCCAGCATGAGTGACAAAGTCATGAACATCGCGTTTGACCAACTTCAAACAATTGTACCGAATGCTGAACAAAGAGGCTTGCTCACTGAAGATCTGCGTCAAAGTTCTCACGGTCTCATCAAAGCTGAAGTCCCTTGCGTTTTTCGGCAACACGAAATTTGTGTAGCGTTCATGCTCCACTGCTCCAAGTTTTCTCAACAACAATCGAACTTTCCAGGCATCATCTTGGTCAGCAAACTCCACTCGAAAAATATCCTCATACTTCTTAAACCATGAATCGAAGGTTACACCACTCAATCCATCGAAAACAAATTCTGTGATTGATGCAGTAAGGGCGTCCACTGATGATCGTGCAATCGTCGTCGTCGGGGGTTCTGTCTGAAGGTTCAATTTCTGTGTAAGCAATTCGATCAGCTGCCTTTGCGATTTCTCAAATTGCAATTGTTGCTGTTGAAGTAAAGTCTGCAATTGCTCGAACGAAACCGACATAGTTCACCACTTCTCGTCGCCAGAAGAATATGTTGTGACGCCCAGTACGCCTTCGCCCCACGACCGCAAGAAGAAGTCCAAGATGAGCCGGGATGAACAGATTTTCTATTGCAGTACGGCACCAGTTATATAGCTTTACAACAAGGGCGAAGCCAAGCTACTAAACGCATGAGGTCCAACAGGCATGGAGAAAACACAAAATGGAACAAGCAAATGAGAATCGCGAAAATTACGAGCCAATGAAGTGCGGCAAAGAAAATAGTGTCTGCGGAGTTAATCCCTGGGGGTAACCTTCTGATGAGCGACCATTAAAAACGACGAGTAGTGTCCAATCAGTGTGGAGAAGTGATGCGTTTAAACAAATGCCAGAACAGTTGATAGTGAGAATGATACAAACCAGGAAAATAAAAACAGGCATAATAAATATGTGTTGGCTGAATAATACATCCACGTGAAAAAGCTAAGGAACGCTGAGCAAAAGAAACCAATCAGAATGTCCACAGAATGAGACGGCTGAAATGAGCTGTGAGCGATTGCGAATGAGGCTGAGGAAAGCGACGTGTCCAAGATGTAGCAGGGAAGCAGGTAACTGCGCAAACAAAGAAATAGGCAACTAAAATAATTCATGAAACTGAGGGTTAAGTAGCCAGCCCCCTAACATATTACATACTACCTCGTCCATAATGGCTCCAGGAGACACTTGGTCATTCCTGGAGGGGATGGGGTGCACGGTACTTGTGGCCGTGCTGGGCTCGAAGAACCGTTCCATGCATTCAGTATGGAGTGACCCACGGTCCCGTCTCTACCTGGTGTGTCCTTGATTCTACAAATACTGCTTCTGTTTGCCTGTGAAGGAATGTGGGCCGGGTCTCTTGATGAAACTTAGGTTTCCTCCACATGCCTCCCGGTCTTACTCTTTCGGATTTACACTGGATGTGGGATTTGTGGATGGTGCTGTTGGAGGTTCAGCGGAAGCCATCCATGGTCCCTCAGTAGCCGCAGGCATCCGGTGGCTATCTGCATGGAGGTCGCAGTGACAGACCGGATGCAGGCAATCATTATACTTGACCAAATACCATTGGCAGGTTGCCGCAACACATGGGTTACAGTAAGAATATAAAAGAGGGGCGAGAAAGTAGTCAGGAGAAATGTGCCTAACAACATGATCGCCATTGGGCAGGATTCCGGGCCACATCCGATAGCTTTCTCAACCAGATGTGCTCACTGTCCTTGAGAGTCTGGAACGGCATACCGTGGCCAAATGCAACGTCAGCGCCTTGACACCCTAGTCCCAGCTTGTGTAATGGCCACCTTTCCGTTGCTTTCGCCTAAAGCTGGCGCAGTCAAATGGAGCACGGCGGGCCAACTGTTGAGCTGGCATACGGAAGGCGTAACGGAGCCACCAGAACACACACAAGGAACCATGCAGCTCAGTGATCGGCTGAGACTGCATGACTTGAAAATACATATTCGAGCGCCTCTACTAAGGCCATGCAGGTGACGTAAATCAGTAATGTTCCAGAGGTAGCGGTGATCAATCACCGACAGGTCTTGGACACCTACCGCTCGAACGCTCCAGGTCTTGCATCCATACAACAGCACTGTACGTGCCAGAGCGTTGAAGACTCGACCTTTTAGTGAAAGGCTGAGATCACGTAGGCGTCAGCGATGTTGGAGCTTGGCAAAAACTACTGTGCTTTTGGTGGTGCGCAAAATAATATCACCCGTCAATCCGTTCACCCTAATGCAACACCTAGTGTAACTGCGCTTGTAAAGCACTTTTCAGGAAAAATTCGAAAGGGCAAGGATAGGAGTATCTTCCAACCATTCCTAGAGGAAAACCTATTGATTCGAGAGGGGAAAGATCATTCAAACTTGCAAAGCAGACATCTCTGACCTATGCAACTAGTCCTGGGCATATCATACAGGATCATAAATTACGATGATATCCTCAGCATACTCAAGTCATGGAGCGTAGCACCAGAGGCTAACTCGACGCAAGCAACTCCATCGTTCCCCTGTGTCGGCTGTAGGATATCACACATAGCGGAGTGGAACAATGGAACAATGGTTTATAAGGGTAAAAAAACATCGTATAACAAGTCCCGTGGGATGGAAATTATTGCGAAAATAAATTGCATAATAAAGTGAAAAGCGTTGTGGTGGACTCACCATAGACTTATGTGGAATAGCGGAGATGTTCGCCTATTAAACGTATAAATCCATCGATCCGTTGATTAGGCGTTTGGCAAGACACCGTTTGATTGCATTTTGTAACCCCTGGCTAACAAGTCATAAAATGAAATGTAAGTGAGACAATGCATCGTCAACACGTTTTCTAAATATCGCCAGATTGGGAGCAGAGACGACATAATTAGGGATGGCGTTCCAAGGCTGGCACACGCGGAGAGAAAAGAAATTTCTACGGCATTCAAGCCGGCTATAATGAATTGCCAGTTTCAGAGGGTGACCTCTTGGTTTAGTGTTGTGCTTCAATTCCAGCAGCCGACGGCAAATGTGGTTTGGGTTCTTCAGAATCTGGTAGGATGATGCGGGGCACCCCTGTCTTATGTCAGTGGTGTTACTAAAGGAGGGTGACATTTCGTCGCAAACCGGCACACGGCCCGACGTTCAAGAGTAAATAGTTTGAGGAATGTTACAGTGATTCTCGGACACTCTCTTTCTCAGCAGACAACCCCAGAGAACAGCCCTGTCAACTGACTCAAATGCTGCGTTTCTGTTCAGGGAGCAAATGATGGTAGGCAGATCAAAAGTTCGACGGTGCTCGAGCATTTGGTGGATCTTAAAGCGGTGATTATTGTAGCTCCCGTCTGGGTGAAGCCCAGCTTTTTATTCGCATAGGTACAGTTAATCAACCCGACTGCGGCTTCGTAGAAGCATAGAGGCAAGCACTTTAGATGCAACGCATAGGCGACTGCTGTCTCGGTAGTTGGTGCAATCCATTCGGCCAACTTTTCTGAAGCTGGGCTCGATGTCCGCTAAGCACCAGTCAGATAGTATGAGTTCTGTGATTTAAATCACCTGAAGAATTGTAGTCAATACAAAAAGACGGGGTAGGTCACTATGTTTGTGAGGACCCGGAGGCAGTTCGTCGGGACCGGGAGGTTTGTAACCTATTAGAAGATGACGCATGTAGGGAACCTCAGCTTTAGATGGTGAAGTGGTGAGTACACACCAGCGAACACCATAGGAAAAAGTATCTCAACTCGATTGACATATTCAACCAGGTCATTAGACAAGTTCCACTTCACGGAACTTATGTACATCCGCGAGACAGTTAGTTAAACTTCTAATACAAACTGCTGTATTTTTAGACTTGCGAATGGTTTTGTGAAAATCAGTCTCTTTGTGTGCGGTTTAAGATCTGAGTTAAAGAGACAATCGTGTGATTCACCGCTCCTACAATTACTTCAGCTTGAATGTGCCCCCACGAATGTGCCCGCCTAGGATTCGCTTTTTAAGTATGGCTTCATGGTGTATTAAAAGCCTATCACATATTATTAGCCCTGCACAATACTTGTTTGCAAGGGATGCTCTCCAATCGCCACTTACCGTTTTCACGGACACAAGTATTTGGCCTTTACTATTATCGCTTCTTACTCATTTGGCTCATTCAGCGACCCCTGTGTTGTTGCTTGGCCGCGATGCGCTATTGTAGCTTTGCTTTACCCACTATTGTACACTAGACAAGAAAGAAGTTTTCGGATACATACAACCCGTTGCTGGCTCGTCTTTGTGTTCTCCTTGCTGTCGTGGAGTGCGAACGATCGGTGGCGACAAAACTTGGGGAATACTATGTAGAGACATGGGCGAATCACCGCAACTTTTAAAAATGATAAGCACCGGAACTCGCAAACCATTACCCAGTGGTCCGCATTCTTTACTCCCAAAGATGATGGAAGCATCCTTCGCTTAGATCTCAGTAAACCATCTAGAAATCTGCAATAGCCTAACAACAGATCAGTACAGTTTTCGTCACTACTGTATATGCACAACCGACCCACTGATTCCACACGGTTGCTCGACGGAAGTGACTGACAAATGGACAAGCACTGAGGTCATTCAACTCAACTTCTCCAAAGTCTGCGACCGCCTGGACTACCACATTCCGATTTCCGGTTAGAAAGCTAGGGGGTTTTGAATGCTGTTGTTGGATGGATGAGGATTTTTGCGCGGCGAAGACAACTGCGTTCGATCGCCTGGATCATGGGATATTTCTATTCAAGTTTCACTATTAGGGCATCAGTGACCGTGTACTAATCTGCATCGTCAACTTCTTCATCCAACGGCAATTAATGGTCATAGTTCGGAGCTCCTTATTCTACTCCATACAAGTCGAGTTAGGCGCACCGCATGATTCAGTTCCACGTCCACGAATGCTTTGGTTTATTAATGACTTCGCACAGGAAATCGCTTCAAACCTTCTGCTACTTGCCGACGACAGAAAGATTTGATACAAGATTATGGGGAATGCCGACCAACTTCTGCTTCAAATTGAAGTAGACACGGTACATTCGTAGTAAATCCAAAATTTACTGCCTTGCAACTTGACTAACCGCATGGTATTCTCCATACAACACCAGCGCAACTACTCGTGCAGGCTCGGGAGGCATATACTGCAGCAATCTTCCGTCAAACGTCACCTGGGTGTGCTTGTTTAGAATGACTTAGGTTGCTACAGGCAATCCGAAAAGATCTCGAATGATGGTAACCAACAAGTCGGGGTGTTGCGACGGGCGTTCGGACAAATTGATATCTAGCTTTTCAGACAAAAGCGCAGTGCGTATGTGCGTCCCCGTGCCGGATAGGCAATTCAACTTTGGCTTCCATGGCTGCGACACGACAGCAATACACTGAAGCAGTCTTAACGTCGGGCATCCAAGTACCTCAGTAGAATACGCTACCTCCCATATGAGCAGAGGCAGCGACGATAGGAGTATTCAGGCGACGGTATCGTCGATTACGAGGTGACGTGGTAAAGAACTAGTAGATTCGGCACGACCCACATTGTGTGGACCGTTCGTTACTACAACTCAGCAGTGATACAAACCTGAGAGGTCACTCACTGAAACTCCCGGAGCATTGTAGCGGTCTGGAGTACCGCGGAAATAGTTTTTCTACTCGTGTGTGTCACCGGTGGAACGCTGTCCTCAAATCGGTCGTTTCTGCAACCTCACTAGCAATATTTAAGAGACTGTTGAATGACCAACTCAGCCACTTACACTTTGATACTTGACATTATATTCTTAATATTCTCCTGGAATATACTTTGAATGTATTTGCTGTTACCTGTGTGTGCTATGAAACTACGCGGATTGGAGGACTACAGCATAACAACTGATAAGTCCCTATTTTCATACATAAGGTGCTGCCTGTTCTTTTCAATAACCGCACCAAATCACTCAACGGGACCTATAAAACAATGCTTCTTAACCGGTATAGATTCACTATACCTTTCTTCAATGTTCATGTTAAATTTCACAGTTTGCTGTCCTGTCCGATTCAGCTTGTATGCGGAGTTCCATAAGGATCAGCGCTGAGGTCGAGTCTGCTCTTCGTGTTCTTTAAGGAGCTTTCGCGTCCGAGGACGTCTGCATTCTTAATTTTTGATGATGATGTTAAGGTGTGGCTAGCAGTCGCCGACCAAGGAGAGCACAGTGCACTTCAACACCATCTGGACAATGCGAATGAGTGGTTTATTTCACATCCTGCTCTAAATTAGTTCGCCCAGATGTAGCGTGGTCCACATCCGTCATCAGCCGAATATCATACACAGGCTTGGAGACTATGCCATGCAAGCAGACACTGAGGAGTGCGACCCAGGGTATTAATTCAGGCTGACCTCGGTTGATAAGAACAGTCTGCAAATTCCTCAAAGACTGGGAACCAACACGTTGGCATGCTGCGGGGATCATTCAGGTGGTTTGATCCATCTGTCTACCCGCAGACACATTACACATACGTACCTCATGTGAAATGGACAATACAAGTTTGGCAGCCCTGGCAAAAGTAAGATCTTACAGCGCCCGGTACTCCACAGCGCTGAAGCAGCAAGCGCATCAGAGAATGGAAATACCTTCCATGTTAGCTCAAGCTGCGATCCCCACGATTGCACCGCTGCACATACGAGGTGACCTAATAATAACCTAGCAGATTGCGAGGAGTCCAAAACACCTCTGTAGCCATCTACTGCAACTTAGTGACAACAACGGACAACAACTTGAGAGGTCACCGATTCAAGCTGGCTACACAAAACAACCGGCCGGAATGTCTCAGGAATTTTTTCTCTCTTCCTGTGTGCCACCCGACAAGCGCACTTCCTAATCACCTTGTCCCCACCCCTAGATTATCTCTGTGTAAAAAATCGTCCTAGTGTTGATTTTACCTGCCTATATTACGGAATATAGCCCGTGAACATCGGAATGCGGCATAACTTAACTAACCGCGCATCAACCAGCATTTCCATACACAAGTGAGGCAGACAGTTTTCCAACTGCCCTTATGTAAACAATATAGTGAACCAATCAAAACGCTTTTCACTTTATTACTATGTTCCAATTTTCCACCTGGTGCTTTTCATTCTGGCTATCCCACAGGAATCATTAAGCACCTGTTGTTTACTCGCAATGCATCGTTGTTCCGTTACTCCATTGTTCCTTGTTCTAACGTGGGGTAGGTAGGGATCACGACGCCAGTGAACAAAATGACCCCACTCTACACTCATTAAAACTCGCACGCTGCTCACTCTAGCTACGTCAGTTTGAGGAGGTTGGTGATGCAGCCCCACAGGAACGGTGCGAACACCGACGTCTCTACAAGGCAGCAGCGGATGGTTTGAAGACATGCGCCAAATCACTGATGTTCCCGCCATGCAGCTTGCAAGTGTCTGGGAAGAGTGAGTGTCGATGGGTGTACGCGCTACGACTAATCCACCCACTGCACCTTTCCAAAATTTCAACGATGCGAACAAGTGATGCCATCTCACCTTACGCTGGTAGAGTAAACCAATGAATTAAGGCGTCTCTGCAACGACGGGCAGGGAAGAACTGATAAATAAGACCTCTGAAGCGAAGTGAAGTTTACAATCGACAAAGGAGTTGCACAGTCCATATTCTGATGGTAGCATCCCGAATAGCCGTTAAGGTGCCCTGTGTGAGAAGACGCTTAGTAAAAGCAAATAGCACGTTATATAGTATAGAAAAGCTTTTGGAGTAGTCATTTCCTTCTGAGGGTATAGAAGGAGAAACACAATAGCTCACCCAGTCTTTGAAGCAATGTGTAAGTAACATGGAAAATCCCCAGAAGTGTTGACAGTATTGTGCTGCCATACGTTACACTAGGCCAACGAACCAATTTCCATGCTGCCGCAATATTCAACCACAGGAAATGTGCAGCAAGTTGATTTTCGTGCTTGTCATTTGCAGCGGTGCATGCTGACGCCAGTTCACCAAATCAAACCTGACACCTTGAAGCGCATCAACTGGCTAGCTCCCTGGCAGAGTCTCATGCGTCTCTGTGTCTAAGGTGTGTATTAGTTGTTGTATGTGAGCTATAGATGGGAATGCACGAAATGTCTTCAGGTCATTTTCAAGCTTGGTGCCAGAAGGGTAGTACTTACCTCAGCCGTTATTTATTTATACTTGTGATTCATCACAGCCAGCTTCCAAATGAGATAGCCGTCCACCTGCCCGGAAAAGCACTAGACTGCAGTTGCAGCCTGTTGGGCATCATCAGCATTGCGCATCCATCGGATCTGTCAGCATTCGAACCCATAATCACCAGCGGCTTACATCGCGTCAGTAGCTTGTGCTGACTAATGCTTATGCTACTCATTAGTAGTCCGTTTTAGAACACCAATTTCACTTACCCATATTTCATCTTTTCGCACTGCCGAGAGCCGTCGCCGCTCAATGATCTGTCACATGCCTGAGACGTAGCAAGGGCGCGCAGGAGCAGTCAGCTCGTCCGGACGGCATGTGACAGCGGTCGGCATGTGACATGTGGCGGCATTTTTACTAGATGATTTTTCGATACCAAGCGTAAACGACCGTATGCCCAAATAAGCCGACAGTTACATATTGAAATATTACGGTCGATAAACAAAACCGCATCTTCGCCATCTGCCACACCTGTTTGTCGCGCCTTCATACTGCTTTTGTGCACACCAGTAAATATTCACATCTATCCTATGACAATTACCCGCGAACAAAATGCAGTTGCCCTCAAAAACAGCTGTACAGCGGCCATGTCATTGCAAAGTATTTTATGGACTAAATTAAGTGCCTGCGTGACCTCTCCGCCTGATTCTGTCTATACAATATAAAAGGTCATATTGTGTGCTGTGTGAAGACGGTTGTTTCCATGCTGAGCGGATATTGGTGGCGTTTGTATTTATTTGATGTGGTAACCTTTGCTATAGTACTCTAGTTCACCTTTCGCCTCAGTTATCTTTGTCCCGGGAGTATTGCGCACTGGAAATATGTTCCAAGCAAGTTTGTCGCTTACACAAAGAATTTTTGATTTTCACAAAGGTAGGAGAATATGCAAATATTAGATCAGATGCACCTTTAATTCTCATCTCGGGACTGTCGTTTTTGTTTACTCCGTTTTTGCGACTTCGGATATCTGTTTCCCCCGAAATCAAAGATGCACAGAAATATCTTCAAAGAAAAAATGGATCTGCAGCAAAATTTTGTCAAGTTAACAACGTTAAGGGTTCGTCTTCTACATAATAGTAAGCAAATGGCAGACAATGACCTGGATTAGTCCAAACAACGGAACTGAATCTAGAATAAGCATGGGGCGTCGAATCCGCCAAAAGAAACGAAGTGATGGTGAATAATTGCTGGATGCATCGATGAGAATTAATGGTAAGTTAAAACGGGAAATTCTCTGTCATAGACCAATTAAATGAGGGAATGTGTAGTAGGCTTTAGCAAATAAGTGGCTTTCAACAAATATCCATTCCTTTCATTCAAAATATGCTTGCCGTTAACCATGATTGTTCGCCTAGCGAAGTTGAGAATGCAGTACAGTGCGAGGGATTCATTGCCGAAAACAGAAAACAGCCGGATCTTGTGAAAGAGAAAAAATGATGTCCGTACAAGAGTTTAAAATAAACGAAGTAGATCATGTCTACAAAGAGATCAGTTTTCAGTAATTTACATTAGTACCCAGTTACAGAACTGATAAAAAAATAAGAAGCTGGTGAAGGCAGAACTGAGAGTGGTTGTGATGGTTTGAAGTGATTTTTCACATTCGTTCGAAACTCACATCGATCTAATCAAGGGACGGACTTTGTGAAAGGACTAACAGACTAGCACAACGAAATAACGGACTAACAGGAGAGGTATAAATACAAAGTAAATTATTAAAAATAACACGGCCTTTTTCCGGAATGCTCCGAGGAAACCATTTTTCTTCATCGCCATGGCAAAGTTAATGGCACTCTATGCTTGCTGGTTGTGTTAGCCTGATCATAATCGTTCCAGCGGACTGCAGGAGGCGTTTCCTCAACCCTTTCGGATACCGAGAATAGTAAAGCTTGAAGGCATCTTTGCTCAGAGTATGCTATCTACTTGGAACCAAAGGTTCCAAGACGAAAAGTTGCGTGCCTGTCCGCAGTGACCCTGAGCAGTGTTCGGCCATCCGTAGTGACAGACGTCTGGTCGTATAGCAGAGGTACTTGACACTACATGGGCAGGTATCCACTATGCGAAAAAATCATCCAGCACTCTGTGAGTGAAGCATCTAGAAGCAGTCAACAAATTGAGGTCAAAAACCGGTCTTGTTCTTTCTAGAGCAGGTAAATGGTCTAAAGTAGCGATAATAGACAAAGCAGCTTATATTTCAAAAGTGCAAGGTTGCTTGCAAAATTCGGGTAACCCTTCGTGATGCAGTCTAAGTAAACATGACGGCACATGATGAGGCAGAGATTTCGAAAATCTTAAAAGAATTAAGACAGATGAGCTTGACAACCGATGTCCAGCATCAGCATTTAACTCCAGTTTCCTTCGATCCTCTTCAGCCCCAAGCGTTGCCCATAGTGCTCAAGCCACGATTCCCTCTACATGCAATAATTGACATGTCCGCTTCTGCACAACACTTCGTTGCGAAATGTATCGTGCAATTGTTGGAACCTGCAGTCAATGAACTTTCTATCTATTTTTTTGAAGGATTCGTCCGAATTCATTGATACAATTAATGGTCTGAATGTAAACGGCAAACTAATGCTCTCTTTTGATGTAGAATCCATTTTCAAAACCCTTTCATGGCCGGAAACTGTTTATATCATCTGCGAATACATAAAGAAAAACAGCCTGAACGTTGGTCTTGTAATTCCTAAGCTCTTAGGTCAATTTTGACTTGGCGTGGCGTGGCGATGGGGTGTTCAATTGAACTCCACCTTACAGACATCTTTCTGTGAAAAACCTTTAAGTTGGTCCCATCCAACTACTTGTTGTTTCCTTAGATTCTTACTAGAGGTTTATGCAGGAAACTTTAATTAACTGTGATT
>OX104063.1:158959406-159201794 GCA_944474145.2 Dicrocoelium dendriticum | reverse complement strand
GTTAGTTGCGTGTCTTCCTTCCATGAGCCGACATCAATAGAGACTCCCATATTTCTCATCAGTAACTCCACTTTCCGATCAACAGATATGAGGAAAGACCACAACTGCTGGTTACCCAGCCCGATGTTGCTCGATGTCTCCTCAGTGACCTCAAGAGGCGTAGATCGACGGCGACGGCATAGAAGACAATTGAACAGCATGCTATCGCTAGTCGAAAGCATTGTGTACTGATCAGGGCTCAAATCGGTGCAGGTCTCATGGTACCAGCAGTTGCATACATAGCACTGCATGCCACCAGACTCGTCCGTCACGGGCTTTGAGCAGCTCTTGCTGCCACATACAGCATTAGATTCGCTAAACAATGCAGCCGAAGATACATTAGCGTTGGTATTCAGTGAATCCGACATGACGCTTTCAAAGAGTGTGAAACAAGTATCAAAACGTAAAACCGACAAGCCGTTACCTGCAGGGCAGTCAACAGAAACAGTTCTGGGTTAAACAAGATGCAAAACGGATTACAAAACACAAAAATACCGGAAAAATAGCCAGAGGCTGAACCCGAAAAAGATGGACGACGTTGGTAAGTACCCGAAAACGGGTACGACGTAATCCGGGGAAAAACGATGATCCAAAATTCTTTGGATCAAGCGAAATTTGACAAAAGTCAAATTTTTTGCACGACACTTGTAAACACTGTTCCGGAACTGTCCTTTGAAAGTAAAACCGCCAAGGAGGAGGAAACCGAAACTCCGATGACACGCCCTTATTTGTCAGGGGAGGAGGCTTGAATGAACCTGTTGTCTCGAACATTAACACTCAGTTGTGTTAGACTATTGCACAGCCAAAATGTTTAAGCGGTTGGAGTCTGTTTAAGCTACATTGTTATTTCCATAAACAATGTAGTAAGAAGACGAAGGATCTAGCATCTAGACATTCCAAAAGAACAGCTGCTAATTTTTAGTACTTTCACATAGCATTACAGCGCATGCAAAACAATCCCAAACATGGAAATGTGGAATGCGCAATACCGGTGCGGCTGTCATGGCTAATGAGAGATCCCACCGACTTTGAGGAACCCCAACTCTGTGCAAGCAAAAATGTCAAGAATCTGTAATATTTGTCGTATGAACGAAGGCTACAAGCGCTCGGGGTCTTCAGTGGACAGTATCGGCGGCTGCGCAACGACTTCATTTTGACTTACCAAAGTTTGGGAGATCCCAACCACACTTGTCGCTACTTACTAGAGCTCAGTCGCAACAATAATTTGAGAGGCCACAATCTCAAACTGGCGGAGCAGCACGGTCGCTTGGAATGCCGTACGCGTTTGCCGTATGTAAAATGTCTTACCGGGATCTGTCACATTTGATCTTGCGCTGGCAAAGTTCAAAACCGGAGTTGACCGTGCAGTTATTTTGCAGCACCATGTTACATGACCCATTAAGCGATTTCACTTGAGGTCAAATGCCACATTTCGTTCCACCTTTTTCACCTCCTACACACCTACAAAAGAAGGAGACACACTTTTTACCAAATATCCCATTCGCCGTCGTTTCTTATGGAATTACTTTTGATTTACAGTCCATACTACGCGTACTTTAGTGAGTTCATTGGAGTAAACCAAATTTTGCTAACAATATTTTTATCTTTTGTTGTTTCACCATAACTATCCTACGGAATCTGTTAAGCATTAGCTTTGTTACCCGCGCAACAGCATTGTTCCGTTGTTCAACTCATGGTGAATTAACGTCTATGACATGTCTATTTGAGCTATTTCCTTACTGAGTGTCTTATCCCGCGGTTTCAGAAAACAAGTTTGACCAGGATGATAACTGAGTGAATATCCACCATAAATCAGTTTTCTACTATTAATAGGGCCAGATTGATCAGGTTCTCTGCATCGAAATATTCAGGGAACGAATCTGATAATCCATGGAAACACATGATACATCAGTTTGATCCGTGAGAGAACACGCGCGATTTGCAAACCGCTTTATTGTATCTCATCTTGGAACGAAGTAATCCCTTCGAATAAAGTGAATAGAGTGAATAATGCGCAAGCCCAAACTATTAGAAAAGTTTTTGTCTAGAATCAGTCGCGTATCAACTGACTTTGCCGCCAGAGGTGGTGTGGGGTACTTGCCTATCCCCTCCTCTAACAGTTGTACATCGGTAAACCCTCCCATTGAGAACAGCCCTACAATATTTGCTTACATAGAACACCTTTCAAAGATCCGATTTTGGAGTGCTGCGTTAAATGCAATTACTTGTATTGTTACAATACTTGTGTACAAAATGCACGAACATGTTTCTCGTGCTTCTCTTGCGACAAAATTATTAATACAACAATATCCTTATTCAATCCATCGGCAAGTAACTTAGAAATGAAGGTATGCCAGATTCCGGAACTATGTCAGATGTATTGCTGATCAGTGGTGATAAATTCTAAGCTTGGGTTTAGGAAAGATGCTTCAGTCAGCAACGATAAAAGTGCGGGAAATTACCATACTGAGTGAGGTGACAATATTTGGTGTATATTCCCCAAGGTAATATTTTTGAATGAAACCCAAAAGTTTAAACCTACCATTGCTGTTGGTGTTTTGTGAAGATTACACAAAAACATCAGGTTTACAGACATTGATTTCCGGTAATTCACATCAGTCATTTACAATGTATTACCGAATGTAAGCCGATATTACAACTGCCGACCATATGACAATAATACCAAACTTGTCCAAATTCATAAGTCAAAATATTAGCCGACCCCAAGAAATATTAACAAAATGAACCGAACAGTTTTCTTAACGCTTTTGACGAATAAAGAGTGGAAAAAGTGTCCAAAAAACATCGGCCTGCATCGTAACATACAGTAGTTATAGGCCACAAAAAGCTGGTGAAGGCAGAACCGAGAACAGTTGGGGCGGTTTTGAACATTTTTCACACATTCCTTCGATACTCATATCGATCTAATCAAGGGAAGGACTTTGTGACAGGACTAACAGACTAGCACAACGAAATAACTTGGACTAACAGGAGAGGCATAAATAGAAAGTAAATTATTAAAAATAATACACTCGTTTTCCCTAATGCTCCAAAGTAACGAACTTTCGTCAGCGCCAAGGCAAAGTTAAGGGCACTCTATGCTTGCTGGTTGTGTTAACCTGATCATAATCGTTCCAACCGATTGCAAGAGGCGTTTCCTCATCGCTTACGGTTATCGCTTCGGTAAGGTATCCTAAAGCTTGAAGGCATCTTTGGTCAGACTTTGCTACCTACTTGGAACCAAAGGTTCCAAGGTGGAAAGTTGCATGCCTGTCCGCAGTGACCCTGAGCAGTGTTCTGCCATCCGTAGTGACAGACGTCTGGTCGTATATCAGAGGTACTTGGCACCACATGCGCAACTAAACTGATAAATATTTTGCGATTCGGATGTAATTGACATTCTGTCATTAAGCCTCTGTGCTATAAACGATGTGGTTTTTGCAAGAACTTGCGGATGGGTAGCCAGGTAGGTCCTAGACTGGAGAACGAAACCGATATCTCCGTTGAAAGGGACAGAGAGATGCACATCAGTTTTGAAACCATTGTTACGGTCTTACTGCGCCCACGTGTCATGGCGTGCTTTTTGATGAACCGCGAAAGGTAGGCATTTGAAATTGGCGTTTCCACTATTCGATCCATCTCACCTTCGAATGTTTCTGGATTGCAACTATTGGTGGTCCGGTACTACCAGCAAAGCAATAACCTGTTTGTACTTCAGATGGACGCAGATTGAGAAGTGTGCGAATTGACTAAACCACGTAGCTTTCGGAAGAACACTTCACTCCAGTGAGCCATTCTCGCGGCCGCTCAGAAACAAGTTCAAAAACGCCAGCTTGCCATCTTTTTCAATTTCAGTAGTGTTTATTGAGAGATGTGCACTGTTGAACTGGTCGAGCAGACCAATGATATCATTGCGAGAATCACAGCTACTTAAAGTTTCCTGCATAAACCTCTAGTAAGAATCTAAGGAAACAACAAGTAGTTGGATGGGACTCCGTCGCAACGAGACTGGACCTTAACGTGGTGCGACGGTTTGCGTACCTCATTGACCCATTGAGCTATACTGGGTGATGCCTCCAAGCATCTTGAGAGCTACTCCTACCAGGTTGGTCAATGGTGAGAGGTCAGACAAACTCAGTCTCCTGGTCCTCCAGGTTGGGGGTTTGAAATGGAGTGGCGTCCATTTCTGTAAAACTAAATCACTGCCACCCCGCTGCCTTGCGGACAGGCTTTTGAGCCAAAGGCTTTGGATGAGGACCCTAATCGTTCTCCTGTCTAGGTCTGGGCGCCCTGGCAGTATCCCAGCCCACATACAACCATGACATTTTCTTCAAACATAAACTTCATCCTGCATCGGCCGTCGCGCAGATTATCAAGGGTCGCCTTATCTGCTGCATACAGCAGGGCGGATAAGCGAAAACATGCTACTGCTGGCGCCTCCCTTCTTTATTTTCCACTTTTTTCTCTTACTCCCATCCCGCCCCCCATTACTAACCTTCCTTCTATAATTCCCAGCTTAATTGACAGCAACCGAAGTGCTACTGGAGTAGTACCGTCTGCAGCCACCATCCCACAGCACCTATCGGACGCCTATCGGCAAAAGTTCCTTATAAGGCCACGCTATCCCGTTTCCGTGGCGACATTCAACGTCCGCACTCTAAGACAAACAGGTCAGCAGGCTGCACTCGCACGCAAGTTGGACACACTGGGTGTTGATGTGTGTTGTGTGTCCGAAACTAGGATTAATGACCCTGACGGGGTTATTGAATGAACTGCACCCGGCTTATCCTCTCGTTATTGGTTGCACGCATCCGGAGACGCCGATGCAGCACTCACCGGTCAAGCTGGTGTAGGTATCATTCTAAGCTCCAAGGCTGAGTCATCGTTGATTGATTGGATTCCGGTGAACAGCCGTTTATGTGCAGCCCGTTTGACGACATCACCTAAGGTGAATTCGCGAAGTAAAACAAAACGCTGTTTGTTTGTGATTTCTGCTTATGCTCCCACCGACTGCAGTTCTAATGCAGTCAAGGACACTTTCTATCACGAACTGAACACGCTGCTACGCAGTGCTACTAGTTCAGATATTATAGTACTTGCAGGGGATATGAACGCACAAGTGGGGCGTCTGAGCTCTTCAGAAGTTCAGCTGGGTGGTAAGTATGGACTTAACGCCGAGCGGACTGACAACGGCGAGCGTCTGCTGCAACTGTGTGCGGAGCACCAGTTGTTTCTTACTAGCACTGCTTTTAGACACAGTGTGCGCCGAAGTGCCACTTGGCGTCCACCTGTAGCTGGTGAGCGATGGACCCAAATTGACCACATAGCCATAAGTTACAGGTGGCGCGGTTCCATTCTGGATTGACGCTCGTACTGGAGTACCTGTGTCGACTCTGACCACGCCTTGGTGCGCTGTCGTTTCTCCATGAACTTTACCGGAAGGCGCACAAAGCGTCTCCCCCGATTGGCAACTGAGAAATTGTCCCAGCCCTCTGTCAGGCAAGCCTATCAAGAAGCACTGCATAGCGAACTCTCACTGTCTTGTCCTAATGACACTGAACTTTAGTGGAATAGGATCTCGGCCACTATGCACGACGCAGGAGCATCTGTTTGTGGCACTATCAGTCGTCATCGCACCAGTCACTGGATATCCGAGAGGTCCGTGAATCTGTTGGAAGCTAGAAGGCACCTCCCGGCTGGTTCTGAACACAATGTGGCCAGACGGGCTATTAGGCGTGAACTAAAGCGGAGCCTACGTGCTGACAAGGAAGCCTGGTGGACCAGTCGGGCTCAAGAAATGGAGGAGGCAGGAGCAGTAGGCAATTGCCGCAAGCTTTTCCAGCTAACCCACACCACTGGTCCGAGAAAACCAGGCGTCAGTGAGACAATCAGAGACAGCGCGGGTGCGCTGATACACAATAAGGAGCGCCGTATGGCTCGTTGGGCTGAGCACTTTGAACATCAGTTCAACTGGCCCCCTGCTCCCGGACCTCTTCCTACTCAGGTGATGCAGGACGAGCCATGGACGTTTAGTTTAGAGCCTCCGTCGGAGGCCGAGGTCCGAAACGCGATCACAGCCCTCAATCGTTTTCATGCCGCTGGCCCGGATTCCCTACCACCTGCACTATTTAAGGAAGGAGGTGAGGTCCTCTGCAGAGCACTGACCTCCCTATTCGAACGTATCTGGAACGAAGAGAGTGTGCCGGCTAATTGGAGCGAATCGATTATAGTGGCAATATACAAGAAGGGCAGTCGCACAGATTGTGCGAACCACAGGGGTATTAGCCTAACGCCAGTTGTGACAAAATTACTGGCCTCGATTATCGTTCGTCGCCTCACTGCAGAACGGGAATCTCGGAGTAGGGAAGAGCAGGCCGGTTTTCGCCCAGGACGTGGCTGTATAGACCATATATTTACTTTGCGGCAGGTGCTAGAGCAGCGCCACGCATACCGCAGACCGACAATAGCTGTGTTCCTCGATTTCAAGAGTGCGTTCGATTCGGTCGATCGATCGATCGATTCTGTTCGAAATACTTGCGCGGAAAGGTGTTCCCACGAAATATGTGAACATCCTTCGTGCTCTATACTCGAACACTAGAGGCCGCGTCAGGGTCTATGGTGCCCTATCGGATAGCTTTTCGACTACAAGTGGCGTTCGACAGGCTTGCCCGATTTCCCCGTTTTTGTTCAATTTCGTCGTGGATTCTATCATGGAGTGTTCCCTTGCGGAATCTCACGATGTAGGTGTTGAAGTGCTGCCTGGTGAACGGTTAGTTGATCTAGATTATGCGGACGATATCGTCTTGCTTTTCGACAATGTTGGAGCGGCACAATCAACCCTGAATAGCCTATCCAGAGTGGTCCCATTATTTGGTATGCAGTTCGCACCTTCAAAGTGCAAAGTCTTGCTGCAGGACCACCAGCCACTCGATGACCCTTGACGCTTGCTAACGAGGAACTCGAGGTGGTTGATCAATTCACTTATCTTGGCAGCTGCATCAGCAATGATGGGCGCATAGAAACTGACGTGAGCTCACGCATTGCAAAGGCCAGAGCTGCCTTCTTGAACCTGCGTCATCTTTGGCGACAGAAGGGAGTTTCCCTCCGTCTCAAAGGCCGTGTATACAAGGCCACAGTGAGGGCCGTTCTGCTCTATGGTAGTGAGACTTGGCCCCTTCGGTCTGAAGATCTGAGGCGCCTTCAAGTCTTTGATCATCGTTGTTTGCGAAGCATTGCTGGTGTCGGATGGCACCAGCGTGTCCGCAACGATGATGTGCGTAGGCGAGTACTAGGTGGTGATGATCATGCTAGCTCCCTAGAACAACAGATAGCACTGAATAAGTTGCGTTGGCTCGGGCACGTGCTACGCATGCCTGGTCACCGCTTACCCAGGAGGGCCTTGTTCAGTCTACCAGGTGTAGGATGGCGCAAGGCTCGAGGTGGACAGAAGTTGACTTGGCAGCGGGAAATGAAGTCACTGACGACCAAACTGGGTGCCGTTGGTCCGTCTCGCCTTCCGGGTTGGAGTCCACGTGACTCGCCTTGTGCTTGGCTCGAGACTTTACAGGACATGGCTCGCAACCGACACCATTGGCGCGTCTGCTGCCGTCTCCTAATCGGATTGTCTGTTTAAAGTGTGTTTGGTGCTGAGTTATCTGCAGGATAATGGCTGATTATGACGCGTGGCAGTGAAAGCCGCAAGGAAGCTGTCTCGCCGATGCCGCCTTATCTTTGCACGATAGCCAGCTGTTTGTGACGGAATGTTGTCTACACAAGGTGTAGGCGCCTTGACCCTGAATGTTTGCTTAGGGCATTAAGATTTTCAGGTAAGTCCCCCTTCTCTCCCTCTTCTTATTCTATATTTCATAGTTCCTCATGGTTGTATGGCAGCGAAGCATCAGTTCAAATGGCTGATGTACTGCTGTTGATGATGATGATGATGATGATGATGGATGGGACCAACTTCAAGGTTTTTAACAGAAAGATGTCTATAAGGAGGAGTTCAATTGGACACCCCATCGCCACGCCACGCCAAGTCAAAATTGACCTTTGTGCTTAGGAATTACAAAACCAACGTTTAGGCTGTTTTTTATGTATCCGCAGATGAGATTAACAGTTTCCAGCCATGAAAGGGTTTTGAAAAGGGATTCTATATCAAAAGAGAGCATCAGTTTACCGTTTAAATTCAGATCATTAATTGTATCAATGAATTCGGACGAATTCTTCAAAAAATGGATAGAAAGTTCATTGACTACAGGTTCCAACAATTGCACAATACATTTCGCAACTAAGTGTTGCGCAGAAGCGGACATGTCAATTATTGCATGTAGAGGGAACTGTGGCTTGAGCACTACGGACAACCCTTAGGGCGGAAGAGAATCAAAGGAAACTGGAGTTAAATGCTGATGCTGAACATTGGTTGTCAAGCTCATCTATCTCAATTCTTTCAAGATTTTCGAAATCTTTGCTTCGTCATGTGCCGTCATGTTCACTTAGACTGCCTCACGAAGGAAGTTACTCGAATTTTGCAAGCAAACTTGCACTTTTGAAATATAAGCTGCTTCGTCTATTATCGCTACTTTAGACCATTTATCTGGTCTAGAAAGAATAAGATCGGATTTTGATCTCAATTTATTGACTGCTTCTAGATGCTGCACTCACAGATTGCTGGATGATTTTTTTGGCATCGTGGATACCTGCCCATGTGGTGCCAAGTACCTCTGATTTACGACCGGACGTCTGTCACTACGGATGGCCGAACACTGCTCAGGGTCACTGCGGACAGGCACGCAACTTTCCATCTTGGAAGCTTTGGTTCCAAGTAGGTACCAAATGCTGACCAAAGATGCCTTCAAGCCTTACTATACTTTAACAAATCGATATCCGAAATGGTTGTGGAAACGCCTGTTGCAGTCGGCTGGAGCGATTGTGATCAGGCCAACACAGCCAGCAAGCATAGAATGCCCTTAACTTTACCATAGAGATGAAGAAAAACCGTTTCCTCGGAGCATTACGGAATAGGGGGTGTTTTATTTTTAATAATTTGTATTTATGCCTCTTCTGTTAGTCCAAGTTATTTCGTTGTGCTAGTCTGTTAGTCCTGTCACAAAATCCGTCCTTTGATTAGATCGATGTGAGTATTGAACGAATGTGCCAAATCACTTCAAACACTCACAACCAATCTCAGTTCTACCTTCACCAGCTTCTTATTGTTTTTCTCAGTTCTGTAACTAGGTGCTAATTTGAATTACTGAAAACTGATCTCTTTGTAGCCATGATCTACTTCGTTTCTTTTCAACGCTTGTACGGATATAATTTTTCTTCTTTCACAAGATACTGTTGTCTTCTGTTTTCGGCAATGAATTCCTCGCACTGTACTGCATTCTCAACTTCGCTAGGCGAAAAATCATGGTTAGTAGCAAGCATATTTTAAATGTAAGGAATGGATATTTGTTGAAAGTCACTAATTTGCTAAAGCCTACTACATATTCCCTCGTTCAATATGTCTATGACAGACCGAATTTCCCGTTTTAACATACCATTAATTCTCATTGATTCATCCAACCATTATTTACCAACCCTTCCTTCCCGTTGGCGGATTCGGCGTCCCATGCTTATTCTCGATTCACTGCCGTTGTTTGGACTCATTCATTTCACTGCCGGCCATTTCCTAACCATTATGTAGAAGACGAACCCTTAACTTTGTTAGCTTGACAAAACTTTGTTGCAGATCCATTTCTTTTCTTTGAAGCTATTTCTGCGCATCATTGATTTCTTGAGAAACAGATATCCAAAGTCTCAGAAACGAAGTAAACGGAAACCACAGTCCCGAGATGAGAATTAAAGGTGCATCTGATCTAATATTTGCATATTCTCCTACCTTTGTGAAAATAAAAAATTCTTTGCGTAAGCGACAAACTTGCTTGGAACATATTTCCAGTGCGCGATACTCCCGGGACAAAGATAAATAAGCCGTAAGGTAAACTACGGCACCATAGAAATTGTTATCACATCAAATAAATACACACATCACAAATACCCGCTCAGCATGGAAATAACCGTCTTCACACAGCACACAATGTGACCTTATATACTGTTGAGACATAATCAGGCGGCGAGGTCACGCAGGCGCTTAGGTAGGTCCATAAAATACTTTGCAATGACATGGCCGCTGTACAGCTTTTTTTGAGTGAAACTGCATTTTGTTCGCGAGTAATTGTCATAGGATAGATGTGAATCAATACTGGTGTGCACAAAAGCAGTAGGAAGGCGCGACAAACAGGTGTGGCAGATGGCGAAAATATGGTTTTGTTTATCCACCGTAATATTTCAATATGCAACTGTCGGCTTATTTGGGCATACGATCGTTTACACTTGGTATCGAACACTCATCTAGGAAAAATGCCGCCACAGATCACATGCCGACCGCTGTCACATGCAGTCCGGGACGAGCTGACTGCTCCTGCGCTCCCTTGCTACATCTCAGGGATGTGACAGATCAGTGCGCGGTGACCTCAGCTCTCGGCAGTACGAAAGATGAAATATTGGTAAGTGAAATGGGTATTCTAAAGTGGACTACTTATGAGTAGCATAAGCATGAGTCAGCATAAGCTGCTGACTGGCGATGCAAGCCGCTGGTGGTCATGGGTTCGAATCCTGATGGATCCGATGGAGGTGCACTACTAATGATGCCCAACAGGCCGAAACTGCAGTCTCGTGCTTTTCCGGGCAGGTGGACGACTATCTGATTTGGAAGCTGGCTGTGATGATTCCCAATTATAAATAAATAAAGGCGGACGTAAGAAGTACCTTTGTGGCACCAAGCATGAAAATGACCTGATGACATTTCGTGCATTCCCATCTATCGCACACATACAACAACTAACACACACGTTAGACACAGAGACGCATGAGACTCTGCCAGGGAGCTAGCCAGTTGATGCGCTTCAAGGTGTCAGGTTTGATTTGGTGAACTGGCTTGGGCATGCATCACTGCAAATGATAAGCACGAAAATCAGCTTGCTGCTAATTTCTTGTGATTAAATATTGCAGTAGCATGGAAATTGGTTCGTTGGCCTAGTGTAACTTATGACAGCACAAGACTGTCAACACTTCTGGGGCTTTTCCATGGTACTACTGCACTGTTTCAAAGACTGGGTGAGCTATCGTGTTTCTCCTTCTATACCCTCAGAAGGAAATGACTACACAAAAGGCGTTTCTGTACTTCATAACTATCTACTTGATTTTACCAACCGTATTCTCACACAGAGCACCTTACCGGCTATTCGGGATGCTACCATCAGAATATGGACTGTGCAACCCCTCTATCAGCTGTAATCTTCACCTGGTTTCAGAGGCCTTATTAATCAGTTCTTCTCTGCCAGTCGTTGCAGAGACGCCTTAATTCCTTGGCTTACTCTACCAGCGTAAGATGAGATGTCATCACTTGTTCGCATCGCAGTAATTTTGGAAAGGTGCGGTGGGTGTATTAGTCGTAGTGCGTACACCCATCGACGCTCGCTCTTCCAAGACACACTTGCAAGCTGCACTGGCGGGGCGTCAGTGATTTGGTGCACGTCTTCAAACCATCCGTTGCTGCCTTGTAGAGACGTCTGTGTTCGCACCGTTCCTGTGGGTTTGCATCACTAATGTCCGTGAAAGGACGCTGGTGGTGTGGACAGCGTGAGTGTTTGGTGGATGTAGCGTGGGGTCATTTTGTTCACTGGCGTCGTGATCCCTACCTACCCCACGTTAGAAAACGAACAATGAAGTAACGGAACAACGATGCATTGCGAGTAGACAACAGGCGCTTAATGATTCCTGTGCGATGGCCAGAATGAAAAGCACCAGGTGGAAAATTGGAACATAGAAATAAAGTGAAAAGCGTTTTGGTTGGCTCACTATAGTGTTTACATAAACGCAGTTGGAAAACTGTCTGCCTCACTTATGTGTGGAAATACTGGTTGATGCGCGTTTAGTTAAGTTATGCCGCATTCCGATGTTCACGGGCTATATTCCGTAATATAGGCAGGTAAAATCAACACTAGGACGATTTTTACACAGAGATAATTAACGGATGGAGATAATGTGATTAGGGTGTGTTTGATGGGTGACACACAGGAAGAGAGAAAAATTCCTGAGACATTCCAGCCGGTTGCTTTGTGTGGTCAGCTTGAATCGGTGACCTCTCAAGTTGTTGTCCGTTGTTGTCACTAAGTTGCAGTAGATGGCTACAGAGGTGTTTTGGACTCCTCGCAATCTGCTAGGTTATTATTAGGTCACCTCGTATGCGCAGCGGTGCAATCGTAGGGATCGCAGCTTGAGCCAATATGGAAGGTATTTCCATTCTCTGATGCGCTTGCTGCTTCAGCGCTGTGGACTCCCGGGCGCTGTGAGATCTTACTTTTGCCAGGGCTGCTAAACTTGTATTGTCTGTTTCACATGAGGTACGTGTGTGTAACGCGTATGCAGGTAGACAGATGAATCAAACCACCTGAATGATCGCCGCAGCATGCCAACGTGTTGGTTCCCAGTCTTTGAGGTATTTGCAGACTGCTCTTATCAACCGAGGTCAGCCTGAATTAATACCCTGGGTCGCACTCCTCGGTGTCTGCTTGCATGACATAGTCTCCAAGCCTGTGTATGATATTCGGCTGATGACGAATGTGCACCACCCTACATCTGAGCGAACTAATTTAGAGCAGGATGTGAAATAAACCACTCATTCGTATTGTCCAGATTGTGTTGAAGTCAACCGTTCTCTCATTGGTAGGTGATTGCTTGCCACACCTTAACTTCATCAGCAAAAATTAAGAATGCAGAGACCGTCGGATGCGAAAGCTCTTTAAAGAACACGAAGAGCACACGCGGCCTCAGCACTGATCCGCATACAAGCTGAATCGGACAGGACAGCAAACTGTGAAATTTAACATGAACAGTGAAGGAAGGTACAGTGAACCTATACTGGTTAAGAAGCATTGTTTTATAGGTCCCGTTGAGTGATTTGGTGCGGTTATTGAAAAGAACAGTCGACACCTTATGTATGAAAATAGTGACTTATCAGTTGTTATGCTGTAGTCCTCCAATCCGCGTAGTTTCATAGCACACACAGGTAACAGCAAATTAATTCAAAGTATATTCCAGGAGAATATTAGGAACATAGTGTTATCAAAGTGTAAGTGGCTGAGTGCGTCAATCAACCGTCTCTTTAATACTGCTAGTGAGGTTGCAGAAACGACCAATTTGAGGAGAGCGTTCCACGGGTGACAGACGCGAGTAGAAAAACTATTTCTGCGATACTCCATACGGCTATAATGTTCTGGGAGTTTCATTGAGTGACCTCTCAGGTTTGTAGTACTGCTGAGTTGTAGTAACGAATGGTCTACACGATGTGGGTCGTGCCGAATCTACTAGTTCTCTATCAAGTCGCCTCGTAATCGGCGATACCATCGCCTGAATACTCCTATCGCTGCAACCTCTGCTCATATGGGAGGTGGCGTATTCCAATGAGGTGCTTGGATGTCCGACGTTAATACCGCTTCAGTGTATTGATGTCAAGTCTCAGCTATGGATGCCAGGCTTGAATTGCCTATTCGGCACGGAGACGAACATACGCATTGCGCTTTTGTCTTAAAAGCGAGATATCAATTTGTCCGAACGCCCGTCGCAACACCCCGACTTGTTGGTTACCATCATTCGAGACGTTTTCGGATTGTCTGCAGCAACCTAATCTATTCTAAACCAGCACACTCAGGTGAAGTTTGACGGAAGATTGCTGCAGTATATGCCTCCCGAGCCTGCATGAGTAGTTGAGCTGGTGCTGTATGGAGAATACCCTGCGGTTACTTAAGTCGAAAGACAGTAAATTTTGGATGAACTACGAAAGGACCGGGCCTAGTTCACTCTGAAGCAGAAGTTGGTCGGCATTCACCACAATCTTGCACCACAGCTTTTTGTCGTCGGCAATTAGTAGAAGGTTTGAAGCGATTTCCTGTGCCAGATCATTAATACACAAAAGCATTCATGGACGTGGAAATGAATCATGCGGTGCACTTAACTCGACTTGTATGGAGTAGAATAAAGAGCTCCGAACTATGACCACTAATTGCCGTTGGACGAAAGAACTTGACGTTGCAGATTAGTGCACGGTCCGTGATGCCGCAATAATGGAACTTGTATAGAAATATCCCATGATCCAGGCGATCGAACGCAGTTGTCTTTGCCGCGCAAAAATCCTCATCCATCCAACAACAGCATTCAAAACCCCCTAGCTTTCTAACCGGAAATCGGAATGTGGTAGTCCAGGCGGTCGCAGACTTTGGAGAAGTTGAGTTAAATGACCGCAGTCCTTGTCCATTTGTCAGTCACTTCCGTCGAGCAACCGCGTGGAATCAGTGGGTCGGTTGTGCATATACAGTGGTGACGAAACCTGTACTGCTCTGGTGTTATGCTATTCCAGAGTTCTAGATAGTTTACTGAGACCTCAGCGAAGAGTTCTTCCATCCCCTTTGAGAGTAAAGAATGCGGACCACTGGGTAATGGTTTGCGAGTTCCAGCGATTATCACTTTTAAAAGTTGCCGTGATTCGACCATGTCTCTACATAGTATTCCCCAAGTTTTGTCGCCGCCGATCGTTCGCATTCCACGACCGCAAGGAGAACACAAAGACGAGCCAGCAACGAGTTGTATGTATCTGAAAGCTTCTTTCATGTCTAGTGTACAATAGTGGGTAAAGCATAGCTACAATAGCGCATCGGGGCCAAGCAAAAACACAGGAGTCGCTTAATGAGCCAAATAAATAAGAAGCGATAGTAGTAAGGGCCAAATAGGTGTGTCCGGGAAAACGATAGGTGGCGATTGGAGAGCCTACCTTGCAGGCAATGCTTGAGCAGGGTTAAAAACAAGTGCTAGGCTATTACTACACCATGAAACCATACTTAAAAATGCGAATCCTAGGCGGGCACATTCGTGGGGCCACATGCAAGCTGAAGTAATTGTAGGAGCGGTGAATCACACGATTGTCTCTTTCACTTTAACTGATATCTTACACCGCTTGTAAAGAGACTGATTTTCACAAAACCATTCGCAAGTTTAAGAAGTACAACGGTTTATAGTAGAAGTTCCACTAACTGTCTCGTGGATGTGCATAATTCTCTCCATCAATCGTGATGGATTAGAAGTGTGACAGCTGTGAGTTTCTTTGTCCCTCCCCATCCCTTTTAGCCTCCCCCTCCATCTACGATCTCATTTCGTAGGGTAAAACATAATAATTTTTTTCTTTTTGCCTAGTAGCCGGTTGGTAGCTTACCAGAATGATGCCTATCCGTTGCTGGTAGCTCAGCTGGCATGCAACTGTCGTATTATTTTTCCTTTATTTATTGTATGTCTGTCTGTATTTCCTTTATGTATTGCGGTACAATAGCTGAGGTGTTTTACCACCTCTAGCTGACATATGTAATGATGACGATGATGAGAAGTGTGACAAATGGGTAGCTAGCGAGACATATTTTCATGAGCCCAGACTTATACAGTGTTAGGATAATAGCTTACTTTCATTTCTCAGGATACAGGCCTGAATGTAAGGACAGAGTAAAATATTCAGTAATGACACAACGGTATCATCATCACGATACTTGTTAACAGCCGAAGTGGTACCATCGGGATCAGGGATATAGGCTCGTCGCATCATGTAAACAATATATTTTATGACTGGAATGTTAGAGTATACAAAAGCAACAGCTTCACGAAGCATAGGGAAGAATGAAGGCACCAGGATCGTAGTTTCTTTACTGAGAGTTTCAGTAAAGTATGCACAAAAGGTATCTGTCATAGCAGTAAGCATGTCAAAAACACTGCCGTCTGATGTGATTATATGTGTAGGTGGAGCTGTTTGTCAATCTTTCTGTCAATACGATAATTAGCCCACCAAATTGGTTCTCGCTGTGTAAGCTGCGTTTCTCTTCTTGTCTAAGATGCGTAGCTTTCCTGCCATCCGTTAGAAGTACAAGTATTAGAGACACAAAAGCAGGCTGAAAACACGACCTTTTTCTTGCGTATGAGCTAATGTACGCATATTCCAACCTTTTTTCATAATGGTTTGTTAGTCGGAGGTTTGACCAAAGATTCCTTTTTGCGTCAGACAGCAATTTTAAGCATTAGTACGTGTTGTGATAAAGTAGTAGAGACATCCTGGAATTCCAGGGAAATGAAAAATGTGTCCCAAATATGAGCACCCACGACTTCATCTCACTTTATAGCAGCTACACTCCACACATGGGTAGGCACTTGTTCAAAACTCCTCTCAAGAACTTGTTCGTCCACTGTAGGCGTTTGCAACTTTGGGTTTGTCCAGGTTGTTCTCCTTAAGTAGATCTAGGCTGAGCTGTCAATGGAACCCGTCACATAGGGGATGACGTCTGAAATGTCGATCACTAGTCCACTGGCCTGCGCTATCAGTGTTTGTCAATGAAATATATGGTCCATGTTCGTAAACACCACATGCAGAATGAGGTATGAGTATCGGAGGCAGCGATTCGAACTGAACTATTGTGTTGATGATCATTGCCTATGGGCGGACAATGCTGTATACGCTTTATCATTAAGAACAACTAGTGGTTTGTGTCTGTCGTTGACGATGTTAAAGAAGACGTCGAGATATTCTGCCATGCAGATACCCAACAGTGCTTCCAAATGAACCACTTTACCAAACGCGCACCGGTAGCTTTATATGTGAATTGATGTCGCCTGAATGCTGATTATATCAATTGAAGAAGCAGTAGGATTAGCCGATCACGAAAGTAGCTGCATTCGTATATATCGACGACGTATACTGGACACAGTGTACACATCTCATCAGCCGTTTGGAGTTGCACAAATTACTGTTATGGATATTGGTGAGGTGTGGATACGGTAGTGGTCCGATAGGAGAGTACAAGCTGCCGACGTAACACGTCTAAAAGAAGGGCAAAGATTGTACTATTTTTGTGTAGCATGCACGGATCCGTCAGCTGATAATGCTTTCTCGCAATTGGAAACAAACCAATTTTCGCGGTTGAGAAACGCAACTGAAAATCTTGCATTGGGGACCCCGGAGTACACTATTGGGGAAATTGTACCAGTTGTGTTCACTTCTGCCAACATGTAAATGATTCGGCTAATGAGATACCATTCGCATTCTGTGTTTTCACAAGGGGTGTCTAATTTTTTTGTTCATTCCATTTACTTTTTATTTGAGGTATTTGAGTGATTTCGACAACTGAATACACATATGCCATTTACTTATTCAACCGACAATGTTAACCACTTCCCTATGTTAGGGACCCCAAAGCTAACGTATTCGTGGATAAGCTCATATGATACCACCTCATCAACCAACTGAACGGTTCACCGCCTCGATCAGTCCCAATCGTTTCGGGAGGGATTAGGAAATTCAGTGGTGGCTAGAGTCCATGGTGCAATTGAACGGTGTTCTAATACAAAGCATCAGGAACTCTAGGTATCTGTGATTCACGTAATTGTTTCATCACCCAACACCAACAAGTTGTTGGTGCATCTGCCTTCAGTATTCGCGACATACTGAACTTACGAATTCTTGCAGTTCGGATTTGCAATTAACAAGCAAGCGACTTCCAACGCTCCAAAGTAAAACGGTAAACCACCATACACCCTGTGCAATATTCAACTGTAAATCTGTACCATTTCACCAAACATGTTCGTTCCGTCTATGTTCGAAATGGATAAAGTACCGATTTCGACTGTACCAACATCTTCCGGTCATCACGACTATGTACCTTCGTCAATCGCTTCGAATTAGTCGAAGTTGGCGTCGCGAAATATGTGACAAGTAAGCAACAATATTTGAATATTGTTCTCGCTCAACCTCTACACCATTTCGGAAACTCATCTACGCGTTTTTACGATGGAAATCAGGCCAATGCACCTAAATGCCTGAAGTTCTGTGTCAGACCAAGCTAGACATAATGCGGAAACTAGAGCACAAGCATAATCCGTAAATTCAGCTTTGAATTACTTTCCGCTGTGCCAAGCGTTGCTCGCAAATCTCAGTAGCATAGTGTTCAGAGCGTCAGCCATGAGCTACTAAGCTCTGAGTTCCACCCCAGCTCAGGCTATCTCCACCTGACGAGTCTAAACCAAGACGAAACCGCGGTCGTGGCGTGCCAGTGTTGGGAAGAGCAACACCCAAATATATCCATAATCGACTTGGTTACTTGTTTACTTATAGAAATTATGTTTCTTAAGTGAACATAGTGCATACGCACGAATAAACAGACTGCAAACTGATCGAATAACAACGACTGGATACCACGCTGTTTCGGGCATCTCAAGGGTCATTGCACCTTCACACTGGTGACTCTGTTCTCAGTACACATTGCTTGTATGAAATATTGCGTGCATATCCGTCCAAATATGATGTATCGGCCATCCAATTCTCCCCAAACTGAAGTAGTTCAGCAGGATGTTAGCTGTAATGATCGTCAGAGAATAGCAGGTTCGTTCCGAAGTAAGATCAAAACCATGAGTTGAAACAACACAGGTACTGGGTTCTATGGCCTGTAGTGAGACCGGCGCTGCAGCGTATCTCGACGACACCATTATAATGGATCGCACCTTTGGGAACCTATACGAAAGGATCTCTGAGGCCCTATGTAGTATTGAAGCATACGGTTTTAGTTGCAACCGGACAAGTGTCAGTTACGGTCGTTCCTCGAGCTGGTGACTTACTGAGGCTCATTACTATCGAACATCCACGGTCTCAAAGCACTACTGAACAAGTTGCGCTGAAAGGGCTCTACTTGGTCATGGTCACCAGAATGAATGGGTACATTCATCCAAATGAAAACCTTGCTTGGTCCCTTTCGTGGGTTAGACCGTGCCTGTGTGTGTTCCTAATGAATTGCGATAGTGGCCGTTACATCTAAACACTGTGATAATGTTTCCGGATGATTGGGAAAGTGACACGTGAAGGTAGACTTCGGAGTGTATAATCTTCGCTGCCTAGCTGCAGCTATCAATAAAGATGAACAGCAAATTATCTCTGCCTGCTGGGGATTATCTGGGGAAGCTGAGACGACTGTAGAGTACAGGAGTATTATGTGCATTCTAAGAATAATAGCATAGAGACGGAAGATAAAATTTCCGTCTCGGCGTAACGCTATTTAAATTTTGTAGACAGCTATTCAGGCGCAGCGGATCAGACCATATGCAACGCATGCAAATATCACAGGATCTGGGTTCATTAATAAATCACTTACTGTGTACATTGAATCGTGTTGTAGGAATAGGAATTGCCTACGTACATTTATTATAGTTTGTGTTATTTATTGTGTTCCAGAGGAACTTCAGAAGTATATGTTGCCATGACATACAACCATAGGGCTGAATGTGTCCTTTTGAAGCGTTAGCTGTGAGACTCGTTGTTTTCAGAGGCATCACGGTTTGTTTGCAACGGCGTTGTGGACAACCGAGTGACTGTGTACGTTACAGGTAACACAGTGCTTGTTGATGTTCCATGGTTTATTGTCTTCTCAACACAAGGCAACTCAGCGTTCACTTGCATCATTAGGAACTGAAGGCTAACATTATCAGCAACAGCACATCTAACACTCCACTGGTCCACTTTTCCATACCTGCTATCTCTACCTAATGTGATCATACAAGATCAACGTGTCGTTGTGTGGAGTGTTTTCGTGCGGGCAAACGCCCACTAGTTATCTGCTTCATCAGTTACGGTCCTTGTAATCGAATCGACCAAGGTTCACTTCAATCCATTCACCCAACGGTTGCGTCAAATTGGCCCTCCAAAGAGTAGATCTGTTTATTTTCGAAAGCGTTGTATAGTACATCCTTCCTTATTGCAACCTGGGTAGACGGTGCTAATGATACAGTCTGGCGTGGTAATCCCTTCAGTTATTGACATGTCAAGTGTTGCCAGTGCATACTTCTGGTCGCGTTCTATCTGCACCTTTCACATAGACAAAACGCGTCTAGTAAACATGTGCATTTTTCATAACTGATGGTGGATTAGGTACTTTGCCAATGACATATCATTCACGATGATATTTTCCAGTCGTGTTTAAAACATGCATAGTGAGTAGCTCAGAATACTTAGTTTGTGATCGCTAACTAAAATGGCTCACCTACTGCTTTGCCATCCACAAAGCGTAGTGAACGGTCAGTTCAGGAGCAATGGGTAGCAACTGGATTGCCAATGATCCACCTCCTTATTGGCACACGGAGTTCAGTACCGTCAACTGCTCCACTAAAGTGTGCCACCGTTTGAGAAAATGAGCACGTCATTGCTCACCCAATGCTGCTACGCTACCGTTTACCATAAGTAAGGCATTCGGTCCATAATCAGTAACCTAAGAACTGCTCAATGATCTAATCACAGAAGATAAACCTTTCTACGAATGTGTTAACTTTCGGTTCAGATTCTTCAGATAACCACACAATATCCGGAAATGCTTTGGACGACCTTTTCAACCCTTTAGGACTCGTCGCTAGGTCATGTTCCATCTACCCAAACAGACACCGGAACTCGCTACCCTTCATTTGCGAGTTAGTGGCTTAGATCATTGTGCCATCGACTGTTGTGGCTGGGAAGAATATACTTAGAAATTTAGTCCGAATTGCTCCGTTTACTTGTGTGGCCAAGTTCTGCTTTCATCGTTTCTTGGTGCCTAATTTCTCCATCAAAATGAACTTATGCTACGCGAATCCAGCTGATTGAGGTTCCCTCGTCTTGATCTTCAACGGTTGAGTTCATTACAGCAGGTTTAACCTGTGCACCCAACCAAACATGGCAACTACTCGTCGGAGAGATAAGACGCTATGCAGTCGACTGAGGACGTGAATAACTATTACGCAACTGAATCATATTCACTCTGACCGCATAAACATTATCAAACTAATTTTTCGTCCCACCGGTGGTAGTCGCGAGTGGCACGCTATTCTCACCCCCACCCCGCGAGAGCGGTGTTAACACGTTAGTGGCGTGACCGGTTGCTATGCCACTGGGCATTTCGACCTTCGATCTTAGGCTGTGTTGATGGGCTAACAACAAGCAAGCTTTCATCTTAGCTCTCACCGAGAGTATGATTGGGCGGCGTGCTCAGTGGTTGAGTACGGTTCAGCCGTAGCTAGTTGCGCATTGTGCGACCATAGTGCGACGGGCTCTGGACAGTGTGTTATGGTTGACGGCGTCCGGTTTCGGATTTGCCTGCCACTGTGGTAAGGCACAGGATGTCACAGTGTGTTATACGTCTCATTATATTCACCCAATTATATTTTGACGTCATCTGTTAATCAGGGTAAATGGATTTTTGCGAATCAGTTCACAGTAATATGGTTATGGCAATCCAAAAATATGTTCGGAGTCACAGATAGCAGAAAAAGAGAAAAGGATCATGAAGATGAAAGGCCGAATTTACGGTATACTGATTTCTACTCAGGTTAAAATTGCACGAAAGTCGTTGAGAACATTTTAAACAGTGCAAAAGAGTGTCGAACTTACCTAAACGGAGGAACCTTGGTGCATTCAGGTAGACAAGACATGCGATAGACATTACCCATCGCAGTTCACTGGCTGTGATTATTTGATTAATGGCGATACTTCAAGTTCCATAGTTGTTCTTGCAATGAATGTATACATGTATTATTATAAAAAATAGAAAAAGACGTGTAACCGTGGGGTGATTTCGAACTGTCATTCTACCGTTAACTTATTAAGTAGGATGTGCCAGTTTAAGATGTGTCGGGTCTAATTTACACGATGTCATGGGTGGGGCAATTTATCTCATTACTTTGAAAATTATTGCTAACGAGTATGCACCCGGATCGAGTTAAAGTGGTACTCATAAGAGGAGAACCGATTTTATGTGTTGGACATTTCTCCTAGGGCCAGCTTTATAGGCCATCTGCAGATATCGTTATGTCCAGTTATCTCTCAATAGTACTGGGCATTGCATTCAACCGAGGTCGGTCCCACCCTTCACCACCTGCCCGCTGTAACCCCTGTAGGTCCCACTCGAAGTGCAACTTGTATAATCATATTGCCTACATTTATAGATGTCTTTCTCCTACATCTTAAACCGTTTGGCGGCCGTAGTAATAAACATCCCGCATTTTATCTTCTAGGGAACTGGTGATGGACATTTGAGGACGAGCATGCTCATGGTTTCTTCCAGGTCAAGTAACCGTACATCCCATGACACTTGGACTAACTAGCTACTGTGGCGTGGTCGGGGTTTGGTGGATTGTGCCAATTAATATATTTGTGTTTAGGCCAAATTATGAAGTCAGCCTAGAAAGTTTTAAGCATTTGTATTCATTTCTGTAAATTGTATAAATGTAGAGAACACCGCGTTTACACTTGGTGTCGAACAATCATCTAGTAAAAATGCCGCCACAGGTCACATGCCGACCGCTGTCACATGCAGTCCGGGACGAGCTGACTGCTCCTGCGCCGCCTTGCTACGTCTCAGGGATGTGACAGATCAGTGAGCGGCAACCTCAGATCTCCGCGGTGCGAAAAGATGAAATATTGTAAGTGAAATGGGTATTCTAAAACGGACTACTTATGAGTAGCATAAGCATGAGTCGGCATAAGCTGCTGACTGGCGATGCAAGCCGCTGGTGGTCATGGGTTCGAATGCTGATGGATCCGATGGATGTGCGCTACTGATGATGCCCAACAGGTTGCAACTGCAGTCTAGTGCTTTTCCGGGCAGGTGGACGACTATCTGATTTTGAAGCTGGCTGTGATGAATCACAATCATAAAAAAATAAAGACTGAGGTAAGAAATACCCTTGTGGCACCAAGCATGAAAATGACCTGATGACATTTCGTGCATTCCCATCTATCGCACACATACAACAACTAACACACACGTTAGACACAGAGACGTATGAGACTCTGGCAGGGAGCTAGCCAGTTGGTACGCTCCAAGAGGTCATGATTGATTTGGTGAACTGGCGTGGGCACGCATCACTGCAAATGATAAGCAAGAAAATCAGCTTGCTGCAAATTTCTTGTGGTTGAATATTGCGGTAGCATGGAAATTGGTTCTTTGGCCTAGTGTAACGTATGACAGCACAAGACTGTCAACACTTCTGGGGCTTTTCCATTGTACTACTACACTGCTTCAAAGACTGGGTGAGCTATCGTGTGTCTCCTTCTATACCCTCAGAAGGAAATGACTACACAAAAAGCGTTTCTGTACTTTATAACGTGCTACTTACTTTTACCAACCGTATTCTCACACAGAGCACCTTACCGGCTATTCGGAATGCTACCAACAGAATATGGACTATGCAACTCCTCTATCGGTTGTAATCTTCACTTTGCTTCAGAGGCCTTATTAATCAGTTCTTCTCTGCCCGTCGTTGCGGAGACGCCTTAATTCCTTGGTTCATTCTACCAGCGTAAGATGAGATGGCATCACTTGTCCGCATCGCAGCAATTTTGGTAAGGTGCGGTGGGTGTATTAGTCGTAGCGCGTACACCTCAACGTCGGGCAACCAAGAACGTCAGGGGCCTCTTTCATCTGCCCTATCAGCTTAGACTGAAATCTAAGCATCTACAGCAGTCGATATCGGCTTTTGCGGGGGGATCTCATAATGGTTTACCAGATTCTGAAGAACCCAAACCACATTTGCCGTCCGCTGCTGGAATTGAACCACAACACTAAACTAAGAGGTCACCCTCTGAAACTGACAATTCATTATAGCCGGCTTGAATGTCGTAGAAATTTCTTTTCTCTCCGCGTGTGTGAGCCTTGGAATGCCCTCCCTAATTATGTCGTCTCTGCTCCCAATCTGGCGATATTTAAAAAACGTGTTGACGATGCATTGTCTCACTTACATTTCATTTTATGACTTGTTAGCCAGGGGTTACAAAACGCAATCAAACGGTTTCTTGCCAAACGCCTAACCAATGGATTTATGGATTTATACGTTTAATATGCGAACATCTCCGCTATTCCACATAAGTCTATGGTGAGTCCACCACAACGCTTTTCACTTTATTATGCAATTGATTTTCGCAATAATTTCCATCCCACGGGACTTGTTAAACGATGCTTTTTTACCCGTAATAAACCATTGTTCCATTGTTCCATTGTTCACTCTTCCCAGACACGCTTGTAAGCTGTACTGGCGGGAACATCAATGATTTGGTGCATGTCTTCAAACCATCCGCTTCTGCCTTGTAGAGACATCGGTGTTCGCATCGTTCTTGTGGGATTGCATCATTAATGTCCGCGAAAGAAATTTGGTGGTGTAGATTGCGTGAGAGTTTGGTGAGCGTAGCGCGTAGCCATTTCGTTCACTGGCGTCGCCATCCCCACCTACCCCACATTAGAAGACCGAACAACGGAGTAACAGAACAATAGTGTGTGGGATGGCCAGAATGAAAAGCACCAGGTGGAAAATTGGAACATAGTAATAAAGTGAAAAGCGTTTTGATTGGCTCACTATAGTGTTTACATAAAGGCAGTTGGAAAACTGTCTGCCTCACTTATGTATGGTAATGCTGGTTGATGCGCCGTTTGTCAAGTAATGCCGCCTTCCGATATTCACGGGCTTTATTCCGTAATATAGGCAGGTAAAATCAACACCAGGACGACTTGTTACACAGCTAATTTAGGGGTGGATACAAGGTGATTAGGGAGTGCGCTTGATGGGTGACACAAGCGAAGAGAGAAGAAGTTCCTGAGACATTCCAGCCGGTTGTTTTGTGTGGCCATCTTGAATCGGTGACCTCTCAAGTTGTGGTGGTTGTTGTTGTCACTAAGTTGCAGTAGATGGCGACAGAGGTGTTTTAGACTCCTCCCAATCTGCTAGGTTATTATTAGGTCACCTCGTATGCGCAGCGGTGCAATCGTAGGGATCGTAGCTTGAGCCAACATGGAAGGCATTTCCATTCTCTGATGCGCTTGGTGGTTCATCGCTGTGGAGTCCCGGGCGCTGTGAGATCTTACTTTTGCCAGGGCTACCAAACTTGTATTGTCCATTTCACATGAGGCACTTATGTGTAATGCTTCTGCGGGCAGACAGATGAATCAAACCACCTGAATGATCCCCGCAGCATGCCAACGTGTTGGTTCCCTGTCTTTGACCTATTTTCAGACTGTTCTGATCAAACGAGGTCAGCCTGGATTAATACCCTGGGTCGCACTCCTCGGTGTCTGCTTGCGTGACATAGTCTCCAAGCCTGTGTATGATATTCGGTTGATGACGGATGTGGACCACCTTACATCTGCGGGAACTAATTTAGAGCAGATTGTGAAATAAACCACTCATTTGCATTGCCCAGATTGTGTTGAAGTGAACCGTTCTCTCCTTGGTCGGCGACTGCTAGCCACATGTTAACATCATCATCAAAAATTAAGAATGAAGAGACCGTCGGACGCGAAAGTTCGTTAAAGAACACGAAGTGCAGACGCGGCCTCAGCACTGATCCGCATACAAGCTGAATCGGACAGGACAGCAAACTGTGAAATTCAACATGAACAGTGAAGGAAGGTACAGCGAATCTATACCGGTTAAGAAGCATTGTTTTCTAAGTCCCGTTGAGTGGTTTGGTGCGGTTATTGAAAAGAACAGTCAGCATCTTATGTATGAAAATAGGGACTTATCAGTTGTTATGCTGTAGTCCTCCAATCCGCGTAGTTTCATAGCACACACAGGTAACAGCAAATGAATTCAAAGTATATTCCAGGAGAATATTAGAAACATAATGTTAAGTATCAAAGTGTAAATGACTGAGTGCGTCAATCATCCGTCTCTTAAATACTGCTAGTGAGGTTGCAGAAACGACCGATTTGAGGAGAGCGTTCCACGGGTGACAGACGCAAGTAGAAAAACTATTTCTGCGATACTCCAGACGGCTATAATGTTCTGGGAGTTTCATTGAGTGACCTCTCAGGTTTGTAGTACTGCTGAGTTGTAGTAACGAATGGTCTACACGATGTGGGTCGTGCCGAATCTACTAGTTCTCTACCAAGTCGCCTCGTAATCGGCGATACCGTCGCCTGAATACTCCTATCGCTGCAACCTCTGCTCATATGGGAGGTGGCGTATTCCAATGAGGTGCTTGGATGTCCGACGTTAATACTGCTTCAGTGTATTGATGTCATGTCTCAGCTATGGATGCCAGGCTTGAATTGCCTATTCGGCATGGAGACGAACATACGCACTGCGCTTTTGTCTGAAAAGCAAGACATCAATTTGTCCGAATGCCCTTCGCAACAGTCCGACTTGTTGGTTACCATCATTCGAGACGTTTTCGGATTGCCTGCAGCAACCTAAACCATACTATACCAGCACACTCAGGTGACGTTTGACAGAGAATTGCTGCAGTATATGCCTCCCGAGCCTGCATGAGTAGTTGAGCTGTTGCTGAATGGAGAATACAATGCGGTTACTCAAGTCGAAAGACAGTAAATGTTGGATGTACTACGAAAGTACCGAGCCTAGTTCACTCTAAAACAGAAGTTGCTCGGCGTTCACCATAATCTTGCACCAAAGCTTTCTGTCGTTGACAATTAGTAGAAGGTTTGAAGCGATTTCCTGTGCGAGATCATTACTAAACCAAAGCATTCGTGGACGTGGAACTGAATCATGCGGCGCACCTAATTCGACTTGTATGGAGTAGAATAAGGAGCTCCGAACTATGTCTACTAATTGCCGTTGGATGAAGAAGTTGACGATGCAGATTAGTACACGGTCACTGATGCCGTAATAATGGCACTTGAATAGGAATATCCCATGATCCAGATGATCGAATGCAATTGTGGTTGCCGCGGGAAAGTCCTCATCCATCCAACAACAGCATTCCAAACCCCCTAGCTTTCTAACCGGAAACCGGCATGTGGTAGTCCAGGCGGTCGCAGACTTTGGAGAAGTTGAGTTAAATGACCGCAGTCCTTGTCCATTTGTCAGTCACTTCCGTCGAGCAACCGCGTGGAATCAGTGGGTCGGTTGTGCATATACAGTAGTGACGCAAGCTGTACTGATCTGTTGTTAGGCTGTTGCAGCTTTCTAGATAGTTTACTGAGACCTCAGCGAAGATTGCTTCCATCACCTTTGAGAGTAAAGAATGCGGACCACTGGGTAATGGTTTGCGAGTTCCAGCGATTATCACTTTTAAAAGTTGCCATGATTCGCCCATGTCTCTACATAGTATTCCCCAAGTTTTTTCGCCGCCGATGGTTTGCACTCCACGGCCGCAAGGAGAACACAAAGACGAGCCAGCAACGATTTGTACGCATCCGAAAGCTTCTTCCTTATCTAGTGTACAATAGGGGGTTAAGCAAAGCTACAATAGCGCATCGGAGCCAAGCAAAAACACAGGAGTCGCTGAATGAGCCAAATAAATAAGAAGCGATAATAGTAAGGGCCAAATAGGTGTGTCCGTGAAAACGATAGGTGGCAACTGGAGAGCATACCTTGCAGGCAATTCTTGAGCATCGTTACTAACATGTGCTAGGCTTTTAATACCCCATGAAACCAAACCTAAAAATACAAATCCTAGACGGGTACCTTCGTGGGGCCGCATCCAAGTTTAAGTAACTGTAGGAGCGGTGAATCACACGATTGTCCGTTTCACTTTAATTAATATCTTAAACCGCGTGCAAAGAGACTGATTTTCACGAAACCACTCGCAAGTCTAAAGAATACCACGGTTTGTAGTAGAAGTTCCACTGTCTCGTAGATGTGCATAAGCTCTGTGAAGATGAACTTGTCTAAAGATCTAGTTGAATATGTCAATCGAGTTGCGATACTTTTTCCTATGGTGTTCGCTGGTGTGTAATCACCACTTCACCATCTGAGGCCGAGGTTGGCTACATGCATCATCTTCTAAAACGTTACAAACCTCCCGGTCCTGACGAATTGCCTCCGGGTCCTCACAAATATAGTGACCTCTCCCATCTTTCTGTATTGACTACAATGCTTCAGGCGATTTGGACCACAGAACTCATAATATCTGACTGGTGCTTAACGGACATCGAGCCCAGCTTTATAAAAGGTGGCCGAACCAATGGCACAAACTACCGAGAGAGCAGTCGCCTATGTGTTGCATCTAAAGTGCTTGCCTCCATGCTTCTACGAAGCCGCAGTCGGGTTGGCTAACTGTACATACGCGAAGAAAAGGCTGGGCTTCGCCCAGATGGAAGCTTTAATAATCCCCTCTTTACGATCCACCAAATGCTCGAGCACCGTCGAGCTTTCGATCTGCCTACCATCGTTTGCTTCCTGAACAGATGCGCAGTATTTGGCTCAGTTGACAGGGCTGTTCTCTGGGGTTGTCTGCTGAGAAAGGGAGTGTCCGAGAAGTACTTTAACATTCCTCAAACTATTTACTCTCGAACCTCGGGCCGAGTGCCGGTTTGCGACGAAATTTCACCCACCTTTAGTATTACCAGTGGCATGAGACAGGACTGTCCCGTAACACCCTACTTGTTTCACTCCGCTATGTGTGACATCCTACAGCGGACACAGGGAAACGTATGAGTTGCTTGCGTCGAGTTAGCCTCTAGTGCTCCGCTCTATGAGTTTAAGTATGCTGAGGATATCGTCGTAATTTATGGTTCCGTATGAGTTGCCCAGGACTTGTTGCGTAGGTCAGAGATGTCTGCTTTGCAAGTTTGAATGAGCTTTCCCCTTTCGAAGTACTAGGTCTTCCTCTAGGACTGGTTGGAAGTTACTCCTACCCTCACCCTTTGGAATTTTTCTGAAAAGTGCTTTACAAGCTCATTTACACTGGGTGCTTCATTAGGGTGAACGGATTGACAGGTGCTAATAATTTGCGCATCACAAAAAGCACAGTAGTTCTTACCAACCTCCGACATCTCTGACGCCGACGTGATCACAGCCATCCACTAAAAGGTCGAGTCTTCAACACTGTGGCACGTACAGTGCTGCTGTATGGATGAGAGATTTGGAGCGTTCGAGCGGTAGATGTCCAAAACCTGTTGATGTTTGATCACCGCTGCCTCCGGATCATTGCGAATGTAAGTTACCTGCATCGCCTTAGTAGAGACGCTCGACACTGTATTTTCAAGTCATGCAGTCTCAGCCTATCACTGAGCTGCATGGTTCCTTGTGTGTGTTCTGGTGGTACCGCTACGCCTTCCGTTTGCCAGCTCAACCGTTGGCCCGCCGTGCTTCATTTGACTGCACCTGCTTTAGGCGAAAGTGACGGAAAGGTTGCCAGTACACACAAGCTGGGAACAGGGTGTCAATGTGCTGACGTTGCATTTGACTACGGCGGTGCTTTCCAGACTCTCAAGGACAGTGAGTAAAGCTGGTTGGAAAAGCTATCGGATGTCGCCTAGAATCATAGCCAACAGCTATCATCTTGTTAGACACATTTCCTCTGACTACCTTTTCGCCCCTCTTTTGTATTCTTACTGTTACCCATGTGTTGTGGCAATCTGCCGATTGTATTTGGTCAAATGTAATGGTTGGCGGCATCCGGTCTGTCACGGCGGCTTCCATGCAGCTAGCCACCGGATGCCTGCGACTACTGAGGGACCATGGATGGCTTGCGCTGCACCACCCACAGCTCCATCCACACACCTCACATCCAGTGTAAATCAGAAAGAACAATACCGGGAGACATGTGGATGGGAACCACGTTTCATCAACAGAGCCGACCCACACTCCATCACAGTCAAACACAAGCACGCAGTATTTGGGGAATCAAGCTCACACCAGTCAGTGACTGGACCGTGGGTCGCTTCACCCCGATTGCGTGGAACCACTCTGCGAGCCTGGCACGGCTACAAGGGCCGTGCACCCCGTCCTCTCCAGCAACGACCAACTGTCTCCTGGAGCCAGTATGGACGAGGTAGTCGGTAAGAGACTGGTAGGCACCTTGTCAACATGCACATCTAAAGCAACCATACCGGGGATATCAAGTAACAGCCAATCACTTGAGCTGACAATATCAAATAAAATATATCGAATAAAGCATTCGGATTTGCCGACATAAGTCTTCACTAAACTAACATAGGAAATAAATGAGTTATCAACATATTCGCACAAAGTTCAACATCTCGAAAAAATTGATCAATCAAGCGTATGCAACGGATGCGAAAAAAACAAACTAAGGTAACCAATCTTCGTTAAAGCGACATGTACAAGTTAATAGAATATTAATCAGGTGAACATTAAAATGAGCTATCAAAACAAGCATACAGACAATACAGCAGACCAATCACCTAAAATATAGGAACTCAGCACCCAAGCACAGGGATGTCAAATAGAATGGAAGCGCATGCAGCTTAGAAAACATCGTTGCGCCGGTTCCGTTTACTTTCTGAAGAAGACCCTTCGTTGTTTCGATACTGGTCCCGAATGACCTCGCTCGTGGCTCACTAGACCTGCTGGCTCAAGAAATCGCGACTACATGTGACACAGCAACATGGGCTCGATGTCGGTGGAGTACAACCCATCGGCGCCTGTCGGTACTTCTCCGCATGCACGGGAACTTTTTCCTGCACTTCAGTAACCTGTTGGTGATCAGATCGCGCCATGCACGCCGATCAACCGCCTTCGATTCCCAACACGTGTAATCAACATTAGAAAGTGAGAGCCTCAACTTGATCATGTCCTGGTAAAGAAGATTCGGTCTCCAAACGTGCCGCTTCCCCACATTCAGCTGACCATGTAACAGCTGCTTTGGTATCCGCGTCGAATCCATAAGACACAAGATGGAGTCACAGGCGTCCCAGCAAAAGTATGCAGTCCACTGCATACATTACACTTCGGCTCAACCTCCGTGTCTGCAACTCTGTCACACCAACCGACGTGCAGAAGCCGTCTCAGACAGTTAATGAAACCGCTCAAGCCGGTACATCGCTCAGGTATCGCTGCTGTATAGAAGAACAGACAGCACCTTGGACCAGTAGACCATCAGCTTCGTGTCAACGGTAAAATGATGGTTGTTCCACACCCGATTCTCAAGCTTCCCGAAAGACGCCGCTGCCTTCGTTACGCGGATACGCAGCTAAGTGTGCATCCGCTGGGCGACGATATCACAATCTCAAGGTATCAGAAGCGGGAGGTGGTTCCTAGTACTTCGGCACCAATGCAGATCCGCGGCACCAATGTAGATTGTATTGCACAATGCATAGTAGATTGCTTGTAGATTTAAAGAGACAGACAGTATTGATTGCGTTGCTAGTTAATCCGAAGTAAGAAAGCGTCGAAGCCAGAGCACTACACATGTGTTGCAACAAATCCGTGCTGAGTGCATACAACGCACAGTCGTCAGCGAACTGTAGCATATGCATAGTTGTCTCACAGCCTAGGATTATCGCACCGAAACGACGGATGTTCAGCAACACACCATCAATACGGTGCTCCACACGAACACCTTAAGCACAAGCCGCATGACATGTAAAAGGCATCATGGTATGAAAATAATTATTAAACTGTGCTGGAGTTAAGACAGCCTTGCTTTACACCAAAAACCACTGCAAAACCATCCAACACCTGTACACTCAGCTGCTCACTCGCCCGCATACCATTGTGCCGACATTCAATTAAACGTGTTCGATAAAGCAAACCTACCCAACACCAACCAAAATGCCTCGCAATTCACCGTATCAAATCCTTGAGTGAAACCAAAAAACAGCAAGTATGAAGGCTGGTATCGTTCTCTGCACTTCTCCTGCAACTGACGAGCCGCAAACATCATATGAATGGTGAAGCGACCCGAACGGAATACACATTGCTCTTCCGGCACATTCGGTTCCACAACCTGACTGGCTAGGCGGTTGAGCAGGATTCTCACAATCACGTTGCCCACACAACTCCGCAAGTTGATGCCACGATAATGCGTGTCACCTTGCTTGCTTCCTTTACCCTTGTAAAGTGTAGCACAAGGGCATCCTACGGCTCGTGAGGCAACTCCTCCTCAATCCACACTCGTTGTACCAACTGCCGCAGCGCATTCACCAACGCGGGTCCGCATGTTTCAATACTTCATGCGGAATCCCGTCGGCAGCTGAGCAACTGCTTCCTGCGTCTTATCCAGTGTCGGCATGTCTGCCAGACTCACCTTCACCCCGTGCTGCTTCAGGCCGTTCAATGTTGGCCAGTCAATCACTGAACAATTGTTCAAAAGGCGATCAAAGTGATTTCGACAGATCTGCATTATGTCTGCAGTTTGTGCGCAGGCAGCGCCTGAGCTACCATCGATCAGCGTCCTCAGCGACTCCAACCTCGGTCTATGCACTACCTTCCAGGAGTCAAAGAATTTCTTGTGTTGGCGGAGTTCGGCGTAGCATTCCATCTGCTTCGCCTTCTCCGTCCACCATGTAGTTTAATGCGACGGAGCTCTAGCGTCAGTCGCCGTCGAATTTTGCGAAACTGACTCTTCTTCCTCAGGTCACTGAGGTCTGCCTCATGTGCAGCAAATGCTGCATTCTTAGCAGACACCAATGTGCTAATCGTCGCTTTGTTCTCATCAAACCAATCGGGCCGCTTACAGTTTGTGCGCCCGATTGTCTCCTCAGCAGCAGCTGTCACCTGATCGCGAATGTGTTGTCACAGGTCGCCCACTGTGGTTATGCATTCCATGTCACACAGGCGTGCATCCATCGCCTTCTCTAGCTCAATACGTTTCTCCATAGTACAGAGGAAAAACGTTATATGTCCGCCTCCGATTCCCGGCAGGCACACAGCAAATTTGGTCCGCACCAGCACACGTGTCATGCGCACTTCACGCATATCACGCTGACGTATGATGACCTAGTCGAGCAGGTGAGCGTGACCACTCCGTGGATGGGTCCAAATTTCTATATTACTCACCTGCGGCTATGGCCAGACGCAGGGGGGTGTTGACGTGCTTACACCAATTTGACCAGGAGCTGCCTGGCTTAAGACCGCTGGTAGCAAACAATTGAGCAACCGGAGATGTCCTCCTATCTTCAGAGACGATAAGTGGAGCTCGTGATATACGCCAACAGAGCTGTAGACCTATTGTCACCCATGAGTAGGTTTAACGTGAAGTGGGCCATCGACAACTTCCTAACTTCCGAGCAGGATGAGGTTTGGACGGGAATACTGGAAGAACGCCCACACCAAACATAAGAATGACTCAGGTTCTCCACCAAGGCCCTCGATTAAATATATACCCGAAAGGCAGTGGGTATAATACATGGTCAGTTCACTGGCTCATGCGGATTGGTGTGTCCTGGAACTTATCTAGACGAAGGGCGCAACCCAACTCCCACCCAGCGGTCGTCAAGTGAATACGTCCAGGACATGTGTCCACGGCACAACCTTAGCGGCAATGGGTAGACCAACTGTCAGGCGTGACCGACTATATCTGGTGGGTGATTTCAAAGTGCGCAGAGGGCGTGCTGCATCTTTGTGGACAGATGTCATCGGTCCGCATGGCATTGGTTCAGCGAATGCGAACGATGACAGGCTGCTCTCACTGTGTGCCACTCACGGCCTGACGATCACAAACGGTTTCCAGCGAGTGCGAATGATACCGAAACTTGGATGAACCCACATAGCGGTCACTTTCACTTGCCCGACTATGTCATCGTACGTCAGCGTGAGATGAGTGAAGTGCGCATGGCACCTGTACTGGGTGGTGCTACGTGTGGCACTGACCACAAATTGGTGCAGACCAAACTGTACATATATTTCTTAATTCTATGTTCTGCACTCCTGCTGTGAACCGACGTAAACGTAACATTCTCACCCTCGGTACTGTGGAGGAACATGGAGCTGGAGAAGGCGATGGCTGCACGACTGTGTGATGTGGAATGCATAGCCCCAGTGGACGACGTGTGGCACCACATTCACTACCAGGTGACAACTGCTGATGAAGAGATCATCGGGAGCGCAAACTGTAAATGGCACGATTGGTTTGATGAGCAAGGCGACGCTTGGCACATTGGTGTTGTCTAAGAATGCAGCATTTGCTGCACATATGACAGACCCCAGTGACTTAGGGAAGAAGAGTCAGCTTTGCAAAATTCGAGGTACTGGTTTGCTTTCTTAGACACTTTTTCAGTCTGCCTCAAACAACCGAGGTCATCTTGAACTATCACGCCGAGATCGCACTCGTGAGAAGCCCGCTGTAGAATTTGTGGTCCTAAGAGTACCTGTGCATACTCTTGTGCAGTATGCTGAGAACTTTGCACTTGGTGATGTTGAAATGCAGCGTGTTCTCGATGGACCATGTGTACGCTTTGTCTAGATCCTCCTGTAACACTGTGTGATCCTCCACTGCAGCTATAGTGCGACATACCTTTATAACATCAGCAAATAGCAAACAGTTAGAAGAAAGCGCGCTCGCGAAATCATTTATGAAAACTAAGAACAGGCGGGATCTATGTACCGAGCCTTGAGGTACGCCGCACTGAAGTTCGTTGGATTCCGACAGGTTGCTTCTAACCATCATATTCAGGTGATGTTGCACGAGAAAGTCTCCTATTCAGCCCAGAACAGGATCGCCGATTCCATATTTCTGGAGTTTGTGAAGGAGAATGCGATGGTCCATACGGTCGAATGCCTTTGAGAAATCCAAGTAGGCCGCGTCGACTCCTACACCAGCGTCCACAGATTCCGTCCAGCTTGCACGAGCAATCAAGAGATTAGTGGTACAGAAGCGCTTTTGGCGAAATTCGTGTTGCTCCGGAACGAGAATTTTGTTGTTCTCCAGGTACCCCATCAGAGCCTCAGCTACAATGGACTCCATAACCTTGGAGATCCCAAGAGGTAGTGTTATCGGGCGATAATTTGCTGGTTCAGCACGACTGCCACTTGTGTAGCTTGGCATGATGATTCCGTGCTTCCACATCATGAGGACGTGCATCTCGTTCACACATCGTTGAAAGAAAATTGTTAGTGGTCCTGCCAAACTCATGACAGCAACTTTCAACGCCTTCGGTCGAATGCCGTCCGCACCCGGGGAGCTGAACTCGCGCAGAGACATCAGCCACTTCAGTACAGCTGCGGAGGTGAACGAAAAGTGATTAAGCCCTGATGGCGACGTTATCTGCTTTGGAAGGTACAGCCAAATTGTTGTCCAAGAACGTTGGCAGCCTCTTGTGCGGTTTGGGCTAACCCGCATGCTGTGTGCAGAGCAGGAATACCGCGCTTAACCCGGCGCAAATTGTTTACGTGTTTATATAGCAGTTTGGGATTAGAACAAAACTTTTCCACTAGACCTTGTTGGTTCTTCAGTTTATCCTCCCGGACGAGTTTGACACAGTGGTTTCTTTGTATTGTGTAGACGTCCCAGGTATGGTCGTTCGGGGAGGCTATGTAGGTGTGCCATGCCAAGTCCATAAATGCCATGTATTTATGTGTCCTGCTGCTTATGAAAGACTTCATCCTTTTAGACCGGCAGCGTTTGGTTTCAGATGTCCTTGCCACGAGCTTGGTAAATTTGTTGACGAATTCTCTGCAGGCCACCTCAGGGGTCAATTCGGCTAAGAACGACCAGCTTGTTGCATCAATTTGGTCGGACAGGTCTTCGTAGTTGGTTACGGCATGATATTCCTTGACATGCTCTTTAGGACAATCAGCGTAGCACATGTAATGAAACACTAGTGTCGCATGATTACTGCAGCCCAAAGGAGTATCGGTTATCAATCTCTCGACCATCAATTCTTCATTAGTGAATATTCGGTCCAATATGGATGACCTGTTAGTTCCCCTGAATCTGGTGGGCGTAGTGACGTGGCCATAAAGTGGGAAATCTGAAACCAGATCCTGCAAGTCCGCTTTGAATTGCTCTCGTGGTGTGGCTTGGGATTCTAGAACATGTAAGTTGAAATCATCGGTGACTAGAATGTGACTGAACTTTCTGTTTATCAGTTGCTTCAACGCAGCCATCAAATTGCAGTCCATCTCAGGAGTAGACGATGGTGGGAGGTAAATAACAACCACTAGGCCAAGATCGTTCTCTCTCAGTCGGAAATCGCACCAAATGGAGTCAGGTACGTCGGTTTCAGAATCGTCTATGGGTTCGCATGTAGGGTTACCCCACCACATATGCTGGCTAGATCCTTCCGGACAACGGACGTGTGCAAGTTTATGGAAGATAGTTTAGATAAACATTAATATGAAATAAAAAGCATTAGGACAATATATCAAACCCATCCGCTGAAATAAAGAGACTCAGCATGCAAGCACGCGGTTAGTAAATCGAATGCAGCGTACCTACAAACGCTGCACCGATTCTGTACTTTCTCTGCAGGATTCGTCGTCGCTTCAGGGGTGGCCCCGAGTGGCATCGCTCATGGCTCACTAGGCCCGTCTGTCTCAGGCACTCGCGACCGTACGTGATACAGCACCATGTGCTCGATGTCGATGGAGTACAACTAATCGGTTCCGGTCGCTTCCGCACTTGCAGGTTCTTCTCTGCATGCACAAGAGCTTTCACTTGCACCTTGGCAAATGCCTTCGTGATCAGATTGCGCCATACACGCTGATCAACCGCTTTCGTTTCCCATGACCTGCAATCAATATTAGAACGTGAGAGGCTCACTTTGCTCATGTCCTGGTGACGTAACTTTGGTTTCCCAGCATGCCGCTTCCCAATACTCAGCTGACCGTATAAGAGTTGTTTCGGTATCCGCGTCGAATCCATACAGTTCACATGACCGAGCCATCACAGGTGTCTCAGTAAAAGTATGCAGTCCAATGCATACATTACACTTCGGTGCGACACTTACGTGTCCGCAACTCTGTGGCATCCACCGGTATGCAGAATCCATCTCAATCACTCTTGATGGAAGCGCTCGAGATATCGCACATCCCGCCGGTATATCGTCCACGTTTCGCTGCCGTATAGAAGAACGAACGGCATCATGGATTTGTACACCATCAGCTTCGTGCCAATGGTAGGCTGATGGCTGCTCCACTCTCGGTACTCAAGCTTCCTGAATGCCGCCGTCGCCTTCGACACGCGGATACGAAGCTCATTGTGAAGCTGCTGATCAGTCGACATCACACTCCCAAGGTAGCAGAAGCGGTAGGTGGATTCTAATACTTCAGCACCTACACTGATTTTCAGCAATATGGTAGATTGCACCTCCGACGAAGGCTGATATATATATATATATATATATATATATATAAACGTGGCAGCGATTAAGTGCTGTTGGTTAACAGTATCTAATCTTTGTCAAAAATAAACGTTTGGGTCCAATTAGAGTTTACTCGAAAAGAAGTCTTAACGTATCACTCCTTTGGTCCTGATTTTTTCACTAGAAAGGGAATATTTGCTTTGCTGAAGTTCAGCATCGCCCATGATTCGTTATGATTCAAAGCATTTAATGGGAAAGATAGTACTGGTGTGTGCTGAAGGTGTGTAAGCCGTGGGAAGCTCAGGAGTGGCAGAGAATTACATAATAGTATTTGCTGCACGGTTCATGGTTCTGTCAGCGGGGGAGACGCCACTGGGTTACTCAGATCATGATAGGGAATTTTCTCAGGGGCATTTAGCCAAATAGCCTACGTGCAAGTCAACGGGGCGAATTCAGGAAAATGCGCCCATTTGGAGCCGGTCATTGATTACTTAGTTTACACGCTTTTCCTTTGGACGCTTAGCAAACAGGGACCCAATCCTCCCCATCTTTTCAGCATCGGGTTGCTGGAGTAAGAAAACTGCACCAGTTAAAAGCAAGGGGCAGTAACTTTATTTGGTGGCGAGTCACATCCGCCACGTCACAGTGTCACGGCTTTCTACAGGGAGATCGCTTGTCAGGTGAAATCCCACCACGTCCATCCCTCTGGAACGGATGTGATTAATGCAAACGTAACACATCGGCTCCTTCTGTTGTTGATAGCGTGCACCCGTCAATCATGACGAGTGCTGCAATTCCGCGCCGCGCATTACAAAAGGCCATGAACATGCTTGTACAAGTGTTTGTGGTTCGTACAGAATTGCTTCATTAAGTTCTACTAATGCATCACTTTGTCCTTGCAGCTCAATTTCGTTCATAAGTTACACTGCTACTTATGCGCTCCAGGTTTCGGTATTCAGGGACTTTTTGTGAGCTCCCCATGTCAAAGCGCACAAGGACGTACATTTACGTGTTCTACTGCTCAGCATCGACTTGCCTTTACTTTGACGATGGAAGTATTTCTGTTTCGATGAGTGCATTAGCATGGGAGTACCTGTCTTTTGAACGTTTCCCAGGCAACTTCTTGTTGGTATTTAGTTAAAAAGTTCCGAACGGTACCCTTATCAAGCTTGGATAACATGTTGTAGTGTGTGACAGTATACATATTATCATCTTTTCTTCGGGATATTCCGCATAAACCACATAGTCAAGGGTGGGCGAATGGTCTGTCTCACGGATTGCAAAGTGTCCATCTCACGGATTGCGAGGTGCCTGCCGCACGCCGCGCGGTCGTGCTGAATGGACGCTGCCCTATTTTTGGACCTACCACTCGCAATTCTCGACACACATTACTGTGTTTACACCTATCCAACTCGGATTCACCAGCGCTATCGAGGGGATCTACCACTTCAGGATTGTCTAGCACAAACCAACTTTGCATCCGTTATTGCAATTTCAACGTGAATTTCACAGAAATCCAGGTACGCATCAACGGCTTTTTCGAGTACATACCACCATTTGTACTCTCATTTGACAGAGTGCTTACAGCGTCACCCTGCGATTCGTTTACAAAAAGCGGACACTCCGTTTGATAGCTGCAAAACATTTAGCAGTCATCATTCCAACACTTGCCAAACTAGCATGAATTCTACCACGCTTATCAAAACTCAAATTTCCACCAACCTGATCCATTGCTAGTCGGCCACCGTTCACACCAGTCGGCTTAGTTTGCAACTTAGGTTACATTCGTAAGCTATTGTCACCGAGATCGTGTGCCTGCGACAATACGCTCGGCGATCGCAAGTTACCACGTGCCTGTCGCCGCGGTATGCATCGTAACAGATCAACAAGGAAAACAATGTGTACAATGTCCACCCAGCAGCGGAGCGAAGTTCTTTGAAATTCGCAATCGTACTCCAAGACTAATCAAATTGGCGTAAGTTATGATAACTGCAATAAGAAAGTTCACCCCAAGAGCGTAACCTTAAGTGTAGCTAAAGCAAAAGGACGACAAGGCACACCAGACTCCATTTGTTTCGGTACATTGTGAATGCTCAATCTACTCGTAAGGTGTATCGCCGTGCTTGATCAGCAAGGTGACAAACTGACAAATTTGGCTCTACGAATCCCTACCTGTAGGAAAAACTTCGTAAAAATGTGTCCACTGCATAAGTTAATCCGTTTCGAAGTAGTGACTGCGCTAGTGAAGAGGGAGACGCAAACATATGTAACGGACTTGGGCACATTTATTAGGCGACTGTTAGTGGGTGTTAAACAGTTGGTTGAGATTGGAACACAGAACACCATATTGCTGTTACCAAGTTATGATTAGAACCTATGCATTTATTCCGAATCAATACACAACGTGGTATCTGTATATAGCTGTTTTTAGTGCAGTTAGTTCCGGTCTATGGCAGTCTATCCTTGGAGGATCTATGTTAATATAAATGTGTGCGACTTCAGGAAATCCCACTCAAGGATGAGCAACTAGATTGCGAGGTTACTGAGCTTTACAAAAATGTTTCAGGAATTGATAACTTAACGTTTGCCCACGGTATTGTGAGCAGGTAAAAATCATCATCATGACATCTACAACGATAGACACTATTATTAGTTACGAGTATTTTTAAAGGTTGATGCAAGATGAAAAGAGATATGTGAGACACATTGGCGTATAAACGGAGAAACCTACTGTCACAATGAGTGGTTCCAGCTGTCGCAAGTTTCTGAAGACAGAAGAGAATTGATGTGCTACGAATAAAATGGCGAAGTTTGTTCGTTTCCGTACCACGTGACACTGTGTGCATGTAAGGCTGGTCCCGAAAGCATTGGGACCAAAGTTGGTGGTGCGCAGAATGTCCAACGGCAGCAATGAAGTGCAAATGTCGTTGCTACATTGGTGTCATTTACGTGTGTATTTCTATCTTATCCTCGATAGATTTTGAATTTACCAGGGTCCCGTTACCTGAGCGCTGTATCTTCACGCATGCTCCGACGAGCTATATTCCGATAGGACTTGCTCTGCTTTTCGCAGCTGTTGAAAATCCACATAACTTTCAGGCTCCTTGATGTTAGAGACCTACGCATTAGTATTTCATTTGAACATAGTTTTAAAATCGTGTGGCACTCTGAATGGCTTTTTTCATGGTAACATGAACTCAGTAATATTTCGACTGATCCATCTGAAGTGGGATCGCGTATGAAGGGTTGACAACGCGGAATACCAACAAGAAACACGGTGGTTCTTTGGGATGTACAATCCTTACTCAGGGTTTGTTCCACCGTCAGCCGCAGTGCTGCACAACTTGCATCGTTTGTTATGCAAGGGCCCTCAGTATGTGTAGTCCGGACGGAGGAATCGTCTTTTCGTCAAGACACATATGCATTGATCGGTCCACCGGTTTGGACCCCCCTTTGACCACGAAAAGTATATAACGTTAAAATGTGATGCAGCACCCTACGTAGTCAGAACTGACAAAGTACAGATTGACCTGAGAGGAGTAAATAATCAGTTGCGTTTACCTTTCGGACCCTATCCAATCAGCTGAACAAAATTATGTCAAACGTGGCAGGGAAACTTTTGGATTTGTATTTTTGGTTATCCGATTCCACTAATAATTTTCTGGATAGCAATCTGAATGCACATCTATCACAAGCCACTACAAGGATTCCGGTCAAAGCAAAAGCTGCTGTAGTTAAGGCAAATTCCAAATGGATAGAATCTCGATCAACTACACCTATGACTGGATTGACCGTTGTGCACATTTTAAGGAACACTTTGGCTGCGCATGATGTACCATTTGCAGTGTTCCCAAATAATACCTGGGTATTCAACAGCGAGGAGTTCGAACAATTGTTGAACCGAAAATGTATAGAGCACTTTCTGTCGGCACCATGCTGTCATTCGCCCAATTGTCTGGTGGTGAGACCGGTTACGACAATCAAACAGGTTGTAACCAAACAACAGTCTGGAACTTTATAAATCTGGCAGAACAAATTTCTATTACGGTGTTGCATCGCACCGCACACTATCACGGATCGTCCACCGTGCGAACTTCTGTTAAGACAACATCTGCGCACTCGCTTGAACCTAACTAAGCCCCAACTGCCTAGAACAGTGCTGGATAAACTCCAAGATATGAGAACAAAAGATGGTGTGATTGAGGTTGGCTACAGACTGTAGCTTAAACTAAGGTCAACGGTTGAAACGCACATCCGACGATTTATGAAATAACAGAGTAATAATGCAGTGGAGGTAGAATTGGAGGACGGGAGAAAACTGTGAAGTCATTCAAACTAACGGTGATGACAGCCTATGAGTTCAGAAGACGAACATGCGAACTGCCAATCATCTACACCCCTAGGATTATCCCCAGAACTACTGCCAGAAGAAGACGACGTTTCGACACATTGAAGTTGCAGTAACCCTCGCAATCGACACGTGATCAGAAAAGTACAGCCAGCATTCCAAGCATGAAGCAATGCGCTTGTGCTGTTCAGCAAAATGCGATAGTCTTGAAGACTGTGATAACGTGTTTAAGCTCCGTTAGTTCGTTGCATCCCTAATATACTGGGAAGTCAGTCCAAGAAATCCTGCAGCAAAACAAAGTAACCTAGGCATTTTATTGTTCAATAATTACGTGATACAGTTCTCGAATGACCGAGACAGAAAAGTGAGCATCTTCGATCAAAAATACGCGTAAGTACAGGTACAAGATTTAGTGAAACAGAAACGTATGAAAATATGGCGGGGATGTAATATAAATGTTCGTCACGTTATTTCCGCAATGTACAAAGTTTTGTTCATTGGCCGCTAAGGTCACGTTGTCCAACAGGTCGAGTTATCGCAGTTACCAACTGTTGGTATACTCTGGATAAAGCGCATTATGTTTACTGAAACAAGCGAACATTTGGTGATTATTAGGATCGCATATCTCGGAGGTGCGGTCCGTGTTTTCGTCTCAGTACACCAACTCACGCTCCTATCCTAGAACGAAGATGGGAGCCAGACACTTCAGCTACACTGCATCAAATTCTCCGATACATCTCACTCCCTTAAGCTGACACGCATCGACCCTGCCTGCCCCAATCCTTTCAGCGGTGTAACCCACATTAAGTCGGTGGCGAATACGACAGCTTCGGGTTAGAATCCTTCCACCAACGAGAAAAGCCGGGCATCGTACTCATCGGTTGCCTACATAACCTCCGGAAGAAAACACTCCTGACCCCGATAGCAACACAGAATAACATTACGGTGATGTAGATGCTATAGCCCATCAAATCTTTAGAAACTGGATCGCTTAATACAACCAAAACTACAGCCAAAACAGAAAATAACGGAACCTTAACTACTGTGCACAAATATTGCGGAATCGCAGTATAGTACCTTAAAGTGGAAGTCAATGGACGACTGCAACCATTGGAAATATATTTGTGGCGCGAATGGCATTTCGGTCGAATCTAAGACGTCACCCAAATGCAGTGCTTTACAGTGAACCTCGAATTCTTTGGGTAGCACTGGGTTCCGCTGACGACACGGTGTTGGTTCTACTGTCTTCGATACGACTCCGTTACACATTAAGTGAGGTGCGCATACTTCCTGGCATCCATTGGAATGAACGGCCGGAATAGAATGGCAATCGTGAGAAGTTCGTGAAACCGACGAAAAATGGACGATTATTGTTTACGGGGTTAAGGAACTTCCAACATTCTCCTTTGAGGATACGGAAGTACACGACCGGGAGCAATGGAGTTTGCCAGGAACTCATCCTCGACAATATCGTTGCAAAGCGGTTGACATGAATTTCAGTATCACCTATCTAAAAAGGGAACGATCCCAGGCTACTGATGGTTCAGTCTGAGTTAATGATGCCGCATATATTGGGAAACTAGTTCAACTTCTTCAAGACAGTGCTTACAGGACTTCGGTTAAAGGCAACGGGTACACGGTCACGGGTGGCTAACGATTCCTTAAGGGAAGATACAACTTATTCTGTGAGTGCCTTCTAGGGTTGGCAAACTCGAGGGGAAAGTGATTCCGTCGACACTCGAGACGGCTATGTTGTTTCCTCAATTTCAAACAGTTACCCCTAAGCTACGTGTCGTGGCTAACTTTCAGCAAATGGCGGCATACTTGGTTGGGGCCACGCAATATTTGATTCACTAATTTGAGATCTCCGCGCAGCCTTCGGTAGCGTCCGCTGAAAACTCCCAGAAACTTCAGCCTTCGTTGTTAAGATTGTTAACGCAAGCTCTTTACATTCCTTTTTTGCTTTTTTGTGGTACCTATAATGCCTCTAGGTCGCGCTTCCACCAAGGTTACCAAGCTTGGATAGCGTATTCAACATGTGGGCGCATGTAGGGATTGTGCACCTTTGGGAAGATTGATGAGTCAACTCTTCGCAGCATGCCGACGTGCTGGTTGCTACTTTTCGCAGCTACCTCAGCCTGTTTAGAACAGTTAAGGTCACTCTGTACCAGCACACCAAGGCCAAGTCCCTCTGCGCTGATCTGCAACCTGTACGCCCACGCATACACGTGTAGTTATAGCTTTGGCGTAGTTGCACAACGCAATATTTGTCTACCTAGAATGGTAGGGCTTTTTGAACTGACCAGTTCGACAACGTGTTAAGATCGCACTGGAGAAGTTCGTGATCGTCCGGTCCTCCGATCATTCGCCATATCTTGATATCATCAGCGGAAAATAAGAATTCGGAAACAATTGATCTTACCAACTCGTTAATGAACACGAAGATTGGAAGATGCCCAAACACCGAGCCTTGGGGTACACCACACTCCACATCAGTTGCATCGGACAGAGATTCCCGTACTAGCACCTCCAAGCAAAGTCAGTGTAGAAAATTGCTTATCCAACTCAGGATTGGGTCACCAATGCCGTAGTTCCGAAGCTTCTGAAGGAGAATTGGATAGTCTAAACCAGCAAACTTTTTGAGAAATCTAGGTGGATGACCGACTCATGCTCCATCATCAACGGCTTCAGTCCAGCTAGTACGTGTAATTAATAGGTTAGTAGTATATGAGAACGCTTTTGACGGAAGTCATGTTGTTCTGGGGTTATTAAGTTGTGACTTATCAGATACTGCATTAGCGCATCTACGATGATTGATTCCATAACTGGATAGTACAAGAAGTAGCGTTGTTGGACGTTAGTTGGTAGGGTCAGTGCGCCTATCTCCTTTATGGATAGGAGTGATGAGCCCTCGCTTCCATACTGTTGTAATATGGCTGTCCTCCATACAGCGCTGATAGAAAATGCTCAGTGGTTCTGCTAGATCACTAGCTACTGCCCGCAGAGCCTTTGGTCGAATGTTGTCGATTCCAGGAGAACTATGGATACGCAAGCATAACAACTTCTTCAACACAGCTTCCGCAGTGAAGTTAATGTTATATAAACCCGACGGTGGAATAATCAAAACGAGGAGAATTTGTAGGTTAGTTATCTGCTGGAAAGTTTGTGAATACTGAAGCCGTAAGAGATCAGCTGCTTCCATTACTGATCGATTGCATCCATCAGCCGTAACAAGTGCTGGAATCTCCCGCTTCCCCCCTGGAAGGCCGTTAATGTGTCTGTACAGAAGTTTACGGTTCATGCAGAATCGCTGATGTGCCAGCTTTCCTCGCGGATAAATTATACACAGAAGTTACGATGTGTCACGTATGCAGTCCAGGTTTCAGCATTCAGACAGTCCTTGTGAGCTCGCCATGCCAAATCCCTCAAGGACATACATTTACGTGTTCTGCTCCTCAGAAATGACTTATATTTGTTTTTACGTTGGAAGGACTTCTGTTCCGATGCGTACGCTACCAGTGTCATAAACATCCTTGTGAACGTTTCCCAGAAAACGTATGGGGACATTTGGTTACGCAAGTCCAAAAGGTATCCTTAACGAATCTAGATAACACGTAATAGTGCGTGACAGTATGCACTTTATCATCCTTCTTTTCAGGACATTCCGCATAGCACATATAGTCAAGGGATACAGTTACATGGTCACTGCGACCCAGTGGCTTGCTTGTAACTATCCCGTCGACCATGAGTTGTTCTTTAGTGAGCACAGGATCCAGTATCGACAGATTGTTAGCGGTTCTAAATCTGATAGCAGTTACGTGGTTGTACAGAGGGTGGCTAGCAATTAGCTCCTGCAAGCAGGTTTTAAACTGAGCACCATCGGGTTCAGCCTGGGGTCCATTTCCAACGTAGATTTTGGTGGGAAGTAAATTACGGCTAGTAGACACGTGTCCTTGTTCCGAAACCTTAGGCCGCACCAAAGCGAATCAGGAGCGTGGATTTCTGGGTGATCGATAACTTCGCATCAGAGCTTTGTATCCTGATGAAGAATCACACTATCACCACTTCGAGTTCCATAGTTCCGAAGCAGTGGCAAACCGGGTAAATTGATCTCAGAATCGGTTAGCTCAAATGTTATCCAGGTCTCTGTAATCATGACGAGATCCCGCGGTTGTGAGTCGTGGAGTACTCTAAGTTCGGCCAAATTACTTATAATGCCTTAGGCGTTTGGGTACATAAGGGATAGTGTTTTCGTTATTAAGAGTGGGTTACTGGATGTCATATTTGGGTTTGTTTTGAGCTGACCGTAAGGTGGTCGGAGTTTACTTGTTTTTTGGCTTAAGAATTTCAGTCAAGTTGCATAGTATCGTTGGGGGTTCCCGAACATAAATTTCACTCGTGATGCCCTCTGTCCTGTTGTACGCCGTGGATGCTATTGTGTCGGCCTCTTCGCAGGACTTCACAGACAAATATTTACGGCCTTTCCAAGTTCTAGGGAATTGCCTACGACTCTTGCTCGTGCGACTGCTGCCTTTAGCCAGAACTCGGTTGGCAACTTGGCTCGAAACTTTGACCAGTTATCCAACAGAAGTTGCATCATTCTCTCGGAGTGTAATACTAGCTCTATTAGTCCTGGACCGCAGCGCTTTTAGTTAGTTGCTGAGGGAACTCTTGTCAAGGATTTGGCAGCAACATTGTCCAGAGATTGTTTCGCGGATGTTACACCACTGCTCTCGGTCATGTTTCTGTGCATCGTGATTAGGAGAATCCAGAAACTCGGGAACACCATGAACAAATATAGTTTTCTTGCTATCGCGATTAGGAATGCTGCTTTGGTCATTTGCTTCCTTTGGGCGATCTTTCCAAGGGAGATCGGATAATATGCGCACACCGCTCAGTGAGTTGCGAAACTGCTGAGAGCAGGACAGCCTCTGTCTCCTCAGCTGAGTTCAGTGTTATTCGACGACTTTGAGGTCCACCAGAATGCGTTGAGATCGGCTGACGCGCTAGACGTCTCAGCATAGTAGGTTCAACCCGAATACCAATCGCATTGTGGATGGAACGTCGCTGGTTGCGTTCGTTTAGCAACTTGCCTTTTATTAGGCCAGATTTGGACTTGGAAACATAGGTGCACACGAGACCTAACTCAGCATGGTTTTGTCCAGCCAGTGTCGGCTTTAAAGTTGTTGCTGATAAGTTGCGCTGTTTAGAAGGTCCCACTGGAGTTGACGGTGAAAGCTGCGTTGCTCCATCTGTGCTCGGTGCAGAAGATGGACCTACGTGTGCCGCTTCCGGTGTGTTTGTCGAGGCAATCGATGCGTACGTTACATGATTGTCATCTGCACCGGATTGCCTTCGGCTCTGAGCTGTCGGTGTCATCGCTGAACCTCCAGGTAAAGCGTCTATGGTTGGAGAAGTGGAAGTTTGAGGCTTGTCCACTTATGGCAGTGAGGTGATCCAGTGGATTTAGAGACACAGACTCTGCGGTTGGAGCATCTAGCTCTATTCTTCGGCTAAGATTCAGAGCTTACTTCGGCTGGTTGAGGTATTAGCGTGGCCATATTTATCTCGGAAGGAGCGATGTTAGTAATCACAAACTGCGCGATTATCTCAGTCATCCTTTCGCCTTTTTCATTAGCAAAGATAAACAGATGACAACTGGACCAAATTGACAGGTTTGACAAAAACAAAATGTGTCAGCAACCTTGTTTGTCTGTCTCACTTCATGGACGGAGTTGCCTATATATTGCGAACAGTACGATCTAATGCAGCTAGAACAGATTACTCAGACCTTAAGGACTTCACCGCGACTTTCTGAGGACCATAGGCGACATTGCACCATTGGAATATTGGTTGTACATTACCGTTTGAAGCAAGGTCTATCGGAGCAGACTTTGTGTTTACCAACCAGGAGCATAGGATTAGTGTTGGTTATAGACCGCCCGTTGGGTCTCAGTTATCCTGCAGTCATTCGTTTCGACTTTGTCCGCTATGCGAAGGATGAAACGGTGCGAACAGTCACACGCTGCGATCAATTAGCCCAGCTTGTCAGCGCCACAACCTGGTCATTATTGCCCGAAAAACCCTGAAAGCCGACTGTCTCGGGTTCAACAACAAATTCAGTTGGCGCCTTAAAGATTATTCAGATATATGAGTCTGCAATGTGCTTAATTCAGTTTATTTCTTTAGAAGCCGAACAGGAAAATCGATTTTAGTGCGCAACGCAGCACGTCGAGCGTATAGCCTATCTCTAATGCCAAAAGCTTAGGACAGCTACTTGTTTCAATCTGACTAACGCACCCAAAGGTTCAGATAAGACAAAGCGGCATATCAGCAGAACATCGCAAAAACCTTTAACCCTAACGACAGATTGATGTACAAACAAGTTAATGACCTAGGAAGGGAGAGGCAGGGATTCCTTCCACTCCGGACGACTCATGGACGAAGGAAAACGGCTATGAAAACAGCAAATGTGCTTCGGATGTCATATGCCCCTGCGTTTTAGAGACTCTTGCAAGCAAGCCAGCTTTCAGCTCCATTAGTCACGCCGCCGGACCCACCCACATGTTTTTTTACCACTGCTGCTGTCTTACAAAATGTAACGCTTCGGTGCAACCACAGTTCACCGGGTTTTTATGCAATTCGACCAGAGGCACTGCGAGCAGTAGCAAGACGGCTGACAGAGCATCTAGCCAGATACTTCCGGCGCTGCTTAGATCAATACCAAGTTCCTGCCACGCGGAAGCCCGGAATAACAACGCCAATTCACAAAGGCGGAAGTAGGACCGGATCTTCAAACTACAGCCCAGTATCTCTGCCCCCTATGTTGTCAAAGGTCATGGATAACTTATGAGTAGAATGATGTTGGCATACGGTTGAGTTCGCCGCAATCCGCAGACAATTCAAATAGCTTAACTGCCAATCCGGAAAAGCAACAGAGGGCCGAATGAGATCGTGATTGGAGGGCGAGGCTAAGCAGGAAGTGGATGAACATAGGAACTCACAACACAAACGCCATTGGGACCGGCTCCTAGCCATATCCGCAAGTGTGTCCAACCAAATGTGTTCATCGTCCTTGGGACCCCAGCCAGGTAATCGGGATGCAACAACCGACTGCAACTTCGAAGTGCGGGTTTTCATTTCTCTCGATCAAGTCATCGCTTGGCCTCCCCTCCTCCTCTTCCAACCACACACCACCAGGCGCGCAAACAAATGCGCGTCGTGAGAGTCGGTGTGCTAGCATACGCAACACGTGGCGCAACCCTCGGAGCCCGGTGTGTGATATAATAGTGCTGAGCCGTTCACTAGCCCTTCCTGCACCAATTACGCGACGCCGAACACGCTCATTGCTCACGCGGTGCTGCCACCAGACATGAGCTAAACTGCGAAGGCAGCGATGATCCAACATGGCTTGTCGCTTTATGTATCACACTGATGGGCCAGGTTTCACAACCGTATAAGAGGGTTAAACGGACGGCTACGTTATAAACTCGGCTCTTCAGGGCCAGCGTGATGTCACATCTGCTTCACAGGTGGCGGAGATTGGCGAAAACACCTCGAGCTCTTAATCTAGCGGTGGAGGACTGTTGCAATCGTTTATCACAAATTACTGCCTGTCTGGCGATGCACGTGACTCCCGTGTGATTAAAAGTGCGTTATTCAAATGGACGATATGTTTGTCCGTGTGTACACGCTACAGCCGTGTTCCTTCACTTGTCGTATGCTTACTTACGACAGGTACTTAAATTGCACTTAACCAGCATTGACACACACCGAAGAGTACCAGTGAATGCTTAAAACCAAATACAATTGGCTGCTCCTAACCTTAGCGCCTACAATTATGCGGTGTTACGGGAGGGACTGGCGACTTGAATCGTTGCACAGTAGCCGGTTTTAGTTACATTAATTTTTAACTCAGCTGATTCAAAAATTTAGCTGATCCGAAAAGGCACCTGTGTCAAATGAAACGTTGCCGTAATACAAACCATAAAAACCAGGTTTGTGTGTTAAAACCTTCCAAAATTAGAAATTCCTAATCGGTTCTAAGTTTGTTCCCTGATATTAGATTTACTCGTAATTCAAACGTCAACCTTAGTCTGTACTGTTGTAGACTTCCGTTTACTATGAGTTGAATTTTCTGGGCAGTCTTGTTTCATATATTACCATACGAGAGGAAACTGAGCGAAATCTTAAAGCAAACCGATGTGTGCTACCAAACCTAATGCAGTAGGATTAGATGCATGTTATTTTGGGATCCCTAATGATATGGCAAAATATAGAACGCAGCAATTTTCTTGCATGGGTAAATTTACGCACGATATTCGACACTTTACTTCACTGATCCATTACCCGTATACTATAAGCCAAGTTACCTCTAGACCACATTATCTACATTGGTTTTACGCATTGCAATGAATTACTAAGGTTATCCTGTTAGTGTAATTATTGGACAAGTGAACTAACAGAGCTCGCTGTCAAAATCGCGTTAACAAACGATAGTTGACTAAGTACCTGTATGCCAAATATGTTTCTTAACTGTCAGTGAAAATTCGTTGCAGATAAACTTGAACACCCTAATTCCACCTTTCGGAAACACTGCCATAGCGTTCACAAGTGTTCAAACGCTTGGATTATCGTATCCTGCTTTAAAAACTTCGGCATTATGGCACCAGCGATCCAGTATTGGGATGGATCGGCAACCTTTACTGCAACCGGCAAGTGGAGGTTACAGCTCAAAGATTTTGACTACCCCTATTCGAGTGGACATCGATGTACCGCAAACTTAAGTACACGGACCTCACCTGTTCTCAACCTTCATTAACAATTTAGTGAGAGTTATCACCTAAAAATATTTACTCTTCGTGGACGACGCTAAGGCTTGGTGGGCCATCAAGTGAGTAGATGATGACGAAATCCTACAGCAGTTCCTTGCTTGAGACCTGGAATCGATTGGGTCGCTCCGTGAGTGTCGGAGCGTAAAACGCTCTCATCACCCGAACTCTGCACACTACGGCGAACAAAGGCTTAGTATAATGACTGTAGAATCCGGCAATAATGTAGAAGACGTTTTGCATCCTGCAAATGCGCTACGAAACGGATCCTGTGGTATAAGCATCTGATATCCTTCAGAGCATGCAATAAATGAAATGAAACTCCTCGGAAGGACACAGCAAGCACAAGCACAAGCACAATCTTAACACATGACGTGCTGTGATCGAGAGATAGGAAAACAAGATTAAAAACTATGATAGGTTATTCGCGAAACACTGCTCATGGGTAATGCCGTTGATCGATCGCTCAAAGCGCTACTTCTCTCACCAAATTATAGGGAATAGGGCCCAAAAATCCTAAAACTCGTGGCACAGTCAAAGCAAACAGCGCCGGAATTACTATAATGTTGATAAAAACTGGAGATGCCACCTATCCGAACTTCGGTTATAAGCTACAGTAGTCTCGTAAAGATCAACAAATATGAGCTTAACTGAGAAGGCAAGCATACCTGTGATTACATAGGAGTTTCAACTTACTGCTCGTTCACACGATGCCACAGTGGGTTCGGATAAGGAATGGGACGTATCTTGGCCAAATCAAGCTGCTGGAGATGTAACTTCACCCCATCAACAAACGAATAACAACCGATATTTCATCGGGCAGCATTCTCCCACACCTGACTCTTTTAATTTCCTGTGGGCTCCTATGCGCCGAGAAACTATTCTGCTTTTATTCCAATGCTTAAAGCCTTTTCGATAAGCTAACCGAACTGAAAGCTAACCAAGTTTCTAAGTCTTGCTGTATTATCGGTGTCAGAGAAACATGGTTACATACTGGAATGACGAACGCCGTAGTCTCGCTGCCGAGCATCTCACTTATCCGCAAAGGCAGCTTTAAAAAGGCGGATGGGCATTTATATAGTACCAAAGCGAATTACAGTGAGAGGCCATAGAGAATCCAGAATCACAGTTTCCCGATTGTCTTTGGTACTGCTTGCAGTTAAAAGGCAGAGCCACTCGCCTTATTGGCTTGGTGTACCGCCGCCTAACTCCAAACTATAACGGACTGTCACCTTGCGACTGCTTCAAGGGGCACTCTAAAGGAAACGTATAACGACATCCTTAACATGGATAAGTTCAGCGTTAATTGTTTAGAAACCCACGCCACAATCGGAGAACAATTCATAGCCGCTCTGCAGGGGCTCGGTAGTCATTTTGCTCACTCACTTTAGACTAGGTAACCAACTAACTGCGCTGGCTCATGTGCCTACCAAAAAGGTGCATATGATTGGTGTTGGTTGCAGACTGATCATGCAGTCATTACTTTTCAAATTCGTCTGCTACGCAGAATAACGAAATGAGAACTAGGACACGGTGCGAACCGTCACACAGTACGATTGATTAGCCCAGCTAGTCAGCCACTCAAGCTGGTCCTTCATGACCGATGAACATCTGGAAGTCGCCTGGTTTCAATTCGTCAACAAATTCAGTCGGTTGATTAAAACACTTCAGCAACCAGAGTTAGCAATGTGCTTAAATCAGTTTCTTCCGATAGAAGCAGAAGAGGAAAATCGATTTTAGTACACAACGCATCAAGTCGAGAGCATAGATTATCCCCAACGCCAAAGAATTGCGACAGCTGCCTGGTCCAATATAAACACCGCACCCAAAGGCTCAAAGAAGACAAAGCCGCATGTCAGCAAAACATCGCAAAACCTACAGCGCTAACCATAAACTGATGTACAAGCAGGTCAACAACCTAGGAAAGAGAGATAGGGATTCATTCCACTCAGGGCGGGTTATAGCTCAACGAGAACAATTATGGAAATAGCAAATACGCTGCGGATGCATATGTCCTCACGTTTCGGACCAGGGATTCTCAACCTGAGAGTAATTACCCCAACGGAGTAAAATGGAACTTTACGGGGGTACGAAGATTAGGTACGAGGATTAGGTCATCAATCTGTCAACAAAAAATAACAAACTCATCTGCACCAATGCATGTAGTTACTTACTTATTTCTATCGGTTAGTCATAAGTGTCTAATCATTAATGAGTGGTCGTTGAATTAGACAATTTTCGGGAATGAATTTCATTTCCTAGGATATGAGTGCAAGCCTTTAAAGCGACACAGCTAGATAGCGCCTCTATGGGCTCGCTCGTCGGACTTACTTCATTTGAATCAGGCAGTCGTTCGCCGGGTCGAATTACAGAGTTGACTGCACCCTATGGTGGGAGTACAGGTCAGCCGACCAGATAAAGGAGCAACGGAATATTTACAAGGTAGAAGGGAAAAGACAGGCTTTTGGTGTTCATGACACATCGGTACAGAGTTGTGATGGGAAGCTGTCATACAGGAAGGAGTTGGTAAGGAGATTTGAGACAAACGAGAAGCCACTGAAATCTATTCATGTTTGCTCAAGGATCACGCACCAAAGCAAGGATCCGAATGAAATTAAAGCAGGACTTACGATGTGCATTAGCCAAACCGCACAACATATACCATAAATTCCTGAAACTAAGCAATATCAACCGTTGCATTAACGTACATATACGCTTGATTAAACGAGAAAATTGCTCAAAAATAGGTTTTTCTTCATTTGAATGCTAAAAAATTATTTAAACTAGTATTCATTTTCCGAAATTTTACTACATATTTGATGGGGTAATTCCTTGTAGTGAGCCCACTTTATGGGTAACAACCTCACAAAGATTGAGAACCATTGTTTCAGGGGGCCTTGTCATCAAGCGATCTTCCAGCTCCTGTCGTCTCGTCGCCACGTCTCACCCACATGTTTTTTTTACCACTGATGCTGTCTTGCAAAAGGTGACGCGTTGGCGCAACCACAGCTCACCGGGTGTCTATACCATTCGACCAGAGGCACGGAGAGCAGCAACAAGACAACGGACAGAATGTTTGACTCAGTACTTTCGACGCTGCATAGACCAGTATCAAGTTCCTGCCATGTGAAAGCTTGGAATCACAACGCCGATTCACGAAGACAGAAGAAGGACCAGGCCTTCAAACTACCGCCCAGTATCACTGATCCCTGTGCTGCCCATTGTCATGGAATCCATCGCCGCCGATACGCTGGTGTGCCATTTGGGAAACCGTAACGCTATTGTTCCTCAGTAGTACGGCTTCCTTCGACAACGATCGTGCAAAACTAATGTACTAATTGCACGGAGCAGTTGAACTGAGTCAGGTGACGCTGGAGAAAAGTTCGACGCAATATACCTAGCGTTTGCTAAGAATTTTGGTTGTCTCAATTATGGGATACTCCTTTCCAAGTTCCAGTATTACGGTATCAGTGCCTCACTTCTAAACTTGATCAGCAACTTTCTCCCTCAACAGCAATTAGTCGTCAGAGTTCGGAACTCTTTATTGACCCCATACAAGTCGAGTAAAGTGCGCTGCATGGTTCACTCCCAGGTCCACGGAAGTTTGTGTTTATTAATGATCTCGTACAATTGGTCGCTTCAAACTTCCTACTGCTTACCGACAACATCAATATTTGGTGCAGGATTCAGGTGAATGCTGACCAGCTTCTGCTTTAAATTGAGATCACAAGATACATTTGTGGTCAACTCAGAAGTAACCGCATTTCAACGCGAATAAATGCAAGGTACTCTCCATACAACACCAGACCAATTACTCTTACCAGCTCGCGACTCATATATTGCAGCAATCTTTCGTCGAACGTAATCTGGGTGTGCTGGCTAGCAACACGTCGGGCTGTTGCGACGGGCATTCGGACAAATTATGAACTCTATTTTCCGACAGTCGCACAGTGCTTATGTTCGCCCCCATGTCAAATAGGCAATTCAAGCTTGTCGTCAATGGCTGCAACACGATCTTATTGCCCTGAAGCAGCACTGAAGCATCCAGATACGTTATTGAAGGCGCAATCTGGTATTGGGGCAGACGCTAAAGCGATTGGAGGTATTTACCAAACAATATCGTCAATTACAAAGCGACCAGATATTGGCATACTTGATTCTCTGCAACTCAAGTCGTGTTTGCCACTATTACAACTCAGCAGCAATACAAACATGAGTCGTCACTCACGGAAACTTGCAGCACAGTATAGCCGTCTGTAATGCCGCAGAAATTTCCTTTCTACTTCACGCGTCACCCGTGGAACGATCTCCTCAAATTGGTCGTTTCTGCACCAACAATGGCAATAGTTAGAGAACGGTTGGATGATGCACTCAGCCACTTACAATTTGTTACTTAACGCTATGTATCCATCCTATTCCTGGAATATACCTTGGGTTTATCTGATGTCACCTGTGTGTAGTGAAACTACGCTGCTTAGAGGACTATAGCATAACAAGCGATAAGTCCCTCTTTTCATACTTGAGGTACCGACTGCACACTTCGATAACCGCAATAAAGTACCCAATGGGACTTGTAAAAAACTGTTTCTTAACCGGTGTAAATTCATTGTTCACTGTTCTTTGGAGTGCTAGATCAGTGTGCTGATACAGGACGTGCCTGGCTATTCTAGAATAACGATTCTCATCAAAGAGCAATTACCCCCAAGGGAGTAAAATGGAATTTTTCAGGGGTCAAAAAGAAGTACAAGGATTGGGTCTTCAATCTGTTACACAAAATTGATAACAATATCGTCTGTATCAAAACAAGTAACCAAGTACCTAATCACTACTTATTAGCCACCAGTGACGAATTAGTAGCGAACGGTTGATGAATAAACCAATTTTCGGTAATAAATGCTATTACCGGAAATGCAAATACAAGCCGGAAAAGTAGCGCAGCTAGATGGTACCTCCATCAGCTCGCTTGTCGATTGTTGTCCTTTTGAATCAGGCAGTCGTTCGGCGGGTAGAAGTATGGAGTTGAGTGAGCGCTGTGGTACAGAGGCTTAGCATAGGGTGGGCGGGGAGACGACGACGGTCCGTCCCAGACGGCATGTGATAGGGGAAGGCTTCTGTAGTACAGATGATTAATCATACCAAGTGTAAATTCATCAAAACTGGTTACACAACTGAAGTGGAAAAATGAACGATATTGCTCAAACGGAGACAGAAAATAATATTGGTACTCGAAACGTTGATATCCGGGTAATAGAAGGCGACATTGACATCATGGATGTATCGGATAATGTTTCTGGTGCTGATGTAAAAGATGTGAGAGTAGTTGCAACGTTGGAAATGCAACCGCACACGAGAACACGCACGTCAACCGATATTAGCGATATCTGTCATTGGCCTGTGAAGTGTGACCATGTAAATCGACCTTTGCTTATCCGGCTCGAATCTACTGTTGTGTAGCACTTCGATCATAAATTCCATAATTTGTGTTACCTGGAATTAATACAAATACTGAGGTTACAAAGCTAACAAAGAAATGTTTTACCAGGAGTTGCGAAACGGTAAGCAAAAATAACGAACACGGATCATGTGGTCTTTTTCGAAAGGGTCTGTTTTATTTGGGCTGCAGAATGTTTTCAACGGGACAGTCTAGTTTTTCGAGTGTTTAGGGTTTTAGAAAGTGGTGGGAAGTAAATCCAAAAGTATGTGTGCACGGATCTAGTAAATAGCGTGCTCAGACATCCTTAAACCGTAAGGAGCTAGCGATCCGGCTAGTTAAAGTAAAAGCAAATGACAAATGTAGTCTAGGAGACAAAGGGGTGGCGTGAAATTCTAGCTAGCATACTTCAAATCGTTTAGTTGCTCGCCAAGCTAAAGATGATATTTTGTGGTCACCAAGAGGACATCCATGATGATGCGGCTAGCAAAATAAAGGGAATTTTTCAGAAGTTGTGCATTTGTTGGCCAAGTATGAATTTGGTCTTTGTGAATATTTGATGGCAGTTTAGCTGGGAAGGAGAAGCAGCATTTCTTCTTTTACGCCATACGTTCAGGGTGAAGTAGTGAGCATTTTAGTGAGCCGACGATGAAAATCATATCTCAGGTCAGGGAAATCAAGTATGTTTGCTTAATGTTTGATAACACACCAGATGAACCTTACAAAAAGCAGATGAGTGCGATGATGTACTGAGTGGAATTTAATGCAAATGAAATGACGGTGGAGGAGTAATTTCTCAACTTCCTTGAAACCAACAGCAGAAGAGCAGACGAAATTTCTGGACTTGTTTTGAGAGAACTTGAGAAGGACTGAATCCCGATTGATGACTGGTAGTGGCCATGCATTTGCCAATGGTACAGTTATAGCGCACTACCGACCGGGTGTGCAGAGACACATCTGCGAAATCAACACAAAGCTACATTTGAGCTAGATACAAATAATTCCCTGATTATGGCTTGTGAACATGCAGCTTCTGCGACAGTGCCTTCTTTTACACTTTTGGTACAATTGACTGGTTATACTAAATCATTTTTCATCGGAATATTGCTAGAATATCTCGGTTCAAGTTCCCGGTCTAAGGACTAAGTGGCTGGAAAAGCTAGACGGAGTAGCCGAGCAGGCGCGATAAATACTCTGGTGAAAAGTACCTGGAACTCGTCACTTCTCTGAAACACCAGAGAATAAGGAGAAAATGCAATCACAAGATTAGTTGCAGCTTTACGTCTCATCTCGGTATTGTCGTTTTCGTTTATCCCTGGGAGATATGTTCTCGTTGATATGAAGTATGCATAAATATGCCACTAAACAAATGGGCTAGATCTGCAGCAAAGTTCTCTCAAGCTTACAACGTTAAGAGTTGACCTTGTTCGGAAAAGAGAGGAAATGGTGGACAAACCAATGAATCAATCCAAAAAACTGTTGTGGATTGAGAATAAACATGAAGCGTCGACTCCGCCGAAACAAATGAGCCATGAAGATTTGTTTGATATATTGACGGGATGCAATACAGAGTTAAAACAGGAGATCCTGTCTGTCATATAACGTTTGACTGATGAAACGCCACATCTTTCAGCAAATCCATGTCATAGCAAAAAATGGGCTATTCTTACACCGTCAAATCTGCTTAATAATAACTATCTTTGTCCGCTTAGCGAAGTTGAGGAAGATAGAGAAAAAGAGAAATTTTACGCTGAAAGAAAATCACAGTACTTTGTGAAAGCTTCGAGAAACGATATAAATGATAGACCTACAGAACTTTTGAGTTTCATACAGAAATATCACCTCTGGGAATATGCTGCGTATCTTTCGTCCCGAACCACTATCATTGCAAGCTGTGAAATCGTATTCCAAAAACGCAAGTTTATAACAAACTGGATTCAATCATCGATGAGCTAGACAACCCTCGTGGATTAGCAGTTTTTTCCATAATGAAGGAACTTGCCAGTGTACTGGATTTCGATCGGATTATCAACACTTTTCCCCAAGTAATGCACGAAAGTGTATCTGTAACTTTGGTTTACGTGTATTGCATCAATGCAAATGCCTACATTTACGACTGCATTATAAAGTTCGGGCTTTGACTACTGTTATATAAAACGAACTATTAATGAGAGTTTACGGATGTACAACTGTTAGTGGACGATAATATTACGTCAGCAAAAGTAGCTACTACTCCACTGAGGTAGAAACAGATCAGCCACTAGATAACGAAGAGAGCCATTGCTTACAAGGTGCAAGCGACACAAGCGGTGAGCAGTGTACAAGATATATCGTTACACAGTGGTGGTGGGAAAGACTTGGAAGGCATGCTTGAAATAAATAAGAAGTCACTGACATCGGTCAGGGATTGCAAAGATAAGCAAGGAAGCGAATGAAATTGGAGCACGACTTACGGTGTGGATTAACAGAAACCGCAGAAATATATCAAACATTGTTGGAGTTAAGCGTTATCTACCGTCTCATTTACGTACATCATCTCTTGAGTTTTGAAATATGGCTCACAAACAGGTGATTGCTTAAATTGTATGATCGAAGTAATTAAAAACGGTATTCATTTCCCGTAAGGTAAAGCGAAAACTGCAATAATTAGTAGGTAGTAGCTTTTTAAACGAAACTGTTTGAGCAGAAATTATTTGTAATGGAGCCGCTTTGTGAGCAACAGCCACAGAAAGCTTGAGAACGACTGTTCTAGGCAGTTCGAGTTCACTTCAGATAGACGTAACCGGCACTGTTGTCTACCTCGGACAGCACTCATAAGTTTGTATTCATCCATCTTCTCTCTGATGCTAAATGTTTACCTCCACCTCTAGGTCGAGAACGTTATCCAGGTTTGTCAACTTTGGCTAAAGCGGGACCTCAAAGCGCCCGAGAACCCACAACATCGGCCACGAAAAAGGCTAAGGGTTTGCGCAGCCCTCCGTATCGTGAACGACTGAAGAAACTAGGAGTGTTCAATTGACGCCACCAGCATTTACGCGGGGACCTCATATTAGTATGTCAAATATTGAGCGACCGCAGTCACGTATGGTGCCAACTTCTGAGACTCAGTCCGAAAACTAACCTGAGAGGAACTAGGTTGGAACTGAGTCGAAAATGTAGTTGTCTGGGCTGTCGACCAACTTGCTTCTCCCTCTGGCTTCACCAATGCTAACGCTAACTAGCTTCTTTGGAATTATAACCCACAGCGACTGACGTCAATCTGCGCAGACGCGTGAGCAGTCCGATTGATATTTCCAATCAACGTTAGTCATGACAACAAAATAATCCGTTTTTCAGGGCACGATCTCACTCCTTCAAGACCACGTCCAGCTATCATTACGCTGCCTATTTACCGAGGCGTATTTTGTTTGGTCCACACGTGTAGTATGTGAATTTCTAATTCCTTCCATGGCCCACCTACCGAAAGTGTCAAGCCCATGCTTTTTACCTGTCATGAATCTTAGTTCCGTTGTTCAAGTGCACAGCCACAACGGTAGCTTCGTGAAACTCGAGCGTATAACGCTAGCAAGCTTCGCATTCTTAATCTAGCGGTGGAGGGCTATTGTGATTGTTTATCACAAGTTACAGCCTGTCAGACGATACAGCTAACCGGTGAGTGACTAAAAGTGCGTTATCCAAATGGAGCATGTGTTTGTCCGTATGCACACGCAATAGCCGCGTCCTTTCACTTGTGTGTGCTTACTTACAACAGGCACTTAAAATTGTGCTTAACCAGCATTGATACAAAAGTCGAAAAGTATCAATGAGTGTTTAAAATCAAGTTCAGTTGATGACTCCTAACATTGGAGTCTAAAAACAAGAGGCGTAACAGCAAGGATTACCGACTGGTAAGGTTGTAAATTAGTCCGTTTTCTTTATATATAGTATGAAGTCGGTTAATTCAATAAATGTAGCTGGCCTGAAGTGGCACTTGTGTCAGAACCGAAATGTTGCCGTATTACAAGACTTAAAAACCAGGGTTCTGTGCTAAAAATTTCACGAAATTAGGCATTCCTAATCGGTCCTAACTTTGTTCCCTAATATTAAATTTACTCGTAAGTTAAACCTTAACCTAGATATGTGCTATTGCTAAATTGTGTTAATAATAGGTTGGATCTACTGGGCAGCCTTGTTCCAATGATGACAGAAAGATTGAAGCAAGCCGATATGTGTCACTATTGGACATTTGTTATATTGGGACACCAAATGACATGGCAAAAATAGAGTGCAGCAGTTTTCATGCATGGGTAAATTTATGCACGATATTTGACACTTTACTTCACTGATCCATTACCCGTATACTATAAGCCAAGCTATCTCTAGACCCCATTATCTACGTTGGTTTTACCCATTGCGATAAATTACTAAGGTTATCCTGTTGGTGTAATTATTGGACAAGTGAACTAACAGAACTCGCTGTCCAAATCGCGTTAACAAAATATGGTTGACTAAGTACCTGTATGCCAAATATGTTTCGTAATTATCAGTGAAAATTCGTTGCAGATAAATTTGAGCACCATAATTCCACCCTTCGGAACCACTTGCATAGCATTCTCGCCGTCTTACGGTCAAACGACCACATACTTTCTTATGGAACCAGATGGGCTTGGGTCCACAAATAACTGATCAATTAGGACGACGCTTTTTGTATTCTGTGATCTTGCAAATGCCTCCGCGATCTTAAAAACCAATGAATGATAAGTAGGAGAGTTTTGGTTTCGGTAGTTACGCTTGTCCACTGCACATGCTCAACATGCAATTCCCTGGGTGTTACGTCTGGACACATTCTTGTCGTCTGCCACGACATTCCTCAAGTCACTGGAGTTACTCTCCTCCGGGGAAGGCGAATACGGATTCCAAACACGTTCGGGCCTAGGTAAAATGCACGTAGTCAGTTAGTTGTAAAACCATGCGCCGGTGGAATGGTAGTACTCTGTAGGTTGTGCACAGACGGGTATTTCCCATTTGACAAAGCTCTGGGTTAAAAACATTCTAGGACCTGTAATTTGCATGGTGCTTTGATTATTACCACACTTGACAGCAACTAAACCGCTAGACATTTATTCGTCTAGACAAGTTCAATTTGTGATGACTTTACGATGTATGTGGTGCTACTCTACAAGCTGTCTGTAAAACGACATCATTTTCTAGGAGAGTTGAGTGTTTATTACACAGACTAGAAGTGACTATCACGAGTGAGCCGGCTGTTAAACTAAGGTCCTGTGGGCTCAGCATCCACCAATTTTTAAAGTGACAAACAATATTGTCGGTACCTTATGCACAAATTAACCCCATAAATCGCAGCTTTTCATAATAGTTTCTTCAATGGCGCTGTAATAGTGAAATATGCCTATGCTACGTAAGTGCACTCTTTGCAATATTTTCTAGGAATTTGAATTGTCATTGATAGCACATGTGCTGCTGTGTTAACCAAATCTATGCGGAGATTCGTAGCTCTGGGGCGAATCGCTGTTCTCAGTACAGTTCGTGATTGGCATGACAGTGGAAGATGAGCCGCGTTATATCGTAGGTAACTGTCAGTCATGAAGGATTGCAGCGTCCCCCACGGCTTAGTGGCACCTACTGCTGACATCCGGAAGTCGCGGGTCAGAACGCGTCAGGGGACTGTGGGGCCCGCATCCCTAAGGAGACCCGGAAGGTAGAAAGTCCTGTCGGTACGTTTCCAAACAAATGGGAACCCAGGTGAAGGGGAGAGAACGGCGACGAACGAATCTAAAAACAGCATATTTTTCTCTATACCAACTGGTTTCAGCCTGAAGTCCGTAAAATTACATCCTCCCTATTGGACAGTCTTATGAAGAAATTGCGACTAACAAATAATCTGCAATACCGGAGCCAAACCATGCTGGATGCTGGTATTATCTCACCAAATAAACTGCTGTATAATCGTTCTATATTTCAGCCCCCGTAGCATATTCTGTGCAAAACACGGTTACTTGTAATTATGAAATTACCCTCTATTTTTACTGGCTCCTGAAGGGTGCTAAGAGTTATTATAGGAGTTAAGGTGCCTCTCACCAACAGTCCCGTCAGTTTCAGTCGGTTTCTCTCTTCTCCAAGCCAGGTAGACTCGATATGCATTCCCAGTCTTGTATGAAAAAGCGGCTAGCACTCAGTACAATGAACAATGATGTATGTCGGATAAAAACGCAGTTGCTTGACAAGTCCCGCAGGATGGCGGGGGTAAAACTACCACTATCAAACAATAAGTGGGTTGCTTGTTTGCGCGTTTATCTAGCAGATAGGCTTTTGAATAATAGCAGTGTATGTGAGAAGCGAATGCGAACGAGGAGACGACATGGGGACAGTTATAGTTGCTGTACTCCGTGAGTAAAGTTAAAAGAAGAATACTCACTTCTGTACCGCCTCCTCAGGTTTATGTGACACGCCAATCCGGTTTGAAGCGGTAGTTAATATATTCCAAAGTAGCAGAGTTAAGGGAAACGAAATACTGAGGCTAAGAGCAAGACCCAGTCGTTTTCTAAAAATATCCAAGATAAGGGAGGAAATAATGAAGTTAGGGAGAGAGTTCCAGGGTTGGCAAACCAGAAGAGAAAAATAATTCTGCCGGCATTCCAGGTGGCTATACTGTGCGCACAATTTCAGAGGGTTACTTCTGAGATTAGTGTTATAGCTGAGCCTCAGCAACTGACGACATACGTGATTAGGATCACTCAATACTTGTTAGACTAATATGAGATCGCCGCGCTGCTTTCGGTAGCGGCCATTGAAAACTCCCAGTGAACATCTTTGCTCTTAAGACAGATTTCGTAGGCCCGTGACGTTCTTTGTGGCTCTGCGTTGTGGTTGCTCCAGCACCTCTAAGCCGCTCTTCAACCAAGGTTGCCCAGCTTGGATGGCGTATTCAACCTGAGGGCGCACGTAAGAATTGCACATCATGGGGAAGACGGATGGGTCGAATCTTCCGAATGTTCTCCGCAGCAAGCCGACGTGCTGGTTGTATCTCTTCACAGCTGCCTCTGACTGCTTTGAACAGTTAAGGTCACTTTGAGTGAGCACACCAAGGCCGCATTCTTGCGAACTTGTTTGTAATACACGTGACCCAAACCTATACATGTAGTCATGCCTATGGCGCAATTGAACAGCGTGACAATTTTCCACATTGAACGATGGTGTGTTAAGAACTGAGCAGTTTGTAATCGTATTGAACTCACCCTGGACTTTTCGTGGTTGTTCGGTTCTTTGAGCGCTCGACATAACTCGATATCATTCGCGAAGAATGGGAAATCGAAGTAATTTCCCTCCCCAGATCGTTTAAGAAAACGAAGAATAGACGGGGCTTGAGCACCAAGCCTTGTGATACGCCGCACTCTACCTCAATTGCGTCGGACAGGGATTTTCGTACTCTCATTTTAAACCGAGTTTCGTGCAAGAAATTTCCTATCCAACGTAACACTGAGACACCAACGCCATAGAGCTGAAGTTTAGGAAGGAGTATTCAGTGGTCTAAACGCTCAAACGCCTTTGAGAAGTCCAGGTAAAGGACATAGACTCCTGTTCCACCATCAACTATTTCAGACCAGCTACTGCGTGCAATCAGCAGGTTCGTAGTGCATGAGCGCTTTTGTCAGAATTCATGTTGCTCTGGTACTCCCATCTTGTGCCTTTCCAGTTAGTTCATGAGTGTATCAGCGACGGTAGACTTTATAACCTTGGAAGGCACATGGAGTAACGTTATCGGACGACAATTGGTTGGGTCAGTGCGACTATCTCCCTTATGAATAGGATTGTTGATCGCTAGCTTCCTCATTGCTGGAATATGATTCTCCTCCAGACAGCGCTGATAGAAAATAGCCAGAGGTTCCGTCAAATAACTGGCTGCTGCTTTTAAAGCATTCGGTCGTACCCTATCGACACCAGGAGAGCAGTGGATAGGAAGGAACAACAGTTTCTTTAACACAGTCTTTGCAGTAATATTGCTATTAGATAAAGCTGACGGCGAGACAGTAGAAACAGGGATAACCGATGGGTCCGTTGCTATCTGGAACGTTTGTGAGTAACGGAACTGCAAGAGATCGGCTGCTTCCGTTTGCAGATCGCGTGAACCTACCAGTCGCGATCAGTGTTGGACTTCCGCGTTGCACCTTACGAAAGCCATTAACATGCCTGTATAAGAGTTTGCGGTTCTTGCAGGGTCTCTTCATTAACCTACTGACGCATCACCTTGTCCTCGCAGGTTCAAACAGAATTTACGCTGTGCCACCTAGGCAGTTCAAGGTACGGAATTCGAGGAGTCTTTGTGAGCTTTCATGCTAAGTCTCTCAGGACATTCATTTGCGTGTTCTGCTGCAGAAGTCATTTCTGAACTTCTGCTTTGACGACGGAAGGATTTCTATTCAGAAGCTTGCGTTACCAGTGTGGTAAATGTCTTTGTTAAAGTGTCCCAGGCGATTTCGGGGAATTCACTTAAGAAGGTCAAAGATAACTCCTTAACAAGCGCGGATAGCACGTTTTAGTGCGTGACCGTATGCACTTTATCATCCTGTTCCTCAGGATATTCCGCATCACATACATGGTTAAACAGAAGAGTCACATGGTCACTGAGACCGAATGGTGTGCTTGTAAATATTCCGTCGACCATGAGTTCTTCGTTAAGGAGCACAAGATCAAGTCTCGACGGCTTGTTATCAGTTCGAAAGCAAGTTGGTGAGGTCACGTGGTTTTACAGACGGTAGCTGGAAACTACCTCTTGTAAACAGGCTTTGGACTGCATGCTATCGGTCACTGCCACTTCCAGATCATGCAGATTAAAGTCGCCTGCGCTAAGGATGTGACTGTATGCCTTACTCAAAGCGACCTAAAGAACGTGGTTCAGTTGGGATTCCATTTCTGATGTAGAGTTTAGTGGGCTGTAAATCAGAGCTTCAAGAAATGTCTTTGTTCGGCAAACCTAGCCGGCACCAAAGCGAATCTGGGACACGGATCTCTGGGTGGTCAATAACTTCACATCGGAGGTTAGCCTTGTAATAAAGAATTATACCACCACCTCTTCCAACTCTGTCATTTCGAAGCAGTGACATACCTGGTAAATAGACTTAAGAATCAGATATTTCAAGACTTAACTAGTTCTCCGTATTCACAATGAGATCCCGCGGTTGTGACGACTGGCGTTCTTTAACTAACTTATTGCGACGACCTTGGGCGTTAGTATACAAACGTGATAGTGTATTTGATGTTCGAATGGTGTAAGTGGACAGCAAATTTGTGTTTAGTTTTAAGCCGACAGTTTTTCGGTCGGTCGCTAATCGTTTTTTGCCTGGGTTATTGGTTCTTGGATTTCAGGCAGACTGCATGGTAGCATGAAGCATCCCAGATCGAGATGTTCTCACCTGTGTCTCCTTGTCCCGTCAGGTGTCGCTGAGGCTATATTGTATACAACTCTGCAGGATTGTGTAGGCAAATATTGTGTTGTGCTTGCATGTTCCAATGAAGTGCTGAAAGCTGGTGGCCGTGCATCTGCTATCTTTAACCTAGTCTCGGTAGGCAACCTGGCGCGGTACTTCAACCAGCTATCCAATAGGACTCATTTCATCGGAGTGTAGCACGACGTTCAATACTTTTGGACCGCAGCCTTTGTAGTTTCGAGATGAAGGAATTCTGGGTAGTGATTTAGCGATGACATGGTCCAGAGAGAGTACTTTGCGGATGTAACACCACTGCTCACGGTCATGTGTTTGAACTTCTTGATCAGGAGAGCCCAATAGTTAAGGAACACCATGAACAAATACGGTTTTATTGCTTTTGTTTACAGAAGCGCCGCCACAATTTTCTGTTTCCCTTGACCGTCCTTTCCAAGAAATACCCGGTAATATGCGTAACTCACCCGATGCGTTAAGAAGATGAGCTGATGAGAGTAGGACTATCTACTTCATTAATTTCATTCCCAATCAGCAGGCTTAGGCTACTCTAGAAAAACACCAGACGTCGACAGTTCGACCTTCTGAGTCTCGTCAGTGGTACGCCCTCCAGCCATCTATCGACCACGCAGGTCCGTGGCTGTCCCACATGGCAAAGTGGCATTAGCTGTTGGCATCCTAAAGTCTTGGGGTGGAACCCGGCAGGGGCGCACTGGAAAACGCGTCACTGACGAGACCCAGAATGTCAAAACGCCGACGTCTGGTGCGTTTCCAGACTAGCCTAAGCCTTCTGATTAGGAGTGACGATGATGAATTAGCTGAAGTGTACCAAAATCCTCACTACTACTCATCAGTGAAGTAGCACTGTCTGTCTCCTCAGTTGCATTCAAGTTTACTCGAAGAAACCGGGGTTCGCCACAGTGCACTGAAGTTGGGTGACAGGCTACGCGTAGTAGCCCAGTTGCCTCCACCCGAATATCAATAGCATCGAACATGGAATGCCACTGGTTGCGATCAACTACCAACTTGCCCGTTATTATGCCAAATCTGGACTCAGGAACGTTAGTGCACACGACAGTTAATGCACTGCGGTTCTGGTTAGCGAAGGTCGGTTTAAGTCTTTTGGCTGATAACTTAGATTGTTTGGCGGGCACCAAAGAACTTTGTGAAAATGGCGTCGCATCGCTCGTGTTTGGTCCAACAAATGGACGCACGGGTGTCTCGTTAGGCGCTTATATCAAGGCGATCGATGCGTGTGTTCCTCGGCTTTGGGCCGCCGGTGTCGGTGTTGTGACCAAGTCATGCGATATGTCAGCTAGGGATGAGTTAATAGCCGTCACGCCGGATGTGGCTTGCCTACTAAAAGGGGTAGTAATTGTCGGAGTAGGTGGCGGGCAGTTAGCAAGTCTGACTTTAGCCTTCGATTTAGGGACGGAGCTCTGAGGGGTTTGCTATGCAGCAAGATCGGTATTGTTAGATTCTAGTAGCACAGCCCTGAAGCTCGCCTTCTGCTGGACTGTTTCAGTCAGTGTTTCACCTTTTTTCACGCACGATATGATACATTGGACTATTGGGCTTGCTCTACACGTTTGGCTAAACCAGAGCGAATCAGTCAGATTGATTTGTCTCTTGGATTGTAGTTGACTAACACCAGCACAGAGGTAATGGAACGGAAGGCCGCAAACTTCACAAATAATGATTAGGCTAACTGGGCGGGTACACTTCTGCTAACCACCTTGCGCTTAATTGGATGCAAGGACCATGAGGGCCGTTGTTGCAAACGAACGCTACCTTGTCTGATCATATGTGGTAGAGGGCGAGTGACGCTCGTGTTCTTTGTCCCAGTCGCACTCCCCATATCGGTTACCGTAGGTGAGTGTGCACGAAGAGGACACAGGTACATGGTGTTTGACTAGCTTACTGATCCACAGTATTTCCTGTAGGACAGTGCCGTTGGAAGTGGCTTATAGTGGGTGGATGACAGCGAAAAGTGTCTGCGATGGCCAAATGCAACTGAAACCACATACTGAGTCGTACCTTCCTTAGAAACGATACTTTGGATGTAATTCTAGGATCACCAGCTAGCGCAAAGATTCCTTGACCCATTACAGTACCGCGGCAGTGAAAACTTAAAACCAAGTGACGCGTCTGAATAGAAGCACGAAGCGCGCTAAAACAACTTGGGTAGCACAAATCACTTTCCGTAGGAACTGATTCTGTAAAAATACGCCCGCCGATTCGAATGAGTGTAGGATGACCGCACTAGGTGAAGAGGAAGACCTGAAACTCTGTGACAGAGGAGAGCACATTTACTATGCGATCAGTCAGGTGAATGCCAGTAACGTGTAAGCTCTCCAGTGCATGCTGAATCCGTATCGACTCCACGTGGCTTTGCCCTTGTGATGTGCCATAAATTTTACTTTGAAAATAATATTTCCTCTTGCCAGTATGTATTTTGCTCTCTTCTCTGTGTTTAACTAGCTTTCGACTCTGGAGGTGAGCGAACCAGCATGCAGTGCAGCACTGGCTATTTGTGGTATAGAAATCAAACGACAGGACATTAGGACTATTGTATTGTGAGGTATTTTGGAACGTGTTTTTGGATAGCCACTGCCATTCTGATTACCTTTACACGGAATGCGGTGTTCACAACCAAACCGTTGTAGTCACATTAGCAAACGGTTTGTTTCCTTAATAGTCTCTAAGGAGCTATACGATCGGTGCAACGTGATACATTTCCTCTCTCACAAAGATCGCATTCAAATGATTTGATGCTCCTCAATTCGTATCAGTGGGCCTTTGTTCGGTTCACAGGCCGTTTGTGACTATATGGCTTGTATTTCCTTGACTAGTTTTCCGTGTAAATGGTTTATGTTACGGTCTGTGGGTCCCAGTTTCCCGCTCTTCCCGTGACAGTATTTCCTCAACTAGATGGACAGAATTGCCGAGTAAAACAATAAGCGGGGTCCTCCTCCTCCATTAGCTGTAGTCGTCACATCACATGCTACTTGCATTCAGCGCCTGTATAAGCTTCCACTTGAGTATAGCGTTCTTCATTCTCTGTAAGTTCTCCATGTGACCTTATTAGTGAATTAAGGCCTGCTTTCGATTGTACTACTGTGGTTGTCCGCCTGTGTCATCTTACCGATCAAAATCGATTAAAGCTTCTTGGACTCGCGTGGACTTTTAGCGAGTGCCAATGCACATGCTGATCCGTCACGTGGCGTGACATGACATACTTGGCAGACATATGCGAGCAAACACGATTGCGACCACTCGTGAGCCACTGAAATTTTCTTTGCTTGCATGTATGGTGACGTACAAGTGCGCCACACATCCTATTAATGAGGCAGATCCGTAACCAGTGCGTTCACTTGCCATAGATCCAACTGCTGCGCAGACGACGTACCTTTTCATGCTTAGGCCACAAGCTGGATCGAATAATAACTGGGCGCCGGATGCCGTTCCATCTGGATTCGTCGTTAAACCAAGACCGACAGTACCTAATAAACCTATTTTCAAGAGAGCGTGTGAATTGTTATCAGTAGTTCAGTGGACTACAGGTTTTCTATTTATGGGAATTTCGTGTTTTGTCATATTCGTTTACCTTATGTACAGCATAGGAAAACACATCCTTCTGCTAGTTTTGTTCACTGTCAGTGTTCCGTCACGCGGAAGATCCGCGCTTGAAGTCATGCAATGGAGCACCTGTGAGGCTTGCTATTTTGCTCTGACTGCCACTTTGACCACATGTTACATCCGACATTGGCAGCATGATTTGGGTGCGGAAGAGCGTGGTTCCCATCCATGGAAGACCATGCGACACTTGAACATTTGGGAACAATTGGCCAACTATTTTCCGATTCAACTGATTCTCAGTGAAGAGCTGTTAGAATGTGTCGAATCGAGGAGAAGGACGACAGTGTCAGCTGGTGATTGGCAACCATACACAGTTGCCGGATTACCTGCAGATCGGAACTACTTGGTCGGTTATCATCCCCACGGAGTGTTCAGTACTGGAGCATTTGTTAATTTTATGACCGAGGCTAATGAATTTTCCAAGGTGTTTCCTGGTTTAACTCCTTGGCTGGCTACACTCAAAGCCCACTTCAAATCTCCGTTCTATCGTGAATACCTCATGTCATTGGGTAAGCAACCTTATAATGTTCCCTCTTTATTGTGTCTATTCGCACCACAAGTGCAGAGTACCACCACTTTTACACAAGCCATGACGACTGAATTTGAAGCGAAGGGTTAAAATATTGTCCACGGTACTCGTAAGAATGGTGTTCATATTTGGCTATAAATGTCATATTGCTGCATGTATTTGCTTCCACAACAAACGCCTTGCACGCAGAATTCCCCTGAGGCGTTTACTAGAAGATAATAGCCGACATTACATTGTCCTTATAACGATAGCTGTATCTATATGAAAGTACTGTGGTTCGTTTATTGTTTCGGCTTATGCTGAAGAACGACATCGCTGACTACGTAGTACCATGCAGTATGACATATGAAACGTGCAACTCCCGCAGGTTCAAGATGGTGATCTATTCGATTAATTTGGCTAGACGTTTACGTTCAGTACTTATTTATATTACTGAATATGTGTGAACGGATAGTGTGCTTCCTAAGTCCTAGTAGTAGACAGTTACTGTTGTGAGTCATCTTCGGGTGTGATAAACCGAGGGCTACTGGTCAGCTAGGTGGATTGGAATAAATACCTATGAACTAATTTGTCTCAGTAATCAGGGTTGGCAACGACGGTTATTAATACTCGCATTTAGATTCCATATTGACTGCGCAGACCTTTGCTAGGCTTTATAACGTGCTAATATCACAGAAGTTGGAGGTTCCTTTGGCTTCTTCAATCAAAGGTATCTCATTCATTCCATTGCGTGGTTTGTCTGTAGAACTGGGAAGGCCAAAGATAGATTTCCAAACATGGACAAAGGTAGCCAAATAGTTGATTGTTTCAAGCGCCAAGCAAACACAAATGTTTAACCAAAGGGGTATTAGGAATTCTCATTTGTTAGTTTTGTGCTTTGGCCGTTTGTAGGGAAAAGCTGCACCTGGCTACCCGTCAGCGAGATGATACAGCCAGTACAATGGATCACTGTCAGGCCCAACTCAGTCTAAAAAATAATTGCAATATATATATATATATATAGTGGATTCCGGTTAATCGGACCACATCGGGACCAGACCATTTTGGTCCTATTAAGCGGCTGATCCGATTAACCGAATTTACCCGATGTAACAAGATGGGACGTGCTATACATAACATAGGAAACTACTATTATGACCCTTATTGGCGGCATATATTTATAGCAAACACACACAAATGAACTGCTTTGATAACGAACTTTGTTCACTGAAAAAGAACTTTACAAACAAATTCTACGTAACGACCTACAAGATATTCAGCATGCAAAGTACAGTTTTATACAAAGGGATAACCGATTCCCATTCAGCGCTTGAAGACTGTATCCAGTGTGGTTTGACGAATTATTTTAACAGACTGCATTCGCACAAAATCACCACAAACATGTAACGCAGTAATAGGACTACCTTCATTTCCTTCCTGCATGAAATAGTGGTGCAATGTTTCAATGCATTTCCTTGCATCCTGTTTTGTGACTGGCATCAACATGTTAAGGTTCTCTTCATCACTTCCATGGTCTTCTGTTGCTGTCGTGTGTTTCGTTGCTATTCGAGCAACAATGGCAGCATCGCATTCTTCATCTCCATTATAGAGTTGAAGTTCGTTGTCGATCGACAAAAATTCTTCGTAATTTTCAACTTGTTTCTGCTCCACATTCTCGCCGTCATTTTCATTTACAATGACCATATCCACATCCATCTCCGAGACAATATGCTTAAAACCACAGTGAGAAAAACAGTTCCGAATTGTCGCACTGCTCATTTTTCGCCAACTTTCGGCCACGAATGTAACGGCCTGCAAAATGTTGACCTTTGCACTGATTTCTCCGGCCGTCGAGGATGAGGTCAGCAAGCCTTCCTCAATGGATTCAACCTTGAACGATAAAAGGTCTTCAAGTTTTTTATGATGCCCATGTCCATTGCCTGTTTCAAAGATGTGGTCTTGGGAGGCAGAAATTCCATTTGGATATTCTTCAAGAAATCCAAATTTCAATGCGCTGCACAATTGTCGAGAAGTAATAACACTTTTCTCGACTGCCGTTGTAGCTCTGTGTCCCAATCCTTCACCCATTCTTTAAAAAGTGTAGAGCTCATCCATACATTTCTGTTCGCACGATACACAACTGGTAAACTGTCAATTCTGACTCCCTTAAAGCAGCGAGGCTTAGCACATTTTCCTATAACCAGCAACTTCCCCTTGTCTGTTCCGGACATGTTTGAGCAGCACAAGACAGTTACGCGGTCCATTGCTTTTTTGTAGCCAGAGAGAGTAACATGTTTGTAACTTAAGGAGCCGTCCGGTGTAGCCCTATAGTACAACCCGGTTTCATCAGCACTATAGATGTCACCTTCTGGAAATTTTTCAAGAAGCTCTGGTAGTTTCGTTGATTTCCATTCTTCAGCTCGAACGCTATTAGCACTTTCTTCCTCACCATGTGGTTTCTTAAATTTTACATCATGTCTAGATTTCCATCGAGACAACCAGCCGTCCGTAGCTATAAAATCTTCGTGGCCCAGCATTTTAGAGAGTTCTTCTGCTTTGTATTTTAACATTGGGCCACTTGCTCGCACGGCTCGTCCAGTAACAAAGGCAAACCAATCATTAAGGGCCTCATCGACGTCTGGATCCTTGCCTTCACTCTTCCGTTTTTGGGAAGTACCTCGTCGTCCTTCACATTGTGCCCATTCTGCTCGCAGATCTTTCTCTTCTTTTATCAGGCGCGATATTGTAGATTTTGCCAAGCAGGTAATTTCCACCAATCGACGCTGACTAGTGGTTGGTCCCTGTTCCTTGATCTGATCTAGGAAAAGAATCTTCTCAGCAAACGTCAAGTCCCGTCGTGGAATTTTCTTAACATGCAACATGACACGCACAGTTCACTGAGGTGAACTCCAGTCTGTCTCCCGGGTATTTCTATGGTTGACCTAGCCACCTGCTGTCCTATGATTTGCCGGACCTGTGTCCGCGATCACTTGCGGTGCTCGAGCGTAGGCCCGCAATGCGGGCTCAGGGCATTCGGCTCAATGGACGCGCGGTACATCGATCGAACGGTTAACGATATATGAACAAGCAAGTGTTGGAAACTACAGTCAGTTTCCGGGGGTTCTGAAGCCACTTACATAGATGTGCCTCAAGGTTGCCACAGTTCAGTTTATCCAAAGGCCAACTCGGATTACCGTAACTGAAGGATACGCTTTCTTGTCCGACATATGAAATGTGGATTTAGTCCAGAAATCCAGGCCCATAATTTGATTTTAACACCTCTGTTACCTGCCACCTTCTATCGTCTGGTCCGATTAAGCGGAATTCCGGTCCTAATAAGCGGCTAAAATTAGGCTAGCGTAATAGGATTCGTTTCGGTTCTTCAGAATTTGGCCCGAATAAGCGGCTGGTCCTATTAACCGGTGGTCCTATTAACCGGAATCGACTGTATATATAATGGTTAACGGCATCCGATTACGGATGGGCCTGTCACTGTGGCCTCTACTGGGACAGTCACAGGACGCCTGCGCCTACAGAGGGACCATGGGTGGCTTGCGCTGCACCACCCACAGCTCCAACCACACACCCATATCCAGTGTAAACCCGAAGGAATAAGACCGGGAGTCATGTGGATGAGAACCAGGTTTCATCAACGGAGCCGGCCCACACTCTTTCACAGGCAAACACAAACACACTGTATTGGGGGATTCAATCGCACACAAGGCGGTGGCTGGACCGTAGTCCGCTCCACACTGAGTGGATGGAACCACTCTTCGAGCCTAGCACGGCCACGAGGGCCGTGCACGCCGTCCCCTACAGCTACCACCAACTGTCTCCTGGGGCCAGTGTGGACCAGGTAGCGGGTAATAGACAGGTAGGTTCCTTGTCAACATGCACATCAAGCGCAGCCACACCGGGGACGTCAAGCAGCACCCAATCACCTGAAATGAAATGTCGAAAAAATAGATGGAATACACCGTACGGATATGACGTTGAAGTAGCATGTGAAATAAATGGATTATCAACATAACCGTGATAGATTCAGGATGGCAGAAAAATCAATCAAGCCACCTATGTAAAGGAAGAAAATAAAAAGAGAAGTTTACCACCTTCACTTCCAGCGAAAAGTGACTTTTAATAGATTATTCAGGTACACATTAAAAGGAGGGAACAACCTAACACTAAGACAAGGCAACAAACCCACTACCTAATATAAAGAAACCCAGCAAGCAAGCACACCGTTAGTAAATCAAAAGCAGCGTACCTACCAATGCTGCGCCGGTTCTGCTTACGTTCTCAGCAGCACCCGTCCTCTTTTCGATGCTGGTCCCGAGTGGCATCGCTCATGGCTCACTAGGCCTGCCTGACTCAAGCACACGTGACCGCATGTGCCACAGCACCATGCTCTCGACATCAATGGAGTACAGCCCATCGGCGCCTGTCGCTTCCGCAACCGCCGCTTCTTCTCTGCATGCACGAGGGCTTTCTTCCACACTTCGTCAACTGCCTTACCGATCAGATCGCGCATACACGCCGATCTACCGACATCGATTCCCATGACCTGCAAGCAACATTAGAATGTGATAGGCTCACACTGATCATTCCTGGTAATGTAACCGGTTTTCCCACGTGCCCTTTCCTTGCAATCAGTTGGCCATAAAGCATCTGTTTCGGTATCCGGATCGAATCCATGCGGCGACTATGCCCGAGCCACCTCAGGTGCCTCAGCAGAATTATGCAGTCCACTGCATATATGCCACCGCGTCGGAGCACCTCCGAGTCTGTAACTCAGTCACTCCAGCCGATGCACATAATGTGGCACAGACACTGCTGATAGAAGCGCTCCAGATAACAGACATCAATCCCATAAAATGTCCAGGTTTTGCTGCCGTATAGTAGAACGGACAGTATCATAAACTTATGTACAAGCAGCTTCGGTCCAACAGTGCAGTGGTGCTTGTTCCTCACACGGCATTCCAGCTTGCTAAAAACAGCAGCCGCCTTCGATACGCGGCTGCGCAGCTAGCTCGTCATCTGCTGGTCGGTTGTTATTACGCTACCAAGCTAGCAAAATCTCGAAGTGGTTTCCAACACTTCGTCACCGATCTGGATTTTGAGCAGACCCACGGACTCCGTTCCGGGAGAAGGCTGGAAAAGACAAACAGTCCTGTTTGTGTTGATGGTGAGTCCGAATTTGGCCGCTGTCCAAGCCAGTGCACTAGTCATGCACTGCAACTCATCCGCGCTATGCGCGAACAACGCACAGTCGTCGGCAAACAGAAGCACACGGATTGTTTTCTCACAGACTAGAGTTCTCGCACCGAAACGACGGATGTTCAGCTACCCACCATCAATACGGTGCTCCACACGAACACCGTAAGCACAAGCCGCATGACATGTACAATATGTCATGGCATGAAGGTAATTATTAAGCATGGCTGGAGTTGACATAGCCTTGGTTTATCCCAGAGACACCTGAAAAATCATCCGAGGTCTCTCCACTCAGCTGCACCCTCGCTCGCATACCACTGTGCAGACATACAATTAAACTTACAAACTTGTTCGGACAACCTAACTTACCCAACACCAGCCACAATACCACGCGGTGCACCGCGTTAAATGCGTTGGTGGAGTCAACGTACAGCGAGTAAAACGACTGGTGTAGTTCTCTACAATTCTCCTGCAGCTGACGAGCCGCAAACACCATATCTATAGTACTGCGACCCGAACGGAATCCCCATTGCTCTTCCGCCACGTTAGGTTCCATAACCTGACTGACGAGGCGGTTGAGCAGGATTCGCGCAATGACCTTGCCCACACAACTCAGCAAGTTGATGCCACGATAATTCGTGCAACATTGCTTGCTCCCTTTGCCCTTTTACAGTGGCAGCACAAGCGCATCTTTCAGCTCAGGAGGAACCTCCACTATAATCCAGAGGCGTTGCACCAAGTGAGGTAGCGCATTCATCAACGCTGATCCGCCTTCTTTTAATACTTCAGGCGTGATCCTGTCGGTACCGGCACACTTACCATTTCGCAGCTGAGCAAGTGCTCTCTGCGTCTCATCCACGGTCGGCGTGTCTGCCAGACTCATCTTTACCTAGTGCTGCTTCAGGCCGTTCAATCTTGGCCAGTCAATCTCTGAACGATTGTTCAACAGACGAGCAAAGTGATTTCGACAGATATACATTATGTCTGCAGTCTGTGTACAGGCAGCGTCTGAGCTATCATCGAGCAGCTTCCTCAGCAACTCCAACCTCGGTCCATACACCGCCTTCAAGGAGTCAGAGAATTCCTTGTGTTGGCGTCAGTCGGCATGGCGTTCCACCTGTTTTGCCTTCCCCTTCCACCATGCATTCTTAATGTGATGGAGCCCACGAGTCAGTCGCCATCGAAATGTGCAAAGCTAACACTCCTTCCGCAAGTCACTGGGGTCTGCCACATGTGCAGCAAATGCTGCATTCTTAGCGAACACCAATGAGCTAATCATCACATTATTCTCGTCAAACCAATCGGGCCGCTTACAGTTTGCACTCCCGATGGTCTCTTCATCAGCAGCTGTCACCTGGTCGCGAATGTGGTGCCACAGGCGTTATGCCATCACCTTCTTCAGCTCAATACGTTTCGCCACAGTACCGAAGGAATGTTAAATTTACGCAGATTCACGACAGGAGTGCAAGACATTGAGTTACGTAAATATATGCACAGTTTGGTCCGCACCAATTTGTGGTCAGTAACACAGTCCGCTCCATGCAGTACACGTGTCATGTGCAGTTCACGCATTTCATGCTGACGTACGATGACATAGTCGAGCAGGTGAGCGTGACCACTCCGTGGGTGCGTCCAAGTTGGTATATCACTCGCACTCATTGTAAACCGAGTGTTCGTACTCGCCAAGTCTTGAGTGGTACACAGTGAGAGCAGCCTGTCACCGTTCGTATTCTCTGAATCAATGCTATACGGACCGATGATATCTGTCAACACCAATACATCACCTCCAACACGCGCGTTGAAATCACCTAGCAGATATAGTCGGTTACTACTCTGCACCGACCGTATCACGGAGGAGAACTGAGTATAGAATTGATCACGTGTGTTATCAGGATAACAGATGGTCGGACTGTACGTGTTTATAAAAATGGCAAAATCACCACTTCCGAGTAGCTGGCGAGCATTTACCAGCCGCGCGCGCATAGAGGACATTTTTCGACCACCGCGCACCACGCAAGGTGCTTCCGTTTGGTCTCACATTCACGCCCCCGACTTCAACCGATCAGTGAAGTCACTGTTCGCCGACTTGCCTTCGTATCCGCTTCTGCACGTCCTTTTCTGATCGCACTAGATTCGTTCTAATACCTTTGACTTGCGTAATCGAGGCTGCGTTGATCTCTTCATGCTTACTCCTGGAGGCGCGGCTACGCGCCGCCGGGCTTTCCACCACTACGTCCCCAGCTCTTCTCGGCCTAGGTCTGACATCGTTTGTCCCTCGTTGATCACTTCCGGTTTGTTCCGTAAGCCTCGAACTGCTTTGTCGACTTTCGTCCCCGGTGTTATTATTTTTCCTGTTCCTTAGTTCTCGCGACCAGTCCGTTCCGTCTGTGATTCTTGTATCCCGTGTCACTACAGCATGATGGACCTATACATCTCGATAATTGAGAGCTTTGAATCATTAATCAAAACGCCTTTTCTGGAATGTGTAGTTTGCATGTGCACTAAACCAGTGATTGTCTGAGGTTCACTCAGCTCCTTTATACCGCTGTCTTAGACAGCAGAGTTGTCGAATGTTTATACGATTACCTACTGGGGACCGAGATGTGGTTTGTTTTTCAGTGCCTTGCTGCCAATATGCTATTCGACGACTCCGTTCGTCTTCATTTAGACTCGTTAGGCAGAGATTACCGGAAATGGGAGTCGGAGTGGAACCCGGGTAGTGATGGTTGTCGGATGATCCCTTGGTCTCAGCAACAGAAATGGCCAAGGCATACTTCATAGTAAACTGACGTCCCAGTAGAGATGGCGCATCAAAGTTCAAACACACGGCGAGTGTTTTAAAACGCATCACTGAGGCCTGGGTTGCTTAGATTAACATCACAAATAGGACTCCTTTTTAGTTGTGTAGTCTGAAGCATCGAGCTTTTGTATACCAGTTGGCCACCTCTTGCAACAACACAGCTTCTTAATTAAGGTTGTCACTTGACCGGGCGAACGTAGGGAGGGTAGTCTCAAATATTTTCTTGATAACAATATACTCCTTGTCTGACGGCAACCAACCTGTGTATTCACAAATATTCATTTAGGATTATCAGTAAATGGCCTAACTTGTACGGGAAAACAGCGTTGTTTGCTTTAATGAACAAGTTGATAAACCACTGGCTTTGCATTCACATACTACACCTGAAGTGTGCGTGTTAGCATTTTAAAAATATAGTCCTCTTTCTTAAAGCTGATGAATCTCTCTACTTGTGCAATTTGCACTGTGACCACCCTCAGGAATGGTATCAGCATCCAAACGCAGCCTTCAATATCTCCTGGATGAAAAAGAACGCAAGTGTACGGGAAATTTTGTGATTGTTGTGGTCGGCGGAGCAACAGAAGCATTGGAAGCCCATCCCCGTCACTATCGGATGGTGGTTACTAAACGTTTCGGGTTTTTCAAACTGGCTTTACAAACTGGGTGCGTTGACCATTACTCTGTTCAGTCACATCATGACTACCAACGTTCACCAATCCTTTGACGTGAAATATGGATTTACTAGGTTAATTTGAATGAACCTAAGGGGAAAATTACTCAGTAAAGTCCTTATTTGTTAACTGGATACCAGTGGTGTCATTTGTTCAACCGCCTTTCCTTAATGAGTGCGTTTCTTTCACATGACCGCTTCCAGCGTGGAGAATCGTGAACTATGGTAGCTTTGCATAGTCCCCAGTAAGGTCAGTAATTTTCACGATCATTCCGTTAACACAATGCAACCTCCCTAGGTGGTTTAACACCTGCCGTTTCGGAAGCATTGACATTAACTCATCGGTCTCGTTTATGCAACATTACTTTGAAAGAAACATTGTAAGGTTTGGAATTCTCCGTTTGGCTCACAAAAGTCGCAACAGCACTGTACGTGTAATTAGCAAATTCTGTCGGATTTACTTTTTCCCATCTTAACTGTTGGGTAGCAATCATACTTGTACTACCGTTCTTGAGTATTAGCCTCCAGCAATACTAACGATTGTTTATGGTTTTCTGGTGAAATATTTCACCGTCCTTTGCTCGTGCTAGATAACAAAATAGCAACAATTTAACGTGACACTAGTCTACGGACACTTGAATAATGAACGATGAACAATGCTTTATAACGAGCAAAAAATGCTCTGCTTGACAAATCTCATAGCATAACCAGAGTGGGGCTTGTAAAATGCTTGTTTAAAGTGACAGGAAAATAGGAAAATGCTGGTTTGAGGTGGCTTACCGAGTTGTTTCACATGAACGCATATTCTGGTCTGCTCACCGCTACGTAACGGAGAGCACACTGCTCTCAATGGAAACCGACTATGGCGTGTAAAACAAATGGGATAAAGTGTGGTCTAATGGTTTCTTACAAAGCCTTCATGTGTCTGCCGTGAGCAAAACAAAGTTTGTTGACTCCAGTACCTATCTTCGGATAGACTTGTTTCCGAGGAATGGGAAAGGCTGTATGGAATATTCACCCAATTTGCTCTAATTCCAAATCTGTGAAATATCTTCTGTCAAACATCGCCAGCCGGGCTCAGAGCTCACAACCAATACACGCGAGTGCGGTAGGTCATAACTGCACATGGCATATACGTCCTCGTAGAAATGTGTCGTTGCATGCCTGACTCTTAACCATGGGTAAACAATGCGGTCTGGCTTTGATTAACGAAGCTGATCCGCAAGCGCTCAACTGTGCTATGACACCACCCAGCTTAATGTATACTGGAGAAAAACGAATTATTCTTAAGCGGAACATGATGTCAGACGTTGGTGATCTTTTTTGCTGTTCAAAAGAAATCACTACCAGCGGATCCCAATGCAATGTCCTAAACTTTGCATAGACGGTGAATGTGTGATCTCTTCCCTTTAAATAAAATACCTGAGAGTGACACTGAACAATTGCTTAAAATGGTCCCTACACGAGAACGAAACATTCGCTAAAGGTAGAAGACCCTCAATTTATGTTACACATCGTAGGTTCTCTTCCGTACTCCATCTTTATTTGATCCGGCGTTTTGTCACTGCATGTGTGTTACGCCACTGGATCTTTTACTCCCCCGTGAGCTTTCCTGTTTTCCTGAGAAAGGACCACAAAATAATTGCCAGATCAGTGAAGCTTCTGTCCCGGTATAGTAGCATTTCAAGGCTAGCCATGTCAACTCATTTAACAAACACATGTAAAATACTCACGGATGTTAGCTATCCCCTCCACAGAGTGTTGTCTAAATACGCATTAACTTCCTCGACCAGGCAGAGCTACAAAACTATATTCGCACGCCTAAAGGCCAATGGTACATCAGTTGTTCCTCATCTGTCATGTTTTGTTAAACGATAAAAATTCAGTCATTCAGGAACTGGTTAGTAAATTACTCCAGTGATTTTGCCCTGTCAAGGATTTTAACGGTTGTGATTTTATATTTATCCTCATGTACCGCACGATTTCATTACTTGGCTTTGTCCGTGGCATGTGTTAGAGCTGAAAATTCACTTTTCTTCGGTGCATATTCTTGACGTGACTTAAAATTTGGCTGCTGTCACTGGACTTGTAACAGCCCATCAACTCTGTGACATCGATATAATTGTTCAAGGAAGGGGCACTGGTTACAGATAGTCCAGAATAATATTCACAAGCCTCCCCATCCACATTGGAAGGATCATTTTAAATCTCTCAGTGCATGAATGGATTGCGACGTGCAACCTCAGTGCGAGCCACCATTTACGTTGAACTTGGGTCATCTTGGTCATACGGACCACATCTGAAGGAACAGACGAATGTTAGGTCCTGCCTGCACTGCACTCCTCACTGATTTGGTGCGCGTTTGCATCCACCAGGTGGAGACAGCAGGATTGGGCTTCGAACCCATGACTGTCATGCAGACGGAGTCGTTCAGTGTCTGCTCACAGTCACAATGACAGGCGCTCCGGCGCATTGCTACAGCCGACTGACCTTATTATCGCGCGCTTAGAAATTTGCTTACAAGTTTTCTACTGCTGTATACATACGGTGTTCGATACGAGAGCTATGCACGAGAAACCAAGCTGTGCGCTGTTTCACTGAGGATGGATGTGATAAGGAAACAGGTGTGTTTGTTCTTCTACTAACAAATCTACCATGAGGAATAGGGCGGCGAATCGTACAGTTGGCCTTATGGTTTACCAGACAATTGGTTGAGATCGGGTTGACTGGCAATGCCTTCCAGAGAATATGACGAGTCCTCCTTGTCAGTAAACTGCTTGAGTTCTTGCAGTAAGTATTCCCTTAAATTCGCACTGGAATCTTGTACCTGTGCCCAAGAAGAACGGAGCGGTGCACTGTTTAGGTTATATCATCCGCTCATTAAGTGAACTCGGAATCTCTTCATGCTGCCTTCTCTGTTATGCCATAGAAACAGCTGATCAAACAGGCTAATGGCACTGGCCATTAATCGATGCACGTTACAGTTTGCCACTGCCACACGATATGTGAGATGAACACTTGTAATCAAATACGATTTGTCTGGAGTTAAATATGAGAGGCATTAGAGTTGGTTCTTGTTGAAACGCTATTGGACGCCAACCGAATGGTGTGCTTACTCCATTATTTATGCCATCTCTCCATGACCAAGAAGATTACCGTCCATCTCCAGGCGCAAATCATTTTAACAAAATTGTCGATTAACATCCGAGCTATGGGAAATGGTAGAGGCCGAACTTTGGAGCATGATGGAGATCGTGTGAAACATTAATGGATTACAACTATAAGCGCAGTGTAATGTGCGCCTCGGTTTTGGGCATATAACCGTACGGAATAGGAGAGCTGCTGAGGTAAAGGCTGTTCGGAGATGCTGATGGACTCCCTAGCTTCCCCTAAGAGCGTGGTTGATTGGATTCTGGTGAACAACCCTTTGTGTGTAGCCCGTCTAACTAGTTCGACCGCGCTTTTTTCACTAACTAGTACAAAACAGTGTTTGTTTGTGATTTACGCTTATGCTCCCACCGGCTGCAGTTCTGATGCTGCCAAGGACACATTCTATCATGAACTGAACGCGCTAACAGGCAGTGCTACTAGTTCAGATATTACAATGTTTACAGGGGATATGAATGCACAAGTAGGTAGCCTGAGCTCTTCAGAATCACAGCCAGGTAGTAAATCTGGGCTTAACCCCGAAGGGACAACTGCGAGCGTCTGTTGCAACTGTGTGCGGAGCACTAGTTGTTTCTTAATAGCACTGCTTTCAGACACACTCGGCGCCGAAGTGTCATTTGGCGTCCTCCTGTAGCTGGCCAGTGATGGACCCAAATTGACCACATTGCCATAAGTTACAGGTGGCGTGGTTCCATCCTGGATTGCCACTCGAACTGGAATACCTGCATCGACTCTGATCATGTTTTAGTTCACTGTCGTTTCTCCATGAACTTTACCGGGAGGAGCACCAAGCGTCTCCTCCGATTAGCAACTGAGAAATTGTCTCAGCCCTCGGACAGGCAAGCCTATCAAGACACACAGCGTACCGAATTTTCGCTGTCTTGTTCTAATGACACTGAGCTTCAGTGGAATAGGATGTCGGTCGCCATGCGTGAAGTAACAGCATCTACTTATGACACTATCAATCGCCTCCGCACCAGTCACTAGATACTCGAGAGGACGGTGAACCTGTTGGAATCCAGAAGAAACCTCCAGGCTGCGTCTGAGCACAAGGTGACCGACCGGATTATTAAGCGCGAACTAAAGCGGAGTGTACGTGCTGACAAAGAAACTTAGTGGATCAGTCGCGCTCAAAAATGGAGGAGGCTGGAGCAGTAGACGATTATCGCAAGATCTTCTAGCTGATCCGCACCACTGGTTCCAGGAAAGCAGGCGTCAGTGAGACAAGCAGAGACAGCGCGGGTGCACTGCTAGACAATAAGGAGCGTCATATGGCTCATTGGGCGGAAGACTTTCAAGACCAGTTCAGTTGGCCCTTGCTTCCGGAGCTCTTCCTACTCATGTGGTGCAGGGTGAGCCATAGTCGATTAGTTTAGAAACTCCACCGGAGGATGAGCTACGAAACGCGATCGTTGTCCTCAATCGAATTCGTGTCACTGGCTCTGATTCCCTGCCACCTGCACTTTTTGAGCACGGAGTTGAGGTCCCATGCAAAGCACCGACCTCATTTCTGGAAACATATATGGAAGGAAAAAACCGTCCCAGCTAACTGAAGTGATTCGATTATAGTGGCAATATACAAGTAGGGCAGTCGCACAGACTGTTCTGACCACAGGGGTTTTAGCCTAACGCCAGATGTGACAAAATTACTGGCCTCAATTCTCTTCCGTCACCTCAATGCGGAACAGTAATTCCGGATTAGGGAGCAGCAGGCAGGTTTCCGCCCAGGACATAGCTGTTCAGGCTACATATCCACTTTGAGGCAGGAGCTAGAGCAGCACAACGCATACCGCAGATCAACTATAACTGTGCTCCACGACTTCAAGCGTGGGTTTGATGCAGTCTATCGATGCACTCTTTTCGAAATACTTGCGTGGAAAGGTGATCCCACGAAATATGTGAACGTCCTTCGTACTCCGTACTCGAACACCTCAGGCAGCGTCAGGATCTATGGTGAATTATCGAATGTCTTTCCGACGACAAGTGGCATTCATCAGGATTGTTCGATTTCCCCAATTTTGTTCAATTTCGTCGGGGACTCCATCTGGGAGTGCTACCTTGCAGAAACTCACGGTGTAGGCGTTGAGGTGCCGCCTGGAGATGGGGTAGTTGAGCTTGATTATGCGGACGGTATTTTCTTGTTTTTAACGATGTTGAGTCATCGCAATCAACCCTTAGTAACCTGTGTAGGGTGGTTCCACTATTTGGTATACGCTTCACACCTTCAAAGTGCAAAATCTTGCTGCAGGACCACCAGCCACTTGAGGACCGCTTGACCCTTGCTAACGAGGAGCTCGGAGTAGATCAATTCACTTACCTTGGCCGCTGTATCAGCAACAATGGGTGTATAGTTACTAAGGTCAGTTCACGTATTGCAAAAGCCGGAACTGTCTTTGTGAACCTGCGACATCTTTGGCGACAGAAAGGCACTTCCCTCCTTCTAAAAGGCCGTGTTTACATAACCATAGTGAGGGCTGTCCTAGTCTATGGGAGTGGGACTTGGCCCCTTCTATCTGAAGATCTGAGGCGCCTTCAAGTCTTTGATCATCATTGTCTGCGGTGCATTGCTGGTCTCGGGTGGCCTCAGCGTGTCCGCAACCATGATGTGAGTAAACGTGTATTTTAAAGTGGTGATCTTGCTAGTTCCTTAGAACAACAGATAGCAGTGAATAAGTTGCAAGGGCTTGGGCACGTGCAACGTATGCCTGGTCACCGTTTACCTAGGAAGGTCTTGTTCAGTCTGCCAGGTGCAGGGTGGCGCAAGGCTCGAGGTGGAGAAAAGTTGACTTGGCAATGTGAAAAGAGGTCACTGACGACCAAACTTGATACCGTCGGTCCGTCTCGCCTTCCAGACTGGTGTCCGCGTGACTCGCCCTGTGCTTTGCTCCAGACTTTACAGGATATGGCTCGCAACTGACACCAATGGTGCGTCTGCTGCCGTTTCCTAATCGGATTGCCTGTTTAAAGTGTGTTTGCTGCTGAGTTATCTGTGGGTAATGGCTGACTATGACGCGGCACAGTGAAAGTCGCGAGAAAGCTGTCTCACTGACGTCGCCTTATCTTTGCTCGATATTCAGCTGTTTGTGACGGTATGTTGTTAACACAAGGTGTAGGCGCCTTGACCCTAAGCGTTCGCTTTGGACATTAAGGTTTTCAGGCCTACTATTCTCCCTCTTATTATTCTTCCTTCCGTAGGTCGCCATGGTTGTATGGCAGCGAAGCATCAGTTCAAATGACTGATATGCTGCTGTTGATGATTGATTGAAGATGAAGAGCGTGGTTGTATGCTGATTGCAACAGACACGCGGCGCAGAATAGGAGGTAAATGTGGAAAGAACAACTTGATCTGGGAAATGCCAATCACAATGTTTTGTAAATCTACATTACAGTAAGCGACTTCTATTCCGTAGAAGATTACAGAAACAGGGTCACTGGAACTGCGAAACTGGTTCCATTATAACCACTTTATTTGCCCACCGCTTTCTCCACAATCCTTCATCCATTGCATCTTTGGTTGGATTCCTCAGTTAATGACATACAAAAATTAAAATCGAAACATGGACCTTGCGTTTACCAATCGTCGTCCTTGCCACTTGAGTATGAAATGCTCCGAGTATTGGTTTTCAAAATGATGAGGACTTCGGTTCCGAAGGACCAGGGCACAATAAACCACATGTCTGAACGCGGTGTTTGTCACTGTTCCGGTGGTTTAACTAACAAGTTAGTCGTAGTTCAAGACAAGTGTGTTCCTCGGTCTAGGAACACAATGACTGCTCTAATCTCAGGAGCTATATTCATGTACTGCACTCTGCTTGGGGCGTTTTACGTTCACTTATACTCTGTAATCATAACAGGGATTTTTTGGGTATTTCATGAAGATACATCGCAGTTCGACCCAGGCAGACAGACACCATACATCCAGGAAAGCGTTAGACGGCCGTTTCGTCCTATTGGGGCTCGTCAGTATCGCACACTCGCCGAAGCTTACCGGATTCCAAATCACGACCTTACTCTCATGAGCCAGTGATTTATGCCACTGAGCCATGGGTAACGGCAGTAGACCACATGACTAATATTTAGCTGTGATATAGCGCGGCTCACCCTGCACTGTCAAGCACGTTGTGAACATGCAGACGAAAAATTTTTGGGACTGTTTGATGAGTACACTGCATTCCTTTGGTTGTACACGAATCAACACCCTTTGCGAAGCATTGTGAAGCGCCTAGTTATAACTTGCACCCCATAGCATAAGTATGGGCCCAGCAATTCAAGGAGCTTGGAGAGTGATGGAAGGGTTGTTAACAGAGTAGCATCTCGCTTCACATCTTGTGAACACCTCGTTTTTTGATCACGGACTGAAGAGCAGAAAGCCTGACAAAGTCTGTGAATCGCTTTTGCTCAACACGGATCGGTTTAAATTAGACAAAACACTGATGTCCACTTATAGACGGATATGTTGCGCATTTAGGTACGGGATGTGCATTGACAGTGCGTACTTGAAGAAGCATCCCGTTTATTCTGAGCTGCGAACTGGAAGGTGCCTGCGTGCATGCTTTGTAAGAACATACTGTCGAATTGATGACGCCCACCTGAACTATAGCGACCATATGTACGTAAATGCTTGGTAAACTTAGTGAAGTTTAAAAGAATTGAACAAGCTTCAATTCCTTTAGCTGCGTTTGCTATCGCAAAACCACGGGCCAAACGTCGATGTTGAATACACTGCTGCTGGTATCACGCCAAAGTTCCACGGTAAAACAGTATACGAGTAGTTCATCCATACGATACGTTCATTATTGTCTCAGATCTAGCCAGTTACATTCAATTCCGCGGCGTATACTATAAACCGAAATCTGGCCTTATCCTAACAGACACCTGCAATGGAGGAAACATGGGAACTAAATAATCTACATCCAATGTGGACGTACAGATGTTACGTGTTTTCTCACCTTTCTTCAGGGCCATTATTGTTGGGGTCCCACTTTACTCCACCTGGGCGCTTCCGCCATCTAAAGGAGGGTCGACTGAATCGATTTTCTGATGCAAACTACTGACGTTGGTTTGCTGACCTAAGGATCTGTCTCGAGAAGTCATAGGAGTCTAAGATAAGTAACACTACCTGCCGTACTGTGTACACAATTATTTGTGATTTGTGTCTACATTTCCACCACGTTCATAGTCGTTAGGTGCGTCACACACGAATTCCTGCTTAACCATGAGACACTGCGACCTTGCATCTGACGACGCCAAGGCCATGCAAGCACAGCTGATCCAAAGCAGTGCAGTGTAAACCGGAAAATCACAAGCAGCCCTCGTGCGCTCAGTGCACTCGCGTTTGCACAACAGTCAGTCTGCTTGCAAGTGAACAGCGTCATACATTTGACGCCAAAGACAGACGAAAAATATCAAGAAAACTGTATGATCCATTCGTATGTTCCAAGTAAACCTTTAATTCGTGCTGAGCCTTGTAAAAGGTCTATCTGGCACAGAGACGGGGAACTTCGTCCCTCAGTGTTTCAGCTGGAATATATAATCCAGCAAAGCCGCGAATTGCTAAAAGGCAAGTGCATCGAATCAAGTTGTTATGGTTTATCCTTTAACCCCTCAGCACACGGGATTGACAGCCGCTTCACACATCTGATCAGAACGCTTAACATCGCAGTAAACGACGATGCTTCGTGACTTTAATTCAGATTTGCCGTCTCACTTTTGCATATAACCTCGTCCACTGAAATGGAATTGTAACTTTATTGTGTCACTATTACACGCTGTCTTTCTTTGAATCAGTTCTACCCTCATTCCCTGTCTGTCGTTCGGAGAGCAAGCCATGTACAATCAAATACCGAACGAACCGGGTACTCGTCTGAGGAGATTCCAAGATTGGTTTGAAAGTGTCTGTACGTTCTCTCCTCCTTTATTCTACGCACGAGGGCTGATTCCATACCGAACGCCGGTAAACACTGTTGGTGAGTAATAGTTAGTACCCTTTCTCACTGATGAATGCAACGGGTGAAATGGACTTAGCTGTGGTCTAGTTCGAATTTGTGTCAACCACAAATATAACATCACGAAGTGCAAATCGGAATGTTTGGAGTGTTTCGATCACTAGCTGTAATCACCCAAACAAAGTAATACTGCTTTGTTTTGAAGAGTAAAACTGACGTAGAGTTAGCAGCTGGAATAAGAGAAAATAAACGGTAAGCATGTGTGAAGCATACTCATGATTTAGACAAACGTGCGTCACTGCTGCAGATGTTTTCTATCGAGCCCATTCAGCCATCCAAACGCTTTCCAGCTAATCATCCGAAGCATACATCTGGGTGGAAATAAACTTAGTCTTAATTTACTGCAGTCTTCGTGTTTTGCATATTGTGCTATCCACTAGCTATGGGCGCGTAAATAAATACTTTTCCCAACACTGAGCAACATCGAAACACCTCCATTTCGGATACCGTCTTTGTGATCGGAATGACTGAGGTCGCAATAGAGATTGGGTGTCTCAATCCAACCACACGGCGGGTACTCCAAATCCAAGTTTGAAATATGCTTTTATTTTCAACTATACGATGCCCTTGAGGTACGCTAATGGGAATTCAGTGACGTTCATTGCATGGATCATAGGCTGATCAGAAAACTGCAAATGATGATCAGTTATTGGCACTTGAAGACACATATATTGTGGTTAATAACGACAAGATTTAGGGTGTACGGCCGGATGTTTGACAAAAGCACTCAATGAATTTGTTGCAAGACAATAGAGCAAATCCCGAATAAATAGTTGTTTCAAACAGTGGTACGAAATATAAGGTTTTGAAGTGTTTTCACGGGTGAAGGGACAGTACACTCGGAAATCCCAGATTATGTTCCCGTGTTAACCATCTATTCGCGTCTAAACCAAAAGCCTGTTATTCGCAGTCTATTCGTCTCTACTTTTTAACGGTTTCTGTTGGCTTGTTGTTATGCCCTGGAAGATGACGAACGGGAGCTCGGTTATTCTACAGTTGAGGCTTAAAAATTCTTCTTCAGAAATCCAACGAGGATACTTGGAGAAAGTGCTTTGAGCAACAAAGTTTAGAATATTCGGCCCGCTTCACATTAACTAGGTGGATATTGTATGCAGTTTGGTGCAACGCCAAGTAAATGAAAATCGGTCCAGGCTAAAGATACTGTGCGCCATCCAGATAAATCAGTAGTGGCGAATATTCTTGAAGGCTTAGCCCGCTGACGAGGTGGCAGTGATGTACGGCAAGGTAAAACAGGATAATAATAATAATAATAATAATAATAATAATAGTAATAATACTAATAATAATAACGACTTGCTAGAGTCCACAGCTGTTTCCCTTCCATAGTTTAGAGAATGAATGGTAATCCGGAGAAGTTACATGATAAAATTTTTTCTTGAAAGTATTAACCCCATGTGAGGTGGATATAGTTGCGATCATGTTAACACCGGGTAGTGTATGCCTGTAATAATGTTCTTCCGAAAAAAGAGAAGGTCGACTCAAATTGTTTAGACCACATGGAAAATGATTCCAAAATTACATTATTGCCGGTAAGGTAAGTAGACATGACAAATTGTAATCGTTCATCAGATTTTAAGTGAATATTACGTGTGTTTTGCGAAAGTTGGAGCTCCGTTCGAGTGACTGCCACTAGGTCGTCCCGGTGATTGAGTTACACGTAAATTTCATTGGTACCCTTTGTCAGATCAAGAGGAATTTTGCGATATGTATACTTATATGTATTTGTATATTTATATTTATAAATTAACCAACGTGCTTAGAATGCTTGATAAAAGCATTTCCACCAGAGCCAGATCAACAAACCTTGCTGGAACTGGATACCGGTACTACAAACATGCAATTAGACATTACCAAAATGCCCGGAGCTTGCTAATTTGAACGTCCAGCGCGACTCCTTACTGGCATCTTGCAATTCTTTCCAGCTAGCTAGCAACTGTGGCTTCAAATGACGAATACATAAACTATTGACATCTTAATAAATGGCCATTTATGTAATGTAATGAGTGTTTCAAGGGATGACCAATGGAAAATTGCGGCAAATGGGTGCGAGGTAAACAGAAATCCAGTAGGGTGTTTCACGCTTGATCATATACACTAATGTTTCAGCGAGGTGAGTTCACTAATATTTTTGTTTATCGATTTATTTTTCTTATTCAATTGCTCGCACAAAAGAAAACTGACAGCCGCCAGACCACATCTTATTCTAAGAAGCACATAACAGTTACTCACTGTAGTTTTCATTCAATTTCATTAGTTTTCTTTACTTCTCCTGGTTGTTCACGACTGGACCGACTTCCCGTGGTGATGGGTTGGAGCCACTAAGCTAATTAATTAAAACTACGCAAGACGAATCGACACAGACCCACTGACAAGAACAAAGTATGGACTCGAAAAATGAGTCTACATGTAGACGGCCTATCACTTAGAACCTCAGCCAAGAAAAGTGTCAACATGGTGACGACTTACTTACCTTTAAATCACATCAGCAGATGGCCAGACAAGGTGTGGAATTGAGGATGAAACCTCGGGAGGGAGTACCCCGCATGGAAGCAGGCACACAGGAGACAGATTTCCGGATGGGCGTATAACTTTACCTGAACTGCTCGCTATACCTACATTTGTCCCTAAGCTCTACTTTCGGTATTTTATTACTTTTAAATAATTAAACATCACAAAACTTTCTCCGAGGTACGCCTTGTTAATCTCAATAACTTGCTCTACTATCCAAGCATGATATACATAATGTGTCAGCTGTACGCCGTAATCGCGCTTCGTTGGCGCGCGACCCCCAACTGTCGCGGGTGGGCTGAGTAAACCACGAGGACGCCCACCTCTACGCGGATCCTAAGCGGTGACTTTATGATTGCAAGCCAGGTGTGCAGACCACTCGACAGCAAAGAAAGCGGCAAGAGGGTTTACAAACTTGACTGTATTTGGGGTAGCCCTTACACTGACCATGATGAGAAAAGCTGTTGACCAGGACTCTGGATCCCGTTTCGCGGGACTTATTTTTTGTGGTCTGAATCACTTGACACTTCGATCGTTCGGCGCCTGCTCGACTGTACCATCTGCAATAGCCCTCAGGAATCACACAACAGTTTCAGTAGACCAAATACCTATATATGCTCCAGGTTGTTGTAGTTGCAGCCATTAGACGACAGGCTCAACTTATGCAAACAACTTGACTTTGTGGCCAGCCTAGATTTTCACTGGCAAGGCTAAATTCTGTCACTTGAAGCCATGACCTCGGATGTAACAGTTTCCGACTGATCGGTCGCATCGATCCCCTTACAATGGCATCTGTGGTAGCTCCAACAGCAAGTTCCAGTCATGTCTGTCTCACATCGCAGCCTGTAAATGATTGGATGAGCGCGTCCGCCTAGTGCTCTGTTTCCATTAGTGGACTCCGCCCGTAACGATTCAAGACCCTGCTTGCCCAGGGGCCTAGTGTGGGTATTGAAACACAACATTGGCGTAGCGGCTGCCAACTGATACACTGTCATTCCATCTTCACCTCCGGACGCATTCTGGTGTGATTCAAGTGTCAAACCTACTAAGAGCGACTGGGCTCAGCAGAAAACATCTTTTACAAAGTACTTGGGCTTACTACATTCAGCTGCTACTTACAATGAAACCCGAAAGTTGAACCTACTCCGTCACCTAGTTGGAAATGAGGACCAACATTACTTCGACGCACTGGAAATACACAACCTGGACACGCTCACAAAGGTGTTAGATGTACCGGATGAATGTTGGGGCGCCCGATCTCATGTCTTTGCTGAACGTTACAACTTCTGCCGTTTGAGACAACTGGCTCCGAACCGCTGGAACATTTTGTTTCCCGCTTGCTCCGTGCAGTAAAACTTACGATTACTCCAACATTCCAACGAATAGAGTTGTAGAGCTTATGCTGACACACAATTAATAGCCGGCATTATTGATAAGCGCATACGAGAATCGCTACTTTAAGAAGACCTCTCGAAGCTTTCCTGGGATAGAGTTGTAGAGATGGTTGTGCTCAAAACAACTGCCCTTGAACAGTTACGCCTGTTCACCACCAAACAATAACTCGATATCAGCAAGCTTCGGAGCACGAACTCTACGTCATCTCAGCATGTGACCGTTTTGTGCCTTCGATGTGGAAGTTCTCGACACAAAGCAGGTTGTCAAACATGTACAGTAGATTACCAAAACTGTAATCAGTATGGCCATTTCGCCCAATGTTGTCGCACCCGCCGCGTAGCACTAGTTGAACAACCATCGACTAAGACTCCTACAGCGTCTACCACGGAAAATATTTTTGCTGTTAAAGAACCTCACCAACCGGACAATCGGCAAACATACTTGATGGAGCTCAATCTCCCCTCCCCTGACATTCGGGCAGTTATTGTCCATGACCCCTACACCACTGTGCATCACCAATAACAATCATTTCATCTAACCTTTAGGACAATTGCTTACATGTCCTTCCATTCCATCCACTTCGTACAAGTTTGACTCTCACACCAACGACCATGTGTGCATCCGTGGATATATAGGGATGAAACTTAGTCTACACAAGGTCGCCTCCAACGTTGCTGTGTACGTAGCATCCGAAGACAGCGCAGCCTTGCAGGGGCGAAATGCTATGGTTGCTCTTAACATAACGCCATCTATGGATAAAATTCGCATTGTGGCGCTCTGCCTGAGTGCTTAAAAGTTTATGTCCCAAATTATTTACTGAGACGATTGGCCAGATTCCATCTGCCGCTCATCACATATACATTAAACAGGACGCTAAGCCGTTTTCTATATCGCAGCCAGGTCCATTGGCGAAACGTGCGATGGTGGAGAAAGCCAAACAGGAGCTGGTATCGAACGGTCTGGTAGAGCCAATTAACTGTTCCGAGTGGGTGTAACCCATGGTCACGGTTTTAAAGAAGGACGGTACTGTGCGCATATGCAATGACTTGAAGACGCTGAATAGTCAGCTAGTCGCCGAAAAGTTCGTTTTTTCACAGTTGCTAAGTTGTTAATCAAAATAACTGGCGCACAATTTTTCTCAAAATTAAAACTGAAGATGGCTGTGTTCCACATAACACTAACACCAGAATCGCGACCACTAACGGCCTTTCTGACATCGAGCGGTCTGTTCCAGTATAAAGTTTTTCCAATGGTGCTCTATCCTGCTCCCGCAGCTTGGCAGAAGTTCATGAATCACTAGCTAGCAAATCTACCGGGACAAGGTGCTTACATGGATGATATTTGCGTTTTCATGCCTTCAAGAGTAGAGTACGATTTAAGGCTACAAGCTGTATTACACTTGTTGGACAGCCCAGATCTTCGGCTTAATCTTGATTAGTGCAAATTTTGTGTTACTGAAGTCGAATTTCTTGCGTGTATCTTAACATCAGGTGAAATCCGACCATACGCCGCTGATAATCGGTCTATCACTGAAGCCCCCATACTGAAGGTTGCGGCTGTGATTAGGCATTTTCTTGATCTATGCTCGTACGACTTACACTATTTGCCCGATTTTGCTACTCTAGCGGAGCCCTTGAGAATTCTGAGAGAGGAAAATGCCACCTTCGATTAGGGCTCTGAACAGCAGTCTGCTGGTCATTCTCAATGCAAACTGTCCTATGTTCGTCTCGATGGATGCGTCAAAAATCGGTTTAGGAGCGGTCCTGTCGCAGATGCAGAACGGAGAGGAAAAAGTAATTGCATATGTTGCTAGCAAATGATCCTTTACAGAGGTTTCATACTCCGCCGGTGTAAGGGAGACCATCGCCCTGTGTTTGGGCCTGTGAAAAATAACACCTATTCCTGTTTGGTCGGAGATATACAATGCGTACAGATCAAGATGCTCTAACTACCCTCCTCAGCCGAGGAGCCAATGGTCCCAAGCCACTGCGGATTAGCCGCTGGTATGCGCGTTTACTGAAGTATGTTTTTCAAATCACATTCCTCCCTAGCTCCGAAAACCATATGACAGATAGCTTTGCAGGTCTTCCAGTAGACGATTCGGATAAGAATGAGGACGTCGAAGAAAATGTCATGGTTTCCGCTTTACATTCAAGTAAGCGTTCCGCCGTAACAAGCAAGAGCTTCAAGAAGTTAAGCAAAGTGACCTAAATGCACAGGCTGCTTTCCGCTTTCCCTCTCTCTCTCTCTCTGTCTCTCTCTCTCTCTTTCTCCCAAGCCTAGCTACACGAAGCTCAGTGGTGAACTACGGACGTTGGATGTTTTACGAGACGAGTTAGCGGTCACTGATGGTCGCCTTACGCGATAGTCGAGATTCGTGGCTCCACAGATACTAACGCCAAAAACTATCCAACGTGCACACGGGGATATCCGAGTATCGTAAGAACGAAGTGCCGACTGCGAGAAAACTTTTGTTGGCCGATTATGACCAAAATAGTAGAGGCGTGTGTCCGGTCTTGCGATGCGTGTCAGAATGCCGACAAGAACTCTAAGCCTATCGAGACGCCCATCCAACTTATGGTTTATCCAATGAAACTTTGTCGAATGTGGCGATTGACATTATGAGACCATTCCATTCTGCATCGCAACACCAGAGAAACTGTTTGGGGGCCACGTGCTTTTACAGTAAGTGGCCTGAGATTCACCTTTGTGGCGAGGTGAACACTTCAACCGTTATAAAATGGCTAAAGCAAAAGTTTGCTAGGTTTAGGCTTCCCGAAGAAATTGTGACGGACAACGGACCGTAATTCACAATCTAGGAGTTCTGACATTTCTTATAACTTCACAATGTGTAACACGTATGAACTGCCCCGTACAGTCCAGCTTGAGCGCACAAATCGCTCTGCAAAATATGCAGACAGTATGTTTGTCCGGCATGCATTGAGATGCCGTAGTCGAATCTCCGTTTACCCACAGGACGTCGCACCACAGTGCGACCGACTGCATGCCAGGGGAGCTAATGTTCGGTGGGAATATACGCACGAATCTAAACGCAGCTATTTCGGCTACGGAAAATGGCGATGTCCACCAAATGAAGCGTCGCCGATGCTATCATACCTCTTGCGAAAGGCAATCCATACCGCTACGTCCCGGAACGTTAGTCCGACTAAATAAAAAGCAGACAAGTAAAGAGAAGCCAGAATTAGCGCGCCTAAATGGAATCTCTCGGAGCTTAGGACCAGGAACGTACATGCTTGCAGACGGCCACCATATTAACGTCAGACAGCTTTACTCAGCCCTTCCACCGAAGGCCGGATCAATGTCCAGAAACGAGGGCCAATGCAGTGGGTCTAACTGCTCATTTGTCACTCCTGCTGATGCGCTCATTTTGGGAGGTGATGTGGTAGCACCTGCCGCAAGTTCACTCATGTCTGTCACACATCGCAGCCTGCAAATGATTGGATGAGCGTGTCCACCGCGTGTTCTGTTTCCGTTAGTTGGCTCCGGCCATAGTGATTCAAGACGCTGCTTGCGCAGGGGCCTTTTATACGTATTGGGGCACAACAGCATCCATTTAATCCTGCCGTTACATGTGCGTAATCCGCTGTTTAGGGACACGTGAAATTAGCTGAATTCGCGATGTTTCGTTGTAAGTTTGTTCTCGCCATAGTAACCGCTATGAGAAAATGGTTGCACGGTACCCTTACCGACTCTTTCTGTGTTACGCAGCAGATGTTTATCTCCTCTGTTTTCAATTTTACAGTTGGGGCACCAATTCCGTGCAAACGCATCGAGGATCCTACGCCGAAACAAGTTTGTGAGGTGAAGCAAATGTACTTGGATAGCCTGCAAGGCCTGTTCTGGAAGTACAAATCTGTTTATGATCCAAAGGCCGAAGATATTGTTTTTCTTTAGATTTTAATCGACTCCAAATTCCATGAATCTTCCGCTAGCCGTTTGGATTTAGACATCTCTTATTCTTTCGATGATTTCATTGGTGGTTCTTCTGTTTTGTCTCACATATTTTGTCGTTGCCAAATGCATCCGGTGCGTCAGATGGCAGATTATAATTTTAGCAAGCGAAGTCGGCCGAGCGTTTGCAAGTATATATAAATACAAGGAAAGTATACCGTGCTTGATACATATGATGGACGTAAAAGTATATCGAACGCATTAGAGAAGTAAGCGCCGCTGAGGACGACACCATTTGTGTAGTTGTGATATAACCTCATTTTCTCAACGATTATTGTGGTACGCAGTTTGATACTTGGGCTGACACAAATCGAAAGTCTATCGAGCTCGAAGTAGGTGACGGGACAATAGAGTGATCTAATTTTCAAACGCATATTATTTGCCACCTTATTGGAGACCATTAGTGTATATTTAAATCAGTGAGGTTACTGCATTCTTCAGGGTCGGTGTGAAGTACACCTGTATTCTTCAGCCATGTAATAGCTTCCATTGCATTTAGCTGAGTTCGAAGAGTTAACGGATTGTTATTCGACTTCAAGACGTCAAGATACGCAAGATCTTACAGCCTTGGCGACGAAAGTTAGAATCCCATTCGGAACACTGGAATAAATCGAATTCTGTTTTAGCCGTAGGAAATTGCCCAGACAATTCATGATTGCACCGATAATGTTGTAATGCTCAACATCTTGCCTATACTGTTTGTTTGCTGCCTTGTACATTGGGGACGACAAGCTTTTTGACATCAGATAAAACACGAAAAAGTTCTTTCGGTATACTCTTCAAAGAAAGAGAAGCAATGCAATTGTGTTTGCAGGTAAAGCACAGGAACACAAAGTTAATAACAGGCAGTAAATTGAACGGACGATGTTACTCAAGCAACACCATTGATGGTTGCATGGTGCATTTGCAGACTCATCCGGGTTATTTGCCCGTAACTGAGAACACAAGCACAAATTGCCACGTCAATTCGAAGTAATGTTTTTCGCATAGGCCCATGATAATGGAAGGTCTCCAGCGAGCTGAATCCCTGAATGTGCAGTCGAAATAAAAGCAAGAGATGGATGGATAACAGAGAAACAAACAAGGTTGGTGCTTGCACGATGAGGTTTACCTGTCATGCTTTCCACTGTTGCCAACTGCAACAAATTTTAGTAATCATCAAAATGAAGAGCACTTGGCTGTTAGCTACGAATGATGTCCAGTTACTTCGCTAGACTTCCAGCAACAACAGATTGAATTAATCAAGGACAAGGTATTCCCGCGACAGCTAGGATATCACAGTTCCAGCCAGCTTCAGTCGACTTTGTTGAGCGGAATAACGTTTATTCTCACATCACACAAACCACTGCCCGAAGTTGCTGGAATACGCTGGTCTGTCTTTCACCTTAGTTACTCAAGACTTAGGATGACAGTATTGCAATCGCCCTACCGCCAATTTAAAATGGTAAGCATGCAGCTCTAGTAGTAAGCTGGTAAATGGAGATCAGGCAAGGGTACTCTGAAGCGACCACAGGCATGTCCGCAGTTTAGTTGGTGTAGTGTATGTACATAGAGTGAACAACACCCCACGCAGTACATCGGCAATAGGATGCCAATGCCAGCATTTTTATACAACGATGAGGGACAGATCACCGATCCTATTCCTCACGTTGACTCTTTGATAGTATCAAATTTGTCTTTGGTCCACAGTAGTTGTTAAGTCCAAAGAGAACTTTGATTAATCAGTCAAACTAGATTATCTATTTGAGGACATGATATCCGCATTCCCGAACCCTTCCCTTATTGCTTTGCAGAAAGTTACACTTTTCTTCGAACATGTATTATGAAACTCTTTAGGTTATCACTTTGCACCATTGGCATATGCTTGATTTATCAGAGCTGTATTTCATCTCTGACAGACTACCCACTAGCAGAAGGCTACGCTGTTCCGTTTCCGCAAGCTGCCGCACACCTTTCAGTTTCCACTTATCCCATTGCGATTGCAAACCTATTCGTTAGTGGATTACTGTCTTTGATTTATGTTACAGAACCACGGAAACAGGAATTTACGTGTTATTTTCTCTGCCCAAACTGCGTCCATTCATCGTGCATGTAAAACTGCGGTTCTAAAGTGTTCTTTTCCTTTGGTGGAGTCTTTACGACCTGCTGTTGGCTAATCACCGTTTCACATCCTGAGACTTCCGTACTACGGATAACTGGCGAAGTAGTGTCTTCCTTTAGCAACCACAACTTATTCATTGATGTGATGCTACAGGTAGCTGACTGAAGTGTTGGTCAAAATCGGTAAGGCGCTTAGCCAGCGTACTCCTCAGTTCGATGTTCTTCTGAACAGCACCGATTCATGATAGGCGATTAATACATGGATTTACAAAACTAATGTACAGTTTGGTTCACACAAACTTATGCTTAGCCTAGCACGGCTCTACGCCGTACACGTGTCATGCGCACGTCACGCAGCGGATGCACATGACCGGGAGCAATGGAGTTACATCCGCCACGAAATCTCCCTCAATAATATCATCGCTAAGCGGTTGACCAGGATTCCATTTTCACCCAACTACAAAGGGAACGGTCCCAGACTTATGAAGGGGGTGCTTCAATCAGAGTTTATGTTACCGCTCGCCTTGGAAAACTGGTCCAAATTCCGCATGAAGCCGCCAGCGGAAATTCGGTTAAAGGCATCAGGTACGCTGCCACGGATTACCAACGACTCACGGGGAGCGATCAAATTGTTGAACCATCCACTCATGCAACTTTGTGAAGGCATGGATTTATCAACAACCGCAATATCCCACGAAACACGGCTGAACACGGGGGACCAGCAGGGCCCGGAAGGCCGCGATCAGTCGTCTAACCGAAAGCAAACTCAAAGGCAAACGTCACCACAAAAAATCGGTTAATGGCCGACCCGTTAACGGTCGGCACAAACTCCATTTCTACCACAACCTGTGCTAGCTCACTCTTGGTTACAAAAGCACTATCCTGCATGTATACTAATGCACAAGGCCTCATAAGTAAGTTGGTAGAACTCCGTCACCGTTTGGCTTCGGAGCCTCGAGACATCATAATGATCACCGAAACCTGGCTGAGCGGCGAAATCACAGACGCTGAGATTGCCATACCGGGTATGTCACTTCTCCGGAACGACAGAACGGGCAAGGGCGGTGGCGTGCTCATTTATTTCCGAACGAACCTTCGTTGTGAGCTCATAGACGATCCCCAGACTTGTGTCACCGACGTCCTTTGGTGCAAACTGTGGTTGGAACGCAACGACGTATGCCTTCTCTCTGTGGTTTACCGACCACCGAAATCCACTCCGGAAAGGGACAACAGACTTATCTCCGCTTTTCGCTCCGTGCTTAATCAGAAGTACAGCCACATCCTCGTTGCAGGAGATTTCAACACCCATGACTTGGAAAACCCAGCATCCGAGACAGAGGTGTTCAAGGCATATTTGCAAGAGCTACTCTCTAGCACCTTCTTGTATAACCACGTCACCGTTCCAACCAGGTTCAGAACAGGAAACAACCCAGCGATATTAGATCTAGTGCTCACTAACGAAGAGCTCATGGTCGATGGACTAAAGGTGTGCAGTCCTTTGGGCCGTAGCGATCACGTGACTTTGCAGTTCGATTACATCTGTTACGCCAAATATCCAGCTGCGGAGCTCGAAACGAGGCAATCTGTTATCCATTACCACGTTCTGTCTGCCTTAGTTGAGAATACCAGTTGGACGTTTCTAGCTAACTGCACCCCAGAACTAGCCTGGGAGACATTTGCGAACACCATCACGTCACTAGTCATAGAAGCCTCAACACCAAAAGTTTCCCAACATCCCCGCACAGCGAAATCATTCTTGCGAAGTCGGACGCGAAAATGCATGACTCTAAGGGATCGGGCATGGCGCACTTATAAAAGCAACCCCAGCGCAGAAAACTGGACGGAATACGTTTCGCATCGCAACTACTGTGTGCTTTTGGTTCGTGAAGACAAGAGAACGCATCAGCAGGAGCTAGCCAAACGATTCTGTTCGAACAAAAAGCTTCTTTACAAACATGTGAATGGACTTCGCAAGGTGCAACGGGGAATTCCACCACTTAATACGACCAATGGGTATACACATACTGCGAAAGAGGCGGCCAACGCATTACGGGCCCAGTACTCCCCAATCTTCCAAGGTGTACAAGCCTCGACGTATATTCCGCCACTAGTTACCCCACCGTCCGTTTTATCTAACGTCACGTTCACTGCAGAAATGGTGCTGCAAAAGCTGCTATCCTTGCGTCCACACAGCTCTCCCGGGGTCGATAACATTCACCCGAAAACATTACAGGTAGCTGCCATCCACTTGGCCGAACCACTAGCTGCATTTTTTCAGCGCTGTTTCGATGAGAACATCGTACCTTCGAGGTGGAAACAAGGTGTAATAACGCCCATATACAAAGCAGGAAGTCGATCGGATCCTGTCAATTACCGCCCCGTAACGCTTCTGCCTGTGATCGCCAAAGTCATGGAAGCGGTGATAGCAGATGCGTTAATGGGATACTTGGAAAACTACGGCATAATTGCGCCAGAACAGCATGGGTTTCGTCAACATCGTTCATGTACGACGAATCTGCTGATAGCTCGTGACAACTGGACCGAGACTGTCGATGAGGGAACAGGAGTCGATGTTGCATTCTTGGACTTTTCGAAAGCCTTCGATCGCCTGGACCATCGAATCCTGCTCGTTAAACTCCAACAGTACGGTATCGGAGACCTGTTGTTAGGATGGATCGGTAACTTTCTCTCTGAACGGCAGTTAGTAGTTAGAGTTCGATCATCCTTTTCCGATCCGATTCGAGTGGGATGCGGCGTACCGCAGGGTTCGGTACTTGGGCCTCGTTTGTTCCTGCTTTTCATTAACGATCTAGTAAGAGTTATTACGTCGAAATTCTTACTCTTCGCGGACGACCTCAAGGTTTGGCGGGCGATAAAACGATCGGACGACCATGAAGTCCTACAGCGTGACTTGAATGAGGCCTGGAATTGGTCGGTGAGAAACGCCCTGCCGTTTAATGTGGACAAATGTCGCGTTGTTCATATCCGCCATCGACAAGTCCACGTCTACAAGCTTGGGGCACACGATCTGAAGACCACCACTCAGGAACGCGACTTGGCTGTGCTGGTACAGGAAGACCTCGGGTGTTCCAAACAGTCAGATTCCGCTTCTAAAAGGGGCAACCAGCACGTTGGACTCCTGCGAAGAGCATTCGGAATTTTGGATCCATCCATCTTCTCTTTGATGCTGAATGCCTACGTGCGTCCTCACGTCGAATATGCAATCCAGGCCTGGCAACTCTGGCTAAAACGTGACCTTGCAGCGCTTGAGACCCCACAGCGTCGAGCAACGAAAATCGTCAAGGGCTTGCGCCACACTCCTTACGAGGAACGACTGGAGATACTCGGAATGTTCAGCGGACGGTACCGGCGACTTCGTGGAGACCTCATACTAGTGTACCAGATATTGAGCGATCCCAGTCACGTATGCCGCCACCTCTTGAAGCTCAGCCCGAACACTAACCTTCGCGGTAACAGTTTAAAGCTGAGCCAACAGTACAGTCGTCTAGACTGTCGGAGAACCTATTTCTCCCTCCGGGTCTGCGGGCCCTGGAACGCCCTTCCAAACTCAGTAGTTTGTGCCCCCACATTAGATACGTTTAAAAAACGATTGGACGTCGCACTGAGCCCCCTGCGCTTTGTTTTATGAACGAAAACGCTTGTATATATTTAGGCTGACCAGCCTCTTTGGAGTTATACCCCAAATTTACGGTCGTAAATCTGTGCGAACCGGTGAGTACTCCATTTTTATTTGCTACCATCACCAACGATAACAATTTCTTTGCCAGTTTTGCGTCGTACCACTTTATCCCCCTAAAACTGTTATACTTCTACATTTTATCTCACTGACACTCCTTACTTCAACCACTTATGTGGTTTGCCAATTTGTTAGTATTTCTATTGCCAACCTGCGGGACTCGTTAAGTGTATGCTTTTTTACCCGTCATATACCATTGTTCCATTGTTCCATGTCATGCTGGCATACAATGACAAGGTCAAGCAGTTGAGTGTAATCACTCCTTGGGTACTTCCAAGTAGCAAAATCACTTGCACCTAATGGGAACTAGTTGTTCCTCATCATCAGGTTGTAGTTAAAAAGTGGATTTCTTTAGGGCATTGACCAACTTCTCAGAAAGCGTCCAGAAAACAGCTTTGTCAACTGAGATCCATGCAGCACGCATGTCTAAGAAGTAAAGGATGATTGGCAGACTGAGAGCGCGTCGGTGCTAGATCGTCCGGCAGATCGTAAATATGAGATTCACATAGCTCCGATCTGGGCAAAACACAGCCTGTTCTTCACGCGTGTGCTAGTCGCATGCTGGACTGAGCCTTCGTGAAAGTAAGGAAGTGGAGATTTCAGAATCAACACACATGAGGCTGATCAATGGGTTGTAGGCGCAGTTTGTTTTGTCTTTTTCTTGACGAACACTATATCCGTTAAGCTGCATTCATATGGGATGGCTTCTGTGCTCTAAACCCCTGCAATCCCTTCAAGTTGAAAAAGCCCGGAAGGAGAAACGAGCCTTTATCCTTTCAAGAAGCCAGAGAAATTCTTCGGATATAGGAGAATTTCAACTTCCCAGGTGACGAAGCTGATAAACAATCTCGGTCTCATCTAGTGAGGCATCGCTTGCAGCCCATGAGACACCGTGGACGCAAGAATGACAACTCCATCGTAATGGTGCCCAATTGAACTGCTGTTCGAAATGCTCTGCCCAATGTACAATTTGGCTTGGAGGATTATGAATTGACTGTTCGTCTACAGTTGGCGCAATGTCACCGGTAGAGCAGGTGAGGGAGATGAGTCTAGGGAATTTCACTGAGGAAGCACCTTATTCTACCTAGATGATACGCTTGGTCTATCAGGCTTCGTGATCTTCCCTGAAGGGTTATTTGACGTCGGCGTTGGTAGCTCTGTGCGAGGAATAATACTCAACACAAGCGGGATTTGTCCGCGGATCTTCCATAAGTTGCACATATCGAGCGGAATTCGATTGCTTGATGCGCTACGAGTGAAACCGCAGATGACACTGGAAAACTAATTCACGTCACTGCGGGTGTTTATCCAATGTGCCTCCGCCTCTTGGAACAGTGGGCGCTCCAGATTAGAAGCTAACGGATTCTGAAACGCGGTGCGAATGTTTGGAATGGCAAGTTTAACTACGTCAACCGGTTTCCGATGACTCTGTTTGAGGCATAACAACGCAGGCTGTCATTAGCACACACCTAAGAGTCTTATCCGATGTGAGCTAAGTACTTCAAATTGATTTTCAGTCTATTTTGCAGCCTCGCAAATAGCAACTGATAGCGGCGTGATCGGTTTGCCTTCCCGACTGTCCAGGTGATGCGCTGGCACCAGGCGCACCTAAAGTGCCGTGATCGGCACAGAGCTGTGGAAAGCGGTCGACCGTAGCTTTCCTGTGAGTGCCATGACCAGGTGGACCACCAGGATCGTATTCTTCAGCTTCGAGTTTACCGAGCTGTGCATTTAAGTTATTAGCGAACACTCCGATATCCGTGTGGCGCTTCTTATCGAGATGTTATGGAAGTTCATGGTGGAACTCGTCTTTGGTTGAATGGAGGGCATATGTCCATATGACATACAAATAGAGTTTGTTAGCCTCTCGGTTGGAAAAGCTTACGGACCTTTTTAGATAATTTCACAAAATCGGCTATTAACTAGGATCCCTAATGAATAGAAAGCGCAAACTGTGGGACAGTTGCAAGCTTGCGCGCGCTGAGGTTAATTACTCGCACTACAAAATGGTCAGGAATGCACGTACATTAAAGAAAAGCGAGAAACACCAACAACACCAACTATCACTTGCAGCGATCTCTAGGTTGAACCCCAAGACACTGTTCCTGTACTTCAAACATAGTACCAGAACCGGCGGCAGCATCCCTGCCTTGGATCCCTGTGAGCATGCAGCTCTAGTCTACGAAGACTAAGAAAAGCCATTTTCATCGCCCAGCAGTATTCCTCTCTTTACTCGAAAGAAACGTCTTTCCCTGTCCGCATTGTGTCCTCTCCTCACTCTTTTTTGGTACACGTGCATATTAACAATGACATTATTTTAAAACTTCTGTTTTCCTTGCATAGTTCTGATGGCATACACTCCTGTTTCTAAAAGCTGTGGCTGAACACATTTCCTCTCCTATCTGTCAGGCCTTTTGCCGCCCCTTGAGACCGGACGTCTACCGAGTGCTTGGAATGTGGACATTTTTAAGGCCACATACAAAGGAGGGATCCGTCAGGATCCAGGTAGTTGTCCTCTAGTTCGTTTGATGTAGGTATTATATAAGGTCATGAAAAGGATTCTGAAACACGCTTTCGCCATCACATCGAGGAGCTGGATTTCATCTCTTGTGTCCAGCATGGTTTTCGATGGGCTCGCCCTTGCACCTCAAAATTGCTGGTGTCCAAGGAGAAGTGGGTGCAATCACTAGATCTCGGGAAACGCCTGCATGTCCTGTTTGTGGACTTTAGTAAAATATTTGACAAAGTCCTACTTGGTCGGCTCTTGTTCAATCTCTGATACATCGGCGTCACTGGATCTCTAATTTCCTTATCGGTCGCTCAGTGTAGCTAAAAGGGAATAAAAGGCTTACTGATTTTGTACTCATGACCAGCGGTGTACCACAAGGCTCTGTTCACGGCCCCGAGCTCTTCAACCTCTTCAGTAATGATCTACCATCCGTGCTGCATTCGGATTACCTAATATACGCAGATGGTCTGAAGCTGTACATGGAGGTCTCTAGCATAAGGGGTACTGATCGACTACAAGAGACGCTTGATCTTCTGTAATCTTGGTCGATCCAGTGGCGATTGCTTATTACTCGAGATCAGTGTTCTGTTCTACGAACGCATATGTTCGGCAAAGTCATGCATGCCCCAAGGCCTGGGCATTAAGTAAATTCACCGCGATTGGACAAATGTCCTGGGGTAATATTGAAACAGTAATCATTTAAAAGGCAAAAATGATCGGAATCGCTCGCAAATGTGTGAGTATACGGTGTTAGTGTGATGTGATTCGTGACATTGCACCCCGCATGTAGTTGGCGTAAACTTGAAGGGATCCTCTCATGGTAGATACACACAAGTCGGGTATGTCAACTTTGGTGAGCCCCAGCGCCGAAAATTGCGTGGTGGAGACCGGGAATATATGACCCCAGTTGTTGATGATTATTGGATGATGCTTGATATTTACTGCCGCAGCAAATTCCGAGCGCACAAGGCGGACTATGGCTTTCGCCTGAACACTGCGCCGTATTTGTCAATTTTAGTAGCTTTACCATATCGTTGTGCCTATTACAGCGAGCATCGTGGGTTACTACACAGCAGTGCAAGATGTGGGAAAGCGTTTCGTTTTGTCTTCAAAAGCCCCGACAGTGGAAGTCGCTTGGGTTTAGTGGTGATCGTCCTCTGGAACATAGAGATTTTGTCGACGGTACGCCTGCTCGAAGTTGGGTTCCCCTGCTGTAGAGTCTGGGAAAAATTCACTCCGGGTTTCTTACCCGATTATCCGACGCTGCTGTCGTAAATACCCCCCCCCCACCGAAGCAAGCATCCGTCTACAGATTGTTGCAGTGAATTCTTTCATGCTTCCTTCGCGGCACTTTTGTCAAAGATGACTTGGTTATCAATGATTACGGGTTTCATGGCGAGGTGACGGGTGGTTGCCGCCGAGAGTTCCTGTATCGCCTAGCTGGTAATTGGGTGGGAGAATGAAAGATGACGTTCAAGATGGCATGCCGAAGCAATGGGATTATACTGGAAAAGCATAGAACCTCTAGACCATAATCCTCAATTGAAGCGTGAAAGAAACCGACACTAGAGTCCTTGGGGAGTCGTAGCCATTTTCATATACTTGCCCGGACCAGCCTGTGCATCGAGCTGAGGGTCTGCCGGTGTATCACCGCCAACGTGGTGCAATGTGTATGTCGTGTTGAAAGGTAGTGCGCAAGGAGCCCATGCTCTAGTAGGGCTTGAGGTGTTTCCCGTAACTGTGCTTTGAGTTGATGAATTTGATGGGCTTTTACCCTTCCAATCAAATAATAATCCAAGTAGGCGGAATTCCCCGGATGGCTGGATAGAGGAAATCTGGAGTACATCACAGGGGAGCTGCGCAGTTTTCAAAATAAGTAAATTTTTCCTTTTGCCATCGACCGTGATATTTAGTACCATCGATTTTATGTGATTCATTGATGATCCAAGATGCTGTACATTTTGTCTACATAGCCCTAGGCTTTCTATCAGGGATTTCTGGTCACGAACAAATACTACGACATCATCTGCGTAAGCGACATGATCGATTGAAACTGCTGGGGAAATCCACTTGGTGTCGGAATGCGTATGTAATGTTTTCTCAAGTGCTATGATGAAGAGCAAGGGAGAAAATGAATTTCCTTGACGGATTCCAAGTTCTGGGTGCATTTCCAGACCGTTGATGATTTAAATTCCGGAGGAGTAATAAGAATTTAAGTAATATAGAAGAAAACTGAGGGCATCGAAAGATGTGGCTGCGCGAAGCGGCAAATCTTACGAGATTGAATTAAAAGCTTTTGAAATTTCAAGGGAAGTAATGGATAGAGGGACATTGTTCAAGTGTGAATCTCTTAGTGCGGAGTATAATATCATAAAGGCTTCAAAGCAGTCGTGTTTACGAAGAAAACCAAACTGAACTCGGTTAACTGGGAATCCAGGAATCCAGCGAACGGACAAAATGTGATGAAGAATACATGTGATGACTGAAGTTATGTAAATTGGGCAGAAGTCCTCAGGACGTGAAGAGTTGGGGATTTTCGGAACGAACGTTGCACGGGCTGCATCCATGTGAGTAGGATAATGGGAACAAGCTAATAAGCAATTTAAAAAAAGACGTAATAAATCTCGGATCAATTCGACTGATGTCCTTTGGTACGATACGATCTAATCCAGGTGCAGCTCCATCTATTGCTCGTAATGCAGAACTCGTTTGCTCAATGTTTGTGGGTTTTACGAGATCCCAGTTAATATTTGCACAAACCTCGTGATGCCCGGTTTTCAGCTATGGGGATGGCGAAAGCATATCCTTCCAGAAGTCGCTGAAGCTCATGATCACCACTTCATCCGGCATGAATGCTCTCTTCCAACAACCATCGAGTACTGTAGCGCCAGCGCATTTTCTTGGTAAAGGATAATGGCCTTATATGTGGTTGTATTGAATTCGCCTTCGCTGCCGGCTGTTGAAACTGTAAATGCTCGTTGTCTGCGCTTACTGGGCAGCCATGTGTGAAGGAATAAGGTTGAGCACATTCTTTCCATGGCGCTACCAAATGCTGTCCTAGAGTGCCCCGTTTGCAGGTCTTCATTGACTGTTCGCAAAGTAGCTGCACTTTGTTCAGTTTGTGATTTACATGGGGCCAGTTTGTCTCTGGCTTCCGCCATAAGAAGTTGAAAGGCAGCCTGGTCACCTGTGGTTTCTGTAACTGGGTGCCAGGTCTCTGTAGCGCGCTTCACATGGTTGTCGGCGTATGGTTCATAAAAATCGACATTTGGAGTGATTTTGTATGGTGAGACGGAGGATAATGATTGATTGGGCAACGGGCTGTCACCAGCCCAAGTCAAGGTGGTGCATTTTGTGTGTGCTGATATTCAGCTTAACTGGAAAGTCGTCTTGATGATCACTCAGATGGGAACTGCGCCACTTGAGGGATGAAATCAGGCCTGTGGGATTTAAATGAAGTGGTGGGTGGACCTCTTTGGTTAGAAGGTAGTAAGGGGTACTTGGCGACCGAGTGCGAAGGAGGGATGGTGAGGCAGCTTCCGTAACTGAAATTGCTGAGCAGTTCTAATGGCGTTCCCTTGATCGCATGATGATCCAGCTGAGATCTTGCAGACGTTTTTAATGCAGTCAGTTGATCTGCAGGGAAATCGGATACGGAGTTGCTTGAGCAGCTGTGGAAGATTGGGGACTGAGGTTGCCAAATCCGTGGCGCAATCAAGCAGTGTCTCATCCTCTAGCGCAGACCAGTTGCACTGGTGGTTGGATGGCCGAGCCAGACCATCTGCGTTGTAAGCATCCGGGTGGACTTGATGGCAGTGCTGAGACAAACCAAGCTTGCTTTTGAATGTTTTGCTGCATGTTGAGCATTTATACGCCATCCAGTTGACAACGAGAGTATCAGCTAGAAATCCCGTTACGTTGCTGCGGTGGTAAGCTAGGCGTTGACCTAAGCCCACGCTTGTGGAAAAAGAGCGAGGGCATAGGTCGCAGTAATGCAGGAGTATGGCGTCTGTCGTTAAGTCTGGTAGATGGCTCTCTTGCTGTAACTCAGATGACATGAACGACTGTTGTTTCGATTCAGTCGTTGATGCTGCTATATTGTTATCAACCGACGCGTTTGGCTGCTGACATGAGACGCTTGGGGAATCTATCGAGACAAGGGAATTGTGAGATGAATGGAACGATGCGTGAGGTGTGGTAGGCAAGCGATTCTGATGGCTGGGATAGAATTCGACAGATGCCCAGGCTTTTGAGATTATTGAATAAGAGCCAGCACGCCTGCTGTCCTGACAATCCAAAACAGGAGGCGTGGGGCGATAAGTCGAGACCTGCGTTGCGGGCCATTTATAGACCCCAATCTGAGGCTGAAATGCCTCTTGGGAGGCGATTGCTGGTGGAAGGGTATCAACTCGCGAGTTACGGTGTCTCAGAGCAACAGGAATGTCGGAAGATGTTATGGAGGAAGTCTGATTGCAGGCGAGTGACCTGCTAAAAAATGCGCCTTGCTGAAGAGACCTCTGTCGTTGATGAGAGGTTCCTGCTCTTCTGCGTGAAACCCTCTGGAGGTCTACGTTTTTTGAAAGTAGTGGGTTGGTCCATTCGACTGAGCCACTGGAGACTTACCATATTGGCGGTCCTCTACTCAAAAATGCCACGCATGAAATAGATCTCGGCATAATCGTGTTACCCGACCTAAGATGAGTTCAAGACACCTTGAGGGGAATCGATGCTGCCTTTAGAATATTTCATGCTACGCGAAAAAGCTTCTACCACCGGACTCCGGTGCTCTTCCAACTCCTGTTCCCAGCGCACTTACTTCCGATCTTTGAATATGGTTTTCCTGCCTTTTATCCGCTCACCAACTTTGAATGTAACGTGTTTGAGAGGGTTCAACGGCGCGGCGCTGAATGTGTTTTTGAGTTGCGTGATTTACCCTATCCCCTTCAACTCCAGCACCTGAATCAATTCTCTCTGGATTACCGCCACCACGGTGGAGAGTTAATTTTCACTCAGTGTATCCTTAGGGAGGTCTGGGGGAGAACAGCAGGTGTTCTTTCATCTCAGCGCGAAAACTTCAACTAGAACTCACAACTGGAATTTATTCAAACCGAGGAGACTCCGAGTGCGGATCTTTCTTGCTCTATCTACCCGTATGGTGAATGACTGGAATTGCTTGCCGGAGCTCATCGTTGACGCACAAACGGAGGAATTTTGCAAAGCGATGTTGGACACTTAGTGAGTATATGGGTTTCTTGCTGCTCCCATTGTGACTTTGACGGCCCTATTCGGATCCCCGTCTCGCGATAACAAACTCATCCCTGCCATGAACGGGAAGTGATGGAGTTGATAACGGATCTCCTTTATGCCCTCTAATTTCCAATGATCCAATGATCCGATCAAGCAATACTGCTTCTGCGCGCACAGTTTACGCAATTCCCGCACGACACTGGCCCGGACCTTCATCAGTTGCGTCTCTGGATAATCGAAACTTGAATGCACCGTTGGAGTATGCAGGAAGTTTGGTCAGTAATGGAGTTTGCTGTAGTCAGGTAAGCGATTCTCAGCAAGACAACCGATAGCTATAACGAGGGTTCCTAAACTGTGAGCAAGGCTTGCCCGCAATCCTATCTACATAAGCCTCTGAACAGTGAGAGAGATAGGATAAAAGGTCCCATCTGCGCTATAAGAGAGCAAACGGACGGCGTTGAACTGCGCATCGACACGGTTAAAACTGTCACCCAAGACGGCAAGTTGTTGGAGACGCGGTATCAGAGGGGGATTACCAATAGTAACGAGTTCGATAAACGTGGAACAAAACATATAGCAGGTGACGCGGCAAAGCATAGTTTTGTGGAACCGATCGCCAGCAGCTCGACGAGGGAAGTGAAGGCAGAGCGTAAATAGAATATCAATTTACATAGATTCCTGTTCCTATGTGCCGTGAGGAGAGAGCATCCCTGATGCCCAAGTCCAGTAGCATGGCTGGGTACGAAAACTCAACCCAGAGTCTTACATCTTAAAAAACTGTCCCGCATAGTATTGGCACGACGAATGTATCCTAGGAACCGTCGGAACATGACAACGCTGCATTCTTGTGGTTACAACTTTCTCGATAAATCTTGTCTGTAACGTCCAATTGGCCAATGAATACGACGGCATTTGACGGTTAGATGGTTCATATGCATTTTTGTTTTCAAAGGCATTTCACCTAGGTGCTACCGTTAATATCCGCCCACCGGTAGATACTTATTTTGGGTTACAGAAGGGAGTGGTGACACGGCTAACAGAGGTAACTGAAATCGTTCCGAAGAAGCTGGTATTATTTACATAGGGAAAACACGTACCAAGTCAACTAACCTGTTTTGGGGATGCATACGTTGAACAGACTACACAACTGACGTCGTTACTTTATCGATTCTCAGTACTCGGGACCTAATTTGCTAGTATAGAACACAAACCAAAATAATGGGAAATTTCCTGTGGATAGTTTTAGGCAGATGCTAACATGCTTTTCAGAGGTTGGCTGTTGTTACCGCCCCATGGTACTACAAGGCCACATCACCCATCCTAGCCAAACCAAGCGAAGCTGTCAGATGACCATAATCATTCAACTAAAGCCAATCCTTAGTTGGTAGAGCGAAGTTTGTTTTGACTGCTGCTGGTTCCCGATACTTTAAGTAACAGTATGTAAACGATGAGGATTTTCAACACATCACCACATATCCCAGCATACAGGTGATCGGCCCTCTTAATGGTCGGGTACACCTTTCCAGTATTCGGATTATTTCGGTATACATTACAACACATCTTCGATCGTCAACTAAAAGATGAAAGCACCCAGTTCCAATTGTGACAGGATATAATTTGTCTCTACTGTTTGAAGACATAGATGGCTCGCCCACTGCATGCAATGAGTCCCTGTCGGTTCCGTCACTGCGGTCATGAACTAGCTGAGTTAGATCAGTTGAGCTGCGATCGGAGTACAAACAACTCAAAGCCTTTCTCAAACTGGGATCTACCATCTACTTTCTTAAATCACTCAACTCTTTCAGATTTTTCACGAGTAGTGAAGAATTGGGTGTAATCCTATATGTACTTCTTCGCAGTTCCTTCTCAGTCACGCAGGTTCCCACACGTCTGGCTAAGCACCAGCTAACCGGTTCGACCTTCTGAATCTCGTCAAGGTTGCGTGTTCTTCGGACCCCTACCGAGTTCTGACCCCGTGACTTCCAGATGCCAGCAGCTTCTACCCCTAAGACGTAGGTGTCGGCTGCGGAACTGCATGACTGTCAGTTACCTACAATATAGCGCGGCTCCTGCGCCACTAGCATGTCAACTACGAACCGTACAGAGAACAGCGGTTGGCCGCAGAGCTACGAATCTCCACATAACTTGTTGAACACGGCAGCACATGTATGAGCAAGAACAAGGCACGGTCCTAGAAAACATTGCTAAGTGTACTCTGCTCTTAAGTGGGACAGGGATACTTCACCATCATACCGAAATTGAAGAAACTCATAAGAAGCTGCTATTTATAGGGTTAAGATGGGCATAAGTTGCTGACAATATTTTTTCACTTGAACAATAGGCGCATCCTGTGTGCACAGACTTTCAGGACCGGTTGTTAACAGCCGGCTCGCACTTGATGATCAGTTCTAGCCTCTGAAATAAACACTACAATTTCCTAGAAGATGATGTCGCTCTACAGACAGCTTGTAGACTTGCACCAATCCAGCCTACGCCACATACATTATAAAATCATCACTAATTGAATACGTTGTGAATGAATATCTAGTAAGTCATTTGCGGTCAAGTGTGGTGATAATAAAACTACTGTACAAAGTACAGCTTCTCGAATGTTTTTAACCCATAACTTGGTCAACTCGGAAATGCCCGTCTATGTAGAAGCTACCGAGTACTACCATTCCACCGGCGCATGGTTTTATAACTCACAGACTATGTGCAGTTTACCTAGGCCCGAACATGTTTGGAATCCGCAGTTGCTCTCTAGGGAGGTGCTAAACCAGTGATCGCGGATCGCTACGGCAGACAGCATGAATGTTTCCAGGCGTAACACCCTGGGAATTGCATGTTGAGAATGTGTAGTGGACAAACATAACTACCGAAACCAAAACTCTCCTACTTGTCATTCACTGCTTGTCAAGATGGTGAAGGTATTTGTAGAGTCACGGAATTCAAAAAGATTGTCATCATAATCGACCAATTATTTGTGGGCTCGAGCCCCATCTGGTTCCATAAGAAAGTATGTGGTCGAATGACCGTAAGACGGCGAGAATGCTATGCAAGTGGTTCTGAAGGGTGGAATCAGGATGTTCAAATTTATCTGCAACCAAGTTTCACTGATAATTAAGAAACATATTTGGCATACAGGTACTTAGTCAACCATATTTTGTTAACGCGATTTGGACAGCGAGTTCTGTTGGTTCAGTTGTCCAAAAATTACACCGACAGGATAACGCTAATAATTTATTGCAGTGGGTAAAACCAATGTACATAATGAGGTCTACAAATAGCTTGGCTTATATTATCTGGGGAATGGATCAGTGAAGTAAAGTGTCAAATATCGTGCGTAGATGTACCCATGCAAGGAAACTGCTGCATTCTATATTTTGCCATATCATTAGGGATCCCAAATTAGCATGCATCTAATCCTGCTGCATTAGGTTTGGTAACACGCATCGGCTTGCTTTAAGATTTCGCTCAGTTTCCTCTCGTATGGTAATGTTTGAAATAGAGCTTCCCATAAGATTCAACCTATAATAAACGGAAGTCTACAACAGTACAGACTAAGGTTGACGTTTGAATTGCGAGTAAATTTAATATCAGGGAACAAACTTAGAACCGATTAGGAATTTCTAATTTCAGAAGGTTTTAACACACAAACCTGATTTTTATGGTTTGTATTACGGCAACGTTTCATTTGACACAGATGCCTCTTCAGGTCAGCTAAATTTTTGAATCAACTTACTTAAAAGTTAATGTAACTAAAACCGACTACTGTGCAACGATTCAAGTCCCCAGTCCTTCCCGTAACACCGCATAATCGTAGGCGCTAAGGTTAGAGCAGCCGATTGCATTTGGTTTTAAGCATTCAATGGTAGTCTTCAGTGTGTGTCAATGGTGGTTAAGTGCAATTTAAGTACCTGTCGTAAGTAAGCATACGACAAGTGAAGGAACACGGCTGTAGCGTGTACACACGGATAAACAAATCGTCCATTTGGATAACGCACTTTTAATCACACGGGAGTCACGTGCATCGCCAGACAGGCAGTAATTTGTGATAAACGATTACAACAGTCCTCCACCGCTAGAGTAAAAGCTCCAGGTGTTTTCGCCAATCTCCACCACCTGTGACGCAGACGTGACATCTCGCTGGCCCTGACGAGCCGAGTTTATAACGTAGCCGTCCGTTTAACCCTCTTATACGGTTGTGAAACCTGGCCCATCAGTGTGATACATAAAGCGACAAGCCATGCTGGATCATCGCTGCCTTCGCGGTTTAGCTCATGTCTGGTGGCAGCATCGCGTGGACAATGAGCGTGTTCGGCGTCGTGTAATTGGTGCAGGAAGGGCTAGTGAACGGCTCAGCACTATTATATCACACACCAGGCTCCGAGGGCTGCGCCACGTGTTGCGTATGCTAGCACACCGACTCTCACGACGCGCATTTGTTTGCGCGCCTGCGGTGTGTGGTTGGAAGAGGAGGAGGGGAGGCCAAGCGATGACTTGATCGAGAGAAATGAAAACCCTCACTTCGAAGGTGGCGTCGGTTGTTGCATTCTGACTGCGGGGCTGGGGTCCTAAGAAGTTGAACACGTTTCGTTAGACACACTTGCGGATATGGCTTGGAGCCGGCCCCAATGGTGTTTGTGTTGTGAGTTCCTTCGTTCATCCCCCTCCTGCTTAGCCTTCCCCTTCAATCACGATCTCATTCGTTAGACATAATATAACTCTTTTTGCAGCACGATAGCCGGCTGTTAGTTCTCCGGAACGATGTCCACCCGGTACTGGAGTCGCAGCCGGCTTGCCTCTGTTGTCTTTTTTCTTGTCGTTTGTATTGCTTCACAATAGCGCAGGTGTTTCCCACCTGCGGCTAACGTGTCTAATGATGATAATCACGCTATCTTAAGAGTTCTAGGCTTGCTAGCGTTTTATGCTCCGACTCTCACGAAGCTAAAGCTATGGTTGAACAATGAAACTTGAACAATGGAACTAAGATTTATGACAGGTAAATGTATAAGCTTGACACCTTCGGTAGGTGAGCCATGGAATGAATTAGAAATTCGCATGCTACACATGTGGACCAGACAAAATACGCCTCGTTAAATAGGCAGCGTAATGATAGCTGGAAATCCTCTTGAAGGAGTGAGGTCGTGTCATGCAAAACGGATTAAAATGTTGTCATGACTGACGCTGATTGCAAATAGTAATCGGACTGCTCAAACGTCTGCGCAGATTCACGTCAGTCGCTGCGGGGTTATACTTCCAAAGAAGCTAGTTAGCCTTAGCATTGCTGAACCCAGAGGGAAAGGCAAGTTCGTCGACAGTCCAGACGACTGCATTTTTGACAATTTCAACCTAGTCTCTCAGGTTGGTTTTCTGACTGAATCTTAGAAGTTGGCACCATACGTGACAGCGGTCGCTCAATATTTGACATACTAATATGAGGTCTCCGAGTAACTACCGGTGGAGTCAACTGAACAATCCGAGTTTCTCTAGTCGTCCTTGATATGTAGGACTGCGCAAACCCCTAACATTTTTCGTGGCCGAATTCGCGGGGTCTCGGGAGCTGTGAGGTCCCGCTTTAGCCAAGATTGCCAAGCCTGGATGGTGTTCTCGACATAGAGATGCACGTAAATATTTATCATCAGGGCGAAGATGAATGCAGCCAGACACCATTGTACCCTCCGCAATAGACAACAATGCCGATTACCTCTATCTGAAGAGAACTCTGACTGTCTAGTACAATCAAGTAGATCCCCTAACAACACACTGAGGGTGCGCTCCTGAGAACAATGAATAAGGAATGTACACCGGTTAAGAAGCACTGTTTTGCTAGTCTCGTTGGGTGGTTTGCTACAGTTCTCAAAAAGAGAACTCAGTACCTTGTTTTCATAAACAGGGACTTATCGCTTGTTATGCTGTAGTCCTCCAAGCAGCGTAATTTTACAACACTCACAGGTGACATCAAATAGATCCAAGAAATAATCCAGGAGAAGATTAACGATATAGCGTTAGGTAACAAATTGTAAGTGACTGAGCGCATCATCCAACCGTTCTTTAACTATTGCCACCGTTGGTGCAGAAACGATCAATTTGAGGAGATCGTTCCACGGGTGACAAGTGATGTAGAAAGGAAATTCCTGCGGCATTACAGATGGCTATACTGCGCTGCAAATTTTCGTGAGTGACATCTCATGTTTGTATTGCTGCTGAGTTGTAGTAAAGAGTGGCAAACACGGCTTGGGTTGTAGAGAATCAAGTATACCAATATCTGGTCGGTTTGTAATTGACGATATTGTTTGGTAAATACCTCCAATCGCTCTAGCCTCTGCCCCAATACCGGATGGCGCCTTCAATAACGTAGGTGCATGTTTCAGTGCTGCTTCAGGGCAATAAGGTCGTGTTGCAGCCATTGACGAAGGCCTGAATTGTCTATTCGACATGGGGACGAACATACGCACTGTGCGTCTGTCGGAAAATAGAGCTCTTAATTTCTTCGAATGCCCGTCGCAACAGCCCGACGTGTTGATAGCCAGCACACCCATATTACGTTCAACGAAAGATTGCTGCAATACATGAGTCTCGAGCCGGGAAGAGTAATTGGTCTGGTGTTGTATGGAGAGTACTTTGCATTTATTCGTGTTGAAATGCGGTTACTCTGAGTTGACCAAAAATGTATCTTGTGATCTCAATTTGAAGCAGACGCTGATCAGCATTCACCTGAATCCTGCACCAAATATTGATGTTGTCGGTAAGCAGTAGGAAGCTTGAAGCGACCATTTGTACGAGATCATTAATAAACACAAACTGCCGTGGATCTGGGAGTGAACGATGCATCGCATCTCACTCGACTTGTAGGGGGTCAATAAAGAGCTCCGAACTCTGACGACTAATTGCTGTTGAGGGAGAAAGTTGATGATCAAGTTTAGAAGTGAGGCACTGATACCGTAATACTGGAACTTGGAAAGGAGTATCCCATAATCGAGACAACCAAAATTCTTAGCAAACGCTAGGTATATTGCGTTGAACTTTTCTCTGGCGTCACCTGATTCAGTTCAACTGCTCCGTGCAATTGGTACATTAGCTTTGCACGATCGTTGTCGAAGGAAGCCTTACTACTGAGGAACAATAACGTTACGGTTTCCCAAATGGCACACCAGCGTATCGGCAGCGATGGATTCCATGACAATGGGCAGCACAGGGAACAGTGATACTGGGCGGTAGTTTGAAGGCCCGGTCCTTCTTCTGTCTTTGTGAATCGGTGTTGTGATTCCAAGATTTCACATGGCAGGAACTTGACACTGGTCTAAGCAGCTCCGAAAGTCCTAAGCCAAACATTCTGTCCGTTGTCATGTTGCTGCTCTCCGTGCCTCTGGTCGAATGGCATAGACACCCGGTGAGCTGTGGTTACGCCAACGCGTCACCTTTTGTAAGACAACATCAGTGGTAAAAGACATGTGGGTGAGTCGTGGCGACGAGAAGACAGGAGCTGGAAGATCGTTTGATGACAAGACCCCCTGAAACAATGATTCTCAATCTTTGTGAGGTTGTTACCCATAAAGTGGGCTCAATACAAGGAATCATCCCATCAAATATGTAGTAAAATTTCGGAAAATGAACACTAGTTGAAATAATTTTTAAGCATTCAAATGAAGAAAAAACCTATTTATGAGCAATATGCTCGTTAAGTCAAGAGTGTATGTACTCTAAAACAACGGTTGATATTGCTTAGTTTCAGAAATTTATGGTATATGTTGTTGTGGTTTGGCTAATGCACATCGTAAGTCGTGCTCCAATTTCATTCGGATCCTTGCTTTGGTGTGTGATCCTTGAGCAAACATGAATAGAGTTCAGTGGCTTCTCGTTTGTCTCAAATCTCCTTTCCAACTCCTTCCTGTATGACACCTTCTCATCACAACTCTGTGCCGATGGATCATGAACACCAAAAACCGGTCTTTTCCCTTCTACCTTACAAATATTCCGTTGCTCCTTTATCTGGTCGGCTGACCTGTACTCTCACCATAGTGTGCAGTCAACTCTGTAATTTGATCCGACGAACGACTGCCTGACTCAAAAGAAGTAAGTTCGACGAACGAGCCCATAGAGGCGCTATCTAGCTGTGTCGCTTTAAAGGCTTGAACTCATATCCTAGGAAATGAAATTCATTCCCGAAAATTGTCTAATTCAACGACCACTCATTAATGATTAGGCACTTATGACTAACCGATAGAAATAAGGAAGTAACTACATGCATTGGTACAGATGAGTTTGTTATATTTTGTTGACAGATTGATGACCTAATCCTCGTACCTAGTCCTCATACCCCCGTAAAATTCCATTTTACTCCGTTGGGGTAATTAGTCTCAGGTTGAGAATTCATGCTCCGAAACTTGGGGACATATGGCATCCACAGCGCATTTGCTATTTCCATAACTGGTCTCGTTGAGCTATAGCCCGCCCTGAGTGGAATGAAACCCTATCTCTCTTTCCTAGGTTGTTGACCTGCTTGTGCATCAGTTTATGGTTAGCGCTGTAGGTTTCTGCGATGTTTTACGGATATGCGGCTTCGTCTTCTTAAGAAATTTGGTTACAGTGGTTATATTGGACCACGTAGCTGTCGCACTTTTTCGGCGTTGGGGATAATCTACACGCTCGTCGTGGTGCGTTGCGTACCAAAATCGATTTTCCTCTTCTGCTTCTAGCGGAAGAAACTGATTTAAGCACATTGTTAACTCTGGTTGCTGAAGTATTTTAATCAACCGACTGAATTTGTTGGTGAATTGTAACCAGGCGACTTCCAGGTGTTCATCGGCCAGGAACGACCAGCCTGAGTGGCTGACTAGCTGGGCTAATAAATCGTACCGTGTGACGGTTCGCACCAGGTCCTAGTTCTGATTTCCATATTCTACGTAGAAGACGAAGTTGAAACCAATGACTGCGTGATCACTACGACCCCACAGACTGTCTGCAAACAACACCAATCATATGCTCCTCGTTGGTAAGCACAAGATCCAGCGCAGTTAGTTGGTTACCTAGTCTAAAGGAAGTGAACAAAAGGCCTACCGAGCCCCCGCAGATCGGCTATGAATTGTTCTTCGATTATGGCGGGATTCTAAATAATGAACGCTGAACTCATCCATGTTAAGGATGTCATTATATGTTTCCTTTAGTGTGCCTCTTGAAGCAGTCGTAAGGTGACAGCCCGTTACAGTTTGGAGTTAGGCGGCGGTACACCAAGCCAATAAGACGCGTGGCTCTGCCTTTTAACTGCAAACAGTACCAAAGATAATCGGAAAACTGTTATTCTGGATTCTCTATGGCCTCTCACTGTGATTCGGTTTGGTACTATATAAATGCCCATCCGCCTTTGTAAAGCTGTCTTTGCGGATGAGTGACATGCTCGGCAGCGAGACTACGGCGTTCGTCATTCCAGTATGTAAGCATGTTTCACTGACACCGATAATATAGCAAGGCTTAGAAACTTGATGTCCTTTCAGTTCGGTTAGCTTATCGAAAATGCTTTAAGAATAGGAATAAAAGCAGAATAGTTTCTCGGCGCATAGGAGCCCACAGGAAATTAAAAGAGTCAGGTGTGGGAGAATGCTGCCCGATGGAATATCGGTTGTTATTCGTTTGTTGATGGGGTGAAGTTACATCTCCCGCAGCTTGATTTGGCCAAGATACGTCCTATTCCTTATCCGAACCCACTGTGGCATCGTGTGAACGAGCAGTAACATGAGACTTTTATGCATTCACAAGTATGCTTGCCTTCTCAGTTAAGCTCATATTTGTTGATCTTTGCGAGACCAATGTAGCTTATAACCGACGTTCGGATAGGTGGCATCTCCAGTTTTCATCAACCTTATAATCATTCCGTCGCTGTTTGCTTTGACTGTACCACGAGTTTTAGGATTTTTGGGCTATATTCCCTATTATTTGGTGAGAGGAGTAACGCTTTGAGCGATCGATCAACGGCATTACCCATGAACAGTGTTTCGCGAATAAGCTATCATTATTTTTAATCTTGTTTTCCTATCTCTCGACCACAGCACGTCATGTGTTAAGATTGTGCTTGGACGATCCTACTTGCTGTGTCCTTCCGAGGAGTTTCTTTTCGTTTATCGCATGCTCTGAAGAACATCAGATGCTTATAAAATAGGATCCGTTTCGTAGTGCATTTGCAGGATGCAAAACGTCTTCTACATTATTGTCGGATTCTACAGTCATTATACTAAGCCTTTGTTCGCCGTAGTGTGCAGAGTTCGGGTGATGAGAGCGTTTTACGCTCCGACACTCACGGAGCGACCCAATCGATTCCAGGCCTCAAGCAAGGAACCGCTGTAGGATTTCGTCATCATCTACTCACTTGGTGGCCCGCCGAGCCTTAACGTCGTCCAAGAAGAGTAAATATTTTTAGGTGATTACACTCACTAAATTGTTAAGGAAGACTAAGAACAGGTGAGGTCCGTGTACTTAAGTTTGCGGTACATCGATGTCCACTCGAATAGGGGCAGTCAAAAGCTTTGAGCTTTAACCTCCATTTGCCGGTTGCAGTAAAGGTTGCCGATCCATCCCAATACTGGATCGCTGGTGCCATAATGTCGAACTTTATAAAGCAGGATACGATGATCCAAGCGTTTGAACGTCTCGAAAGTCCAAGTAGACGACTTCGGTTCCTGTTCCTTCATCGGTCGCTTCGGTCTGATGGTGGTGTGCAATCAGCAGGTTCGTGGAACATGATCGATGTTGACGAAACCTGTGCTGTTCCGATGAGATCATGCCGTATCTTTCCAGGCAACCCATCAGTGCGTCTGCGACGATCGCTTCCACGATCTTACTAAGTACAAGTAGAAGCGTTACCGGGCGGTAATTGGTAGGATCAGCTTGGCTTCCTTTCTAGTGGATATGGGTAATAATACTCTGTTTCCAAGTTGACGGAACTATATTTCTGTCTAGACAGCGCTGGCAGAATCCAGCTATTTTATTGGATAGGTGTGTGGCTGTTACCTACAGTACTGTCGGGGGAATGTTTTCCATTCCAGGAGAGCTGTTTTTAGGCAAGTATAGCAGCTTTCTCTGCCCCATGCTGAGGCTGATGTTGCATTCTTGATGCTTCTTCACCGCAGTTGGGCTAAACCAACTTACACTTAAACTAGGTCTCTTTAAGCTGCATAAATTTCATTCCAGTTTATTTGGTTAGTTTTGTCTATCTGAATAGTCTTCTATTTGCTGGCCCCGTCGCTTACGCTAACTGCGCTTATCTTCGGTAATTTTGTTGCGTTTGTAGCATATTTGAGTAACTTGGGGACATTTTTTCTTTATCACGGATTCATTGCTAACCAACTTACTTCATATGCTAACTTAGCGAAGAGTTATGCCACCGTATCTGTATGCATTATTGGATTTATGTTATTTCATTTTGTCGTTTCAAGTGATTGGCTGTTGCGTGCTATCCCCGGTGTGGCTGCGCTTGATGTGCATGTTGACAAGGTGCCTACCTGTCTATTACCCACTACCTCGTCCATACTGGCTCCAGGAGACAGTTGGTCGTTGCTGGGGGGGACGGGGTGCACGGTTCTTGTGGCTGTGCTAGGCTCGAAGAGTGGTTCCATGCACTCAGTGTGGAACGGACTACGGTCCAGCCACCGCCTTGTGTGCGCTTGATTCCCCAAATACAGTGTGCTTGTGTTTGCCTGTGAAGGAGTGTGGGCCGGCTCCGTTGATGAAACGTGGTTCCCATCCACATTCCTCCCGGTCTTATTCCTTCGGGTTTACACTGGATATGGGGTGTGTGGTTGGAGCTGTGGGTGGTGCAGCGCAAGCCACCCATGGTCCCTCTGTAGGCGCAGGCGTCCTGTGGCTTGCCACAGTGACAGGCAAATCCGAAACCGGATGCCGCCAACCATAGCAGCTTTCTCATTACGAGTTATGCGGTGAACGATGTTACCTTCATTTTCGCCACTCAAGGTTGCCGGTGTTCGCTTCTCTGTTCCTTAAAGAATTTCGCAACCTAAACTTCCGGTCGATGCAGTCATCCACCTTCATGTTCTTTTTTGTATGTGTCTCCACCCTTGTTCCCACTGGTGCCCATCTGCACAAATGCCTAACCACACATGTTATGCACACACACACACACACACACACACACACTGCGCGCCTTACCTTTTGACTCTGTGGGCATGCTTGGATCCATCTTTCTGTCAGGGTGGATTTGTTTCCTCAACTTTGATCAAACTGATTGGCCTCATTCACTCCTACTCCTATTCACCCCAGACTATTGATCGTTTCAGTACTTGGTCCCGTTAACGCATGTGTATACTCGTCAGCAAATCCGAAACCGGATTCCGCCAACCATACTCGTCAGCTAACACATTGCAGCTCATGCGTGCATGGCTAAGCGAAGCCTGTGCACGTTGCACGCTTGTGATTTGCTGCTCTCACACATCAGAATCAATACCCACGGATTGATTGACTTTGTCGTTGATCGTCCGGTTTGACTAGGAGTGGTAGTAGTAGTAGTTATGGTATCGGGGTGACTTGTTTTGTCTCAGCGGATCTCCGAGTTTTTTGCCCTGTTGAGAGTGTTTTGAGAAATATCGTACACATTTTGATCGGGTTATTGTCCGGGTGAGCTATTATAATGATATTGTTACCATTGCATAACAGCACTGTAGTCGCTTTCAAAATTGTTTTAAACTGATCTGGGAAGTTGCGTGTTTGCTCGAACTTACGACTGAAATTACGGTAGTAGCCGATGATGGAATGATAGAAGCAGGAGTAACGGTTCAGCCTTGTGCCCTTTAGAATGTATGTGGGTACTGGACCTGTAAGGCGTTGGCCGCCTCTTTCGTTGTGAACCTACTCACTAACCGTAGTGAGTGGGGGGATTCCGCACCTTGCGAAGTCTATTCCCGTGTCTGTAAAGAAGCTTGTGCTTCCAACAGAATCGTTTCGCTAGCTGCTGCTGGTGTGTTACCTTGTCCTTACGAACCAACTGCACAGAGTAGTTGCGCTGAGCTACGTACACTGTCTAGGTTTCGGAGCTGGATTTATTTTTTCAAACGCACTGTCCGATCCATCTAAGTCATAAATTTTCGTGTTCGACTTTCCAGAAAGGATTTTGGCTTGAGGGGAGATGGAAAGCTTCTGGCTCTGATGCTTTCGCGACTAGTGATGTGAAAGTTTTTAAGAATGTTTCTCAGGCTATTTCTGGGATGCACTCAGTCATTAACGTCCAACTGGCGTCTTCAACGAATGTGGACAACATGTAGTAATGGCAATAGATTGCATTCTTTCGGGCTCTTCTTTGGGGTATTTGGCATAGTAAATGTATTCGAAGACTAATGTCATGTGACTGCTTTGACCCAATGGAATGCATATATTTAGCCCATCAACCATGAACTGCTCGATGATAAGCGTTAGGTCTAACATTGATGGCAAATTCGCAGTTCTGAACCCGACGGCATTAGTGTCGTTTCTGCATAGGGGTATGATAGAGCTTAGCTCTTGCCACTAGGCATTGAACTATTCTTCCTCGGTTGCTGAAGTATCCAGATCATTGATGTTGAAACCTTCTATAATGAGGATATGTGCGTATTTCTGAGTTATCACAATATGAAATGTAGATGTTACTCTGTGGTCCATTTCCAGAGTGCATTTGGACCGTCCATTAACCCAAGACGCAAGACATATGTCGTCTAAAAGTCGATGCAAGCGAACATATGTTTGCAATAATTCCTCTTCAGGCTTGTACAATTATGTGGAAAAAATCAGTGTTTGACACCACGTATGGGTTGGTAAGACCAATTCAGTTCACAGTCACTGATCAAGCACAATCACTATCCGTTAGGTCACAAATGCGGCGTACACTCCAGTTCGTGAGTCGGATGTCGCAGTTCGGGTGGGCCAAAGCAGTTTTAACGTCTGGACGAGCCGTTTCCGGACACCCAATTCCGGCTCGTACAAACGAGTTGTGATGGCCTCCGCGGACTCAAGCAAACGCTTACGAACCCCTATGATCGATTGTCTGGTACCTGATAGATCACTTTGAGTGACTCAGCCTGGTTGGTGGCGCGGCCAGTGTCGGCGAGATGCGTGGCAATGGATGAATTGGTTTGTTTTCGACAAGCGCTCATGAACCAAGTCGGCTAGAGCTCTTTCTCCGTTTCCGTACAAGCGCCTTGTCGTTCGGCCTATGTACCCTGCGCCACAAGAACAGAACGAATACATACACATTGATTTGGCGTGGACGGGCCTCTTGTCTTTGGGACTAGTTCTAACCATTGGGTTACCGGCGAACTGGATTTGCATTTTAGCTGCTGGGAAAGTGTGTCTGAGGACATGAGACAGGCGACGAGTTATAATTTCAGCAGCGATTTCTCCGTTGTATGATCGTTGGAGAAACATGGGTTTTCTCTGGACTGTAAGGGTTACGCGGGAGCCTTCTTCCTTTGTCCCATGTTGACTTTCAGGGTAACCATTTTCCCTCATCGTCGAACGTATGTGCTTCAGTTCTTCGGGAAACTTTTCGTTCGAGCAAATTCTTTCTTCTCGACTCATTTGACTGAGGATCAGGTTCCGTTTTGATTTCAGTGGGACGAAACCATGGAAATTCAGGTATTATCCATTCGACATGTGTTTCCCATACACGTGACGTAACATGCCCCTCACGGGTCGCTTCATTGCCACACCGAGGAAGTGAAAAGTACCATTCACCTCTACTTCGGAGGTGAACCTCAGTGCTTTGTTTGCCTGATTGAATTCATTCCTAAGATTTTCGATGGTTCGACAGGAGTGGAGCAGTACAAAGATATCGTCAACGTAACTGCGGTAAAGTCTGAGGTTCTTGATGACAGGTTGCAACTTACCCTGTTCAAGCATACCTATGAATATATCAGAGAGAAACAGTCCAAGTGGAGAGCCCATAGCAACTCCATCGTGCTGTCGATACAATTCACCGTTAAACAGAAACTGGATGTTGAAACTGCACGGAAGCAGCAGTTCCTTTAGCGCCACAGTAGGCATGCTAATAGTTACGTGATTTTCTTCGACATAATCACAGATGTACTTTATAGTTTCAAATAACGACACATTTGTAAAAAGTGAAGTCACATCGAGAGAGCACATGGTCAGGTCCGTGTCATTTAAATCGCGCGCGGTATCCACGAAATCAGAATTGTCCTTAAGGCTGCGCACAACAACTCGTTTTTGAATAGGTTCCAGAAGCTCGATCAACCACCGGGCCGTAGAGTGGTACAGTGAGCTCTTCATATCTAAGACTGGTCGTAGAGGGACGTCAGGTTTATGCGCTTTAGGTAGACCATACAGTCCAGGAATTGTGGTGCCTATCGGGCATAGATATTCATGTACATTCTCACTGATGTAGCCATCGCCCCAAAGCCTTTTGAGACAGTCGCAGATTTGAGTTTCAATCTGCTTTGTCTTTCTCATGAAGCAGCTTCGAAAACTTGGTATCGTCTGCCAATAGTTCGTGCATTTTCCGGATGCAATATTCCATGTTCAAAACAACTATACCAGCGCATTTCTCCGGCCGAGTAAGCAAAATATTTTTATTGCTAACTAGGTGGTTTAAGGCCTGGATGTGCTCGTGTTTCACTGGAGTATGATGCTTTATCCGAGCTCGGCGATATTGGTAGCATGCGTGCACTAGAAGCGACTTAAACTCTTCTAACTGTGAGTCAGATGACGGAACCAATTGTGAGGTTTGCGCGTACAGATTTTCGAATTGAGCCTCGATTGCTAGTCTATCGTCCCTTCGAGTAGGGAGACAGGTTAGGGTCCAATGATAGGACTTCCATTATGGTATGATCAGGGAGGATGAATTGCAAACGTACTTTTCAGGTTCGGGGAGGAAACAGTGTCGTTTTCTCTACATTTAGTGTCTTCGAGAGCGAACTACGTAGTTTTGCTCCTTGTTTTGCCTGTTCTGTAACTCTATACGATGCTTCTACGAAAGGGTGGTTAGCACGGTAGTCAACTGACAACCCACGCTTGTGCTCATCCCTTTTAACACGAGTGGTTTTCGTATGATTGAGAGCTAAACGCTTGAGGCCTACGTTGTCCGGCGTGATGCGTGAGCGACGAAGGGCTTTCCAAGAACTCACTAGATAAATGCAGATCTCGATACAATTTCTATGTAACTACGATATATATCCTCTTTCGCTATCCTGGTCTGGGAGCTCACGTACCTGTTGAGCGTTTAGAACCCACGGCGGTCTAAGCGATGGTTCACAGTAGTAAAAAATCCCATTGTCGTCGTCGTGCAACCACAATAGCACCAAAGGAGCTCATAGACACGTTTGGCGATCATCTATGAGCGCAAACGGTTTGCTTTGTACTAAACGATCTCTCCGCTCCCCTATCAATTCTATTGTTCTAGAGTAGGGGTTCCCAACCTTTTTGAGGCCGTTACCCTCAAAGCGGGTTCACTTTAAGCAGTTACCCCAAAACTTTCTAAAGCCAATTAGCTAGCAACTACTGCATTTTTTCTTTAAATTACGGCAAATGAATATCATATGTAATTACTTTCGAGCATGCAAGTAAACGAGACCCCCATTGTAGTGCGAAGAAAGTATATGAGTTTCCTTCATTAAGTACCGCGTTCAAAGTATTCTTACTGATGTTCTGAACGCGACTTTGATGGTGCTGTTAGAAAGTGATATCACACTTATCCTTAACGCATGTTGCTGTACACTGGCGATTCTTAACATTTTTGAGGGTCTCACAAATGTGGTTTGCTATAATCAGCCCGCCCCACCAATTTCCGTTTCGAACGTTAAATAAGGAATAACTATCGCGCCGTTTGCTTCTAAGTACGTGAACTGACAGCTGCTTGAAATAACTCTCGATCGATAAAAGAAAGAAACCAGTTGTTTGGTACAACATTGTAAGTAATCAAGCGGCGATATACATCAATGGGACGGCTGATATTGCTTACTGCTAACAACTGCTGGTATATTTGGCTCAGTTTCTGCTGATGTACATCGGAATTCTTGCTCCAGGTTCATTCGACTTCTTGCTTTTGTTTTCATTGAAATCATTGTCGACAATCCACTTTCCCATCTATAGGTTTTTGCAAATGGGATCAATATTCTCAATGCTCTTTCCAATAGCAATGGATATTCACCACCTATCTGTATCCAGATTGCTACCAGTGGTGTGCTTTGGAAATCTATATTTAATTCGTTATCTTCGCACATTCCTAAGGCTTGTGCTTTGGCTTCGATGGCAGTATCCGGAAAGATTTCCTCATCCACTGAAAAGGGTCTTAGCACCCAGGCATTTACTTGGCGATTTTCCAAATCAGGAAAATATTGCCTGATGGAATGGACCACTGATGACAAGTGGTGAGTTATATCATCTTTAAAAGCGCATGTTTCATTTCTTCCAGCGAGCACCATTGATAGTTCGGGAAACATCGACACATCGTCAACGGTTACTCTGCGTTGATGAAGCTGCATTTTACGAAGAAAACTGGCAACCTTATCCTGAACAGTTAAAATATTAACCGTATTTCCAAGCAAGCTGAGGTTTTGTGCATTTGTTTCTCCGAAGAAATCTGCAAGATTTGCTAGTTTGGAAATAAATACGTTGGCTGTTATAATGATGTGTAATTCATTCACCTTGCCCTTATGCAGCTCCTTCCTTTCAAGAAACATTGCAATTTCTTCTCGAAGCTCAAGCACTCGGTGCAACACCCTGCCACGTGATAACCAACGCACTTCCGTGTGCAATAACAACACGTCAAATTTGCCTCCAAAATCATTGCACAACACTTTGAAAACTCTTGAATGTGTCGCACTACCGCGGGTGACATTCATTATTTTCACTACGTTGGTTAAGGTATCCAGCAAAACAAGCGGAAGAGCTTTCACTGCTAAAGCATAACGATGTATTATGCAGTGATTGAAGGTCCAGTTCAGAGCAAACTTTTTGACTAATGTTTGGAATCCAGAACGCACGCCCAAGATGGATGGTGCTCCGTCTGTAAAGACACCCACCAACCTCCACCACTGTAGATCTATTTCCTCGACAAAATCCTGCACTGTTCGAAAGACACCTTCGCCAGGCGTAGTGGTGATCAATGATTTTGAGAACAAGTACTCTTCTTCGAAGCGGTCACCTTTTATATACCGAACATAGACCAATACCTGGGAACAGGATGCAACGCCGGTCGACTCATCTTACTGTAGTACAAAGAAAGGACTTGACTATATTTCGATGAGCACCTTATGCAAAATATTCTTGTTCATATCCTCGATGCGACTTTTGATCGTGTTGTTACAAAGTGTTATCATGCTTTTCTTCTCTGTATGTTGCTCTCCAAGAAAGAGCTTCACGGCATCCATTATGCAAGGTTTTATGCGATCCTCTCCTATAGTATGCGTTTTCTTGTTTTTGGCGATTCGGAATGTCATGCGGTACGACGCTTCAAGACCAGCTTCAGTTGAGTGAAAAAAGGAACTCGATGTATACAGGCACGAACTTTTGAGCGTAGTTTCTTTCCGTTTGAAGAATGTAATATCTTTTCCTACAAACTGAGGCTGACTTCGGTCGAAGTTGTCTTGCAACTTGTTGGGTTTCATGCTCTCCCTCGTGAGCACTTTGCTGCACAAAATATTGCCGCTCCTCAACATTTTATCGATAAAATTGCTAAAGCCCAATTGCAGAAAAGCTTTCTTGTACCACCGTTTATTCCAGAAGACATGGTTCCTGCAAAATGTAGGCAACTAACTAAATATGAATCTTTTTGATTTAATGTAGGTGACTTCATCTTAAACGTTTGCCGATAAACTCATTATTGTCGATATCAAAACCAATGAATTAAATCACTCACTTGCCATGGTGTCTTGTCGAAAACAACTATAGATGAACGTGATCAATCCAAGACCCATTAGTCACTGGCGTCCAATCCGCTGATTCTGCTCTTTTGTGACCCAAACCGCGGTGTTCTACGCACTTTCAAACACCTACTGTTATTTCCATTCAAGGCATCATATGAAACTTTCGTATGTGATTCATGATCATACATGAACAGATATCAGTGCCTTTTCACGTGTTGCATTCCTCCACTCCAACTCATTCCTTCATGATAACTTGACAACGCCAATCTGTATCGATACGTGGTGAACACTAATCGCACGTTTAGACCGCTCTAACCTGCAAGCAATCGCACGTCACCTTGCCTGGTCGTCTGACCAAAGATCAACGACTAGCATTTCCCGCAAAGTTGCATAAAAGGTCCAAAATTTGAAGAGAATGCGCAAAAGTTTGCAAAGAAAGGCCCAAATGTTGCAAAACCCTGCGCGATTCTTCAGCCGCTCAGAGCCAATCCTCTGACCTTAAGTGTGTTCTCATTGGCCGGATGCCAAGGTTCGGTGCGTTAATCCGGGGAGGTGAGCGCGCTGCCCATTGACTGGGTGAGACTTGTGAATGAACCTTAGAGGCATGCACTTCGACGGTGCAACGGGCTTGTATGAGCCCCCCTCACGTACGAAACGGTGGATGACAGTTGGTCTGAGAGCAATGAACAGCTGGAACAGAGGCGCACGACCGAAACCATGTCTATGATACTAACGTCATCGGCAAGCGTTGTCGCGTTCGACAGAGTATCTCATCAGATATTCGTGACCGAGTTTTGGGCGCCTTCGTCAACGGTGATGACTGGCAGCTTGTGGCAACTGTGAACAACGTCAAATTTCAAACAACCTACTCCTGGATTCGTCGTTCAGGAGCAGAGTACTACGCAGGCGCACGGTCGTAAGCGGATTTTGTCGGAGGAAGACGTAGATGACATCCTGGATTGGATCGCAAGGGACTCAACTCTTACGCTACGGGAAATGCGAGTACGAGTACGAGCAGAAATGGACAAGGACATTTCGCAGTCAACAATTGCACGGCACCTAGATGGTCGATTGACAACTATGAAGAACATCTGTCAGGTTCCCGAGGGAATGAACAATGAGCGAAACAAAGGAATACGCAGGGAATTCGTTCAGCAGTTTCTCCAATTTGAGAGCGATGGCAAGTTCTTCATTTGGATTGACGAAGCGAACTTCAACGTTTACTGCAAACGTACTCGTGGTCGGGCGCCCAGAGGAGTGAGGGCCCGTTGCAAAGTTGCCAACAGCAGAGGCCTCAAGTTGCATTTGATCGGTGCACTCACGATGGAAGGGAAAGCGTCGATGACAACCCAGAGGGGCTCATTCACAGGTCCCCTATCTCTCGACTGGTTGCGAAGCTATTTACACAACCTGAAACGGGAGATGGAGCTCCGGCAGGTTGTCGTGGTATGTGATAATGCACCATGTCACACACGACTGGAAGAACTGTCGTCAGTAGATGGATCCGATGGAGTAACCATACTGAGATTGAGCCCATACTCTCCGTCCCCCAATCCGATCGAGAATGTTTGGCAGGTGGTGAAGGCCAGAGTGAAGAATGAGATGAAAGTGCACTACGAGGAACTTCTGGTCAGGGATCCCCAGAAACTCATGACGCAGATGGAATGGAGGCTACAGTTTTCTGAACGCATTATCGGAGCAGCCACCAAGGATAGCAGCGTTGTGGGATGTCGTAATGCTATTCGACATATGCATGTACATTTTCCTAATTGTCTAGAAAAAATGACATGTTTTGGTCATATTGCTGGCCTATCTTTTACGTATCTGGTTGTATAGCACTTCACTGGCAGCACGTAGGGACGTGTGAATATTCACAGTGTTCTCAGAATATGTATGCACATGCGTAAGTTTGTGTGTTCGTACGGGGGTTGAAGCGATATCTGATGTCTACCGCAACGGAGTGACACGCGATCGGCTTAAAGTGAGCCGTGCCCGAGTGATATGTTCAACTTATGGTGCTTCTCGTGCCGGTATTCGCTGCGCCGTACTCTTTCATGATCAGCCTGAGATAATATAGATACAGTTTCTTTGTTCGGAAAACTAGGATGTTTAGAAAGCGCTTTGTAGGACCAAGTGAGCTTGCCGGGTGAAGCAACCGTCAGACATATCACAATATGGGATATCAGCGTGGATGGTTGAATAGCAGTGAATAGGAAATTACTGCGCACGACATGTCAGCCTTTTCCAAGTGTGAGAGGAACTGATAGATGCGCAGATGCGAGTTCGCAAACGCGTCCATTGCCAGACAAGATGTTGTCATTGAATCTGAACAAATGAATCGCGTGTCTAATGGAAACGGTCTCTGTGCGATGTTTGTCCGCTGTATTTGAGTGCACTGGCGTATCAATTCGTTACCCGATTAGAAGTTGGTCTGTCAAGTTCGGAACCCACATCATCCGATTCGGAAGCTGTACTTTAGATTTAAATGCAACCATTTCTGCAGCAAGCCCAATTTAATTTGCGTGCCAGAAAGGCCCGAATAGCTGTCCAGTACGACGTGGATACTGTCTTTAGGATGATCCCTCGTTTGACCCAATAGCTTGCGTAAATCAATGGGGGTGGATACATTGGCGTAGAAGCTCCTTTTGCTGTACGTGGAAGATGTACAATTGCTGTCGCTCTCGCAGTTGTGAAGCTCACAATTGAAATTGCCATTCAGTATTTCGTTTCACATAACAACAACCACAGATTTAATTTTAGAGTGCTTTCGTGAATGAAGCTATTTGAATTGTTCAAATACTCGTGTTCAAAATTTAAAGGCACACTTTTCGTGAAGTCGCTGGCATCCGAGCTGAGTAGGCGCTTATCGAACACAACTGAACATCACTGGTCGAAAATCCGGCAGACTTTGTTAGCAGCGGGTATGTCTTAATGTGACAAATCAAATCGCCAACCTGAACATTGGATCACTACGCAGTCTAAGGAACTTACAGATGCGTGCCAACCTGTTTCGGCTGATAGCGAACACAAGGAGATTCCAAAAGATTTCTGGGCGAAACTGCTTGCTAACCTGAAAAGAGACCGGGAAGCCTGGTGGCCGAGTGGTCTGCACGCCTGGCTTACAATCATAAGGTCACCGGTTCTAATATATTTTCCTAGCCTGTTTTGTCATCCTGGATGTCTTCTCGGTGCTAACCCAGTGTCTGAAACCCCCGTCCGTCAAAAAGTTTACTATCCCGTTGACTAATTGTTGCGCTGAGCCAATACCGTGGACAGGATGATCAAGTGCCACGATAACTGATCATCGGTTGAATTCTGGTGCCATTTGTGACAAATGTCATTGCCTGTCGTGCAAGTGCGAGATATTGCCAAGTAGCCGGATTATGTAGGGCACATATATCTCTCAACACGAATTGGGTACGCAAGAATCCGCTATTTTAACCTTTATAGCGCTTGTCCAAAGGATTCTACGTTGTTAAACGTGGTACTAAATAAACTCACGGCCCCTTGCTTCAGTCTGGTGAAGCATCATAAATCCAGTGACCCAATACTGATTCTGCTTCATGTTAATTGGGTCGCTGTTTGGTGGGCTTCCAAAGGAACGGTGTATGAATTGCGTACTGAGTAACCGGTTCCAAACGAGCGCAATTCCCTGTATTCGCCCCGCTACCTTGCGGCTAGACTATTCAACCAAATGCTCTGGGTGGTGTCTCTTAAGATAACTCACTACCACAGCTTGGGCAACCGGGTGGCATTGCTTTTGGTGACAGACCCATGGACACTGTGATTACTATTGTGATATCGTTCCCTTCCGCTCCCGTACTGACCCAAACGATTATCGGCCGATAACGCTGCATCTTGCGTTTTCCAGTTATGGAAGCAATCATCGCAGGTGCACCGATGCAGTATCTGGAAAACCACAGCACAATATCTCCGAACAACCTGTCTTCCAGTAAGAGCTCTCATGCAATACGAACCTGTTAACTGCACTCCGTAGCTGAACTGAAACAGTTGATATTGGAGCAGGAGTCTTTGTCATTTACCTGGACTTCTTAAAAGCATTTGATCGCTTAGACCACCGAATTCTCCTCTATAAACTTCAGATCCGCGGAACTGATGGCCCACTGCTGCGGTAGATAGGCAAGTTGCTGCAAATATTTTTCTGTTGCAGGTGACAGTTCGAGAATTTTTGTCCGGCGCAATCGAGCTAGCGTATGGTGCACCACAATGCTCGGTGCCAGGTCCTCGTCCATTGTTGGTTTTTATAAACTATCTAACGAAGGCAATTACACCCGCTTTCTTATTCTTAGCGGATCATATCGAGATTGGTCGGGTGATCACGGAACCGGACGACCAGGAAAATCTCCAAATTGAAGTCAGTTCAGTTTGCCCTACCATTCAAAGCAAATGTCGCGAGGTTCAATTACGCCATGGGCATGAATACGTACACTGGCGTGAGCCACACACATTGCAACGCACTTCCAAGGAATGCGACCTTGGTGTGCTCATTCAAAGTAACCATAACTGTTCTAAACAGTCTGATGCAGATGTACTAAAGGGAACCAACACATCGACTTGCGGCGGAGAGCGTTCGGAAGTTGTTATCCATCCATCCTCCCGATGATGCACACATTTAGCGCACTTGCTTTGAATATACTGTGCAAAATCCGCAACCTGGGTTGCAACGCTACAGAGTTACAAAGAATGTCAATGGTCTACAAAATCTGTCCTACCAGCAAAAACTAATTTCACTAGTAGTTTTTGTTGGACACTACCGAAGACTGTGCAGCGACCGCATATTAGTGTACCAACTATTTAATGACCCCTACCATGTATGTCGTCATTTGTTGAAAAACAGCCATGACACCAGTCCCAGAGGTGACCGCGTGAAACTGAGGAAACAATAAAGCTGTCTGGAATATCGATGGCGTTAATTTTTCTCTTCGGGTTTGCCAACCCTGGGGGCCTCACCCATACTGTTGTTTCATCTCCCACATTGAATTTTATCTAAAAATGATTAGATGTTGTTCTTGGCCCCTCTTTATTTCGTTGCCTAAGGTGTACTACTTTGGAATACATTAATCATGCCAACGAACCGTATTCATTTGTCGCGTAGAGCTAAGGATGCAGTACATGAGTGAGTATCCACACCCGGAGTACATCAGCTACATAACTGACCCCATATGGTCTTGTTGTGTACATTTAATTCTTATTTGACACGACTGTTATTCATCGGCGTATTTGTTTGACAGACGTCTAAGACAACACACGTATCTTTTGATGTGGTAGTTTTACTTCTGCCATCCTACGGGACATGTCAGGCCACTACTATTTTATACCTGATAAATGGTTTGTATTGTTTCAGGCATCTGTAGTTTAGTTTAGTTTAGTTAGTTAGTTAGTTAGTTAGTTTAGTTAGTTAGTTTAGTTCTCTTCTCGTCGGCATCCGCGTTCAAAATGGTTCCAACTAACGCTACCTACATCGGCTCCGTTGAAATAAGGATTATTTCTTCGGCTGACGATCAGAATATGTCTTGGATTGACTAAATCACATAGAAGCTTTGCATAACGCATTAGTTCACAGCATCTTAAGAGCTGATATCAGCTTTCCACTCTTAAGAACGAGGTTGTGTTGGAAGAATTGGTCGGGAACTCCAAAGACTCGCTGAAAATGGCCACGCAGTTTGCCTGCATTAGTTACTATGTCCCTTCCAGTGATCAGGTAAAAGCGGGTTACCTGAGTTAATCGGCAAGTCCCCTGTTATGTTTGCGACGACTTAGTCGTGTAGATCAGGCATTCTCAACTTTATTCAGCCGTGGTCTCTTTTGAATCTTTCCATTTCTTATGGTCCCCACCCTTTATGACCACGATTTTAGTAATCCGCAACGCCTAACAGGTATACATCTGGGATTTCCAGTGGTCATATTGGTATATTTGTTTTGATGGCTTCATTGTTAATGTTGGAATCATCGTTATTTCCATTATAAACTTTATTGCTTAACTTCCACAGCCTCAAAATTACATTCATTTTGCGGCAACATTAAGCCACAGGTTTGTAATTAAAACAGACACCATTAATATTTGAAATTCTATTTATTTATTTTTGGCTTTTAATCCTAAGGAGTCATCCATTAGGAGGTATAGTGACTTAGTAGCAATGTGTTTGTCGTGATATTAATGTGAATCTTGAAGCTGATGTCTGAGCAAGCTTGCTTATGTCCGGCTCCAGACTTGATAGCGAGAGTCGAAGATTTCCTCTTGTTGTGATGTCCAATCTGTTTCTATATTTTGTTAGAGTAAGTACTCTGTTGAATCCACATGCAACCAAATAGGTGGATGGAAAATCAAGGAAATATATTTTGGCTATTTCCCACAATTTTTGTCCAATATTCCCATTCATATTGCGTGAGTTTGATTCCTGATAGTGTGTCAATTTGAAGTTCTGTGCAACTTTTTTGGATTTTAGTTCTAACATCGGCGGGCTGTACATCAAAAGCATCCATTTCGGGATTTTCATGTTAATCAGCTCATGAAATCTGATTTTCTTCTCTTTTCGGATTTGTTGTAAATGACTGACATAAACAACCAGGTCTTCAGCTTGCAGCTTCTCCGTGACTAACGAGAATTTAAAACTATGAAAACACCCGACGTCCGACGATTTAAGCACACACTTCCAACTTTTAAAGAAAAGCGATAATGGTTCCTTTGCTCGAAGCGAGATTACTCAAATTGATGTATTTTATTTACTAATTTGAGTTTTTCAAACATCAGCCAGATAAAATAGGTCTAGCTTAACTGGCAAAAGTTTTCTTTCATAACCAGTTTCAGAAAGAACTATGATGATGGTACCCTAGCGTGCAACAAAACGGCGGCGGAAATTGACCTTGTAGATCCATCTAAACTGGATCCAACAGTGGAACCTGGAAATCAGCACCGTTCTTTTCATATGAATTGTAGAAAAACAGTCATGAATAGGGTTTGATTAGTTCTTGGTGACTATCATTACAACTACTATTACAACAGTTGATATTTGATCGTTTAAGCGCTTTCCCAAGTTTCTAGTCACTACGTGCTCTCGATGAACCACAATGAATTGTGTGGACGGAAGAATATTTTTCAGATGGGTACTAAATTCTTTATATATTCCGACCGTTGCGACAGCACCATTTGTTGTACATGCAACTATATTCTGTATTGGATTGGAGTTTTCAGTCAGTTAGCTATTAACTATCTCAAATATAGACCGACCCTTTTGGATGAGAATTAATTCTCCTGGCAAACAGCATCTCTTCCACTAATACATTCTCATTGAAGAATCGGACATAAAAAACCATGAGAAGAGTGCGGTTGTCAGGTAAAGTATATTTATCTGCTTGTAAGAAGAATTTTTAGACCATAGTAATGCAATTAAGGTACTTTCTGTGTCCTTAGCCATCACATTTGCTTAACTAGATACAGTCGTATTGCTGAGTGGAATGGATTGAACTAGTTTTTGTGAATTCATTTTCATTAGCTCAGATAGCATTATTGATATTGTAGGGAAAATATATTCTGCAAAATTATGTGGAATGCAAGTTTTGTCAATCAACCTACTGTTCTTAGAAAACGACATAAATCCATTCGCCACTTTTAATCCTGTCAGGAACCATTGTCTTCAAAGTTGGTCTGCTGCAGAGAATATCCCTCAACTTCTGCAAAACTTCCGAAGACTTTTCGCCCTCGTCCTTATGGACACTTTTAAAGGACTTTTCGATTTATTTGAGCTCATACTTTCATTTGGAAGAGTGTATTGACAAATCAAACACAGCTTGAGTGGGGTTTTGAGATGATGCGATAAATCGGAATGACAGATCTTCCAAGAAGTACTGTCGACACTATTTCCTTGCCGAGAAGCTCATTTCAAAAAATGTCATCATAACTAATTAATATCTGTAGATACTGCTGTCTATAGATATAGACAGATACTGCTTTTGTTTTAATTCTCTTACTTACTTCATGGGTATTAAATAACGTCGTTCGACGACACGCTGCAAGCAGTTAGTGTGAATGATTGTTGGTACTAAATTTATTATTGATTGACTGTGAGATTACAAGGCACTTGGTTAACATACTTGTAACTGTTGCTGGCTGCAATGTTAACTGGTAAAAGTATAGAAACATTGTTAGAGGTCACACAAAGGTGGTTTCTGAGGATAACTTGAAAATACCGTGAATAGCTAAAATGACTGAAGCAAACTTCTTGAAAAAACCCAATAAAGAAAACAAATGGAACTAAGAAAATGACCGTGTTCACTGGACGCATGCATTACACGAAAGTTGTAACAAACGCTGACAACAGGTAAAATGAAGGACAGAAGAGAGAACCACAGAAGAAAATGCCGGACAGTTCAAGAAACCAGCATGGGAGAGTCAACAACGAAACAAAATACGTACATGGGCTATTGCCAAACATGGCGCCCAATGCGTGCTGGAAAGGCCTTTGATCATCATGTATTATAAAAAGTGTTCTTCTGTATATATTATATTATTTGTACTCACCAAAGAAACCGGATGTCCACACGTATGATGTAAGTTAACAAAATTGTTGGCTCATTTGAAAAAGTCATGCGAACTAAATGTTAAGAAAGCGTTATAAAGCGTTTCAACTGTTTCGACTCAGTCGGAATGAACGAACGTTCTTTAGAGATAATACCCCACGCGCGCAGAGTTCGGAATTCGGAAAGTCGTGTGTTAAGGTGACCTAGCCACCAGACGTGCACGTGAGCTGAGAATGGCGATAAAATATCTGTAACCTAACCCTACGGAAATTAGGCCCAACGTGAAAGATAGACTGACCGGCACATGAGTTGTCCTACAGTGGTAGTGTCTTGAGGAAAACTCAGCGTCAGTGTGACTTCGTGCGATAACTGCTGCAGGGTTTTGACGAGAGTTCACTAGGGTTACTGCAGCTTGCCCAGTAGATGCATCAGCATCCTGCGTAAAGATCACTTGATTCACTGTGGATAGGCATCAAAGTCCTGAGGAAGAATCGGTTGTTAGTTGCGCAGTCTAAGTCGCCCTATAGTGATTGTATGTTTGAGGTGAACCCGGCGAAATCTGCGCAAGTTTGAAAGGGATCTACCAACTCCACAACAGAAAGTCTGACCGATCTAAATTCATATTTCGTAAACAGCCACTTGCGCGTGCGCACTTCGTTTCCCTGACCGATAGTTGCCACGAGAGATTACTGCACGGATAGAAAGCATCAGAAACCGTTGTTACTTGTGTTACCACAACCCACTTTTCACAGCCCCTCTGTGACCGCTGTGGCCTCCAGAAATGTTCGTCATCCTCTAGAGTTCTCTATGACCCTTAGTAGGCCGTGTGACACCCATTGAGAATTGCTAGTGTAGATAGATGAGCAGCACTTGGCTAAACAGACATAAGGGCCAACATTGTGACGTTTTCGACAACAGGAAACTCATCAGAATGCTTCTAGAAATATTTTGTCGGTAATAATGATGGGCTTGATTCTGATCATTGACATCAATGAAGCGTTGGGCTTACTCCCTAAGATTTACAGCGGGTGAATCTGAAGTTAACCTGAAGTTTCCTCTCCAGACAGTCTTTGTAATTCGAGGTATCCTTGTAGACCATCCGCGCTTTATTTGCACATCAGTCTATCAGCTGCCTCGGTATTGATAGTTTGCTACTGGTACAGTTCTCAGTAAAGTATAAGTTGCTCAAACAGTAACTGACAAAAGGATTAATGAGACTTGTCGGGCATTCACTATCATCTTCCCAGATGGGATCAGCAGATCGACTATGTGGACAGTTAGAAGCCCTGCTTCCCTTTTGTTGGCAAGATTTGTCTCAGAATATGAATTTTTGATCTATACGCAGATACACAGTTGCACTTTTCTCACTCCCTTGCCTACGGTTCTGGCGACGCGGTAATTGCGTATCCGCCCATTAACTGTATTTATTCAGAAATTCTAACTTACTGGGTGACGCAATGCACCCCGCTCAAGCAGTTCACGTTGCTCTCTATATTGATTTTTGTATGGTGTATTTCCCATGCAAGCTTCCTTTCTGTGACTCAGTCATTATCTTAGATTGATCACATCACAACCCACTACAGCTGGCGGGGCAGTGTAAAGGATCGCATATCAATCTGGTTCGCGTTTCTCGACTCCGACCATGATCTTGTTTGCACAAACTACTAAATGAGTTTTGGAGGGTCCGGCAAATGAAACACTGCATTGTGAATATAAATAAAATATGTACTCTCTCGGTTCAGTAGCTTTATTAAGCTACCCTGGCCGATGAACTCAGCTGCGATCCATCGTTACATATATATATACATATATATATACATATATATATATATATGTATATATATAGATTCAACACTAGGCCAATAGACAATTGGCAGATTTGAAAAGCACAAGTAGAAGACGAAGTTCGGCAGATGCATGCATTTCGTATCGTCTCATCAGTGCCGATAACGATAACCGTTAAATTTGTACAACAGTTTGTGGGTATAGACATCCATATAAACAAACGCGAGAAAAAGGTGTCTTTCGTCTACAACCAGGGTAGCCTGAGGCTGATCGATAACTGTTTTTGAACACAAAGCACTGGCCTAATCCGACTAATGGCAATCGCCTCGGCAAACCGGAGGAGCCGGGAATTAGTATGGCGAAGCAGGATTGTGAACGCCTTGTTGACCTCAATTCGATGACCTGTTGTTAATAAGTGCCTGCCGATCGAAGATGCTGGCGGCCTGCGTACACACGTAGTCTGATTTGGGCTTGCTTGCTGACTAAGCCCGCATTGAACCCATTTTGGTACGTGCTCCTTTATTCGGGAACTCAGTGTTCTATTGGTTCTGCCTATGTAACTATCCCCGCAGATTGTCACACCACATGGGTAGCAGCAAGAATACAAAATAGAGGTGAAAATGAAGTCATGGAGAATGAGTCTAACAACATGATCGCCATTGGGTACGATTCCGGACCACCTCCGCTAGATTTTCTAACCTGATGTGGTCACTGTTCTTGGGAGTGTGGAAGACCTCACCGTGGCCAATTGCAGTGTCAGCGTCTTGACAACCCGGACCTACCTTGTGTGTCGGCCACCTTTGCGTCGCTCCCAACCAAAGCGAGCGCATGCAAAAGGAGCACGGCGGGCAACCGTTCAGCGGGCATATGTAAGGCGTACCCGAGTCACCAGAATGCACGCAAGGGTGTCATGCAACTGAGTGATCGGTTGACTTGAAATACAGCTTCGAACGTCGCTACTAACGCGATGCAGGTAATGTACATCAGCGGTGCTCCGGAAGCAACGGTGATCAAAAACCGACGGACTCTGGACCTCTCCGGGTCGAAGGGGACAGGTCTCGAGGCCATATAAGAGCACTATACGTAGCGTAGAGTTGACGACTCGACCATTCAATGACAGGTTAAGATCACGCCGGCACCAGAGATGTCGGGGTCGTCACAAGCTAGTGTGGTTGTTGTGGTGCGCAAATCGATATCATCCGTCAATTTGTTCACGATAATGCAACTCCCAGTCTAAGCGAACTTTTTGACTACTTCTCAGGAAGTGTCCGAAAGGGTGGGCGTAAGAGTATCTTTCAACCAGTCCTGTTGGGAATCCTTGCACTTCGAAGGGGAATAATCATTTGAAACTGCGAAACAGATATCTATGACTTGCACAAGATATCCTTAGGTAGCATATATGGAATCACCAACTATGGCGACGTCCTCAGCATACTCTAATTCAGTGCACTAGGAAGTAACTCGAAGCAACCAGCTCCACCGTCTTTTTGTGCACGCTTGTAGTACGTCACACATAGTGAAATGGAACAAGTAGAGTGATGCCGGACAGCCCTGTCTCACGCCACTGGTGATACTAAAGGCGGGTGAAATTTCGTCTTATACCGACATCCGATCCGTACATGGTTTGAAGAATGTTACCATATTCTTCGGGTAATTGTCTTCTCAACAAACAGCCCCACAGAGCAGCTCTGTCAGTTGAGTCAAGCGCTGCAAGTATGTCCAGGAGACAAACAATGGTAGGCGGATCGGAATCTCGACGGTGTCGAGCATCTGACGATTCGTAATAGATGATCAATATAACTCCAATTTTGTCGAAACTCAGCCTGTTCTTCCCATGTGTACAATTCGTGAACTCAACTGAGCCTCCGTAGTAGCAGGGAGGCAAGCACTTTGGATGCAATGCATAGGAGACGGATCCTTCGGTAGTTTGCGCAATCCTTTCGGCCAACTCTATTGAGGATTGACACGATGTCCAATAAGGCTGAGTCGGATGAGATGATTTCCGTGGCGTAAATCTCTTGCAGGATGTTGGTCAATTCAGAAAGATGAGACGAGCCTCAATCCTTAAAATGAGCGGGAGACAATTCGTCGATGCCTGGAAATTCGTGGCGTTTTAGAAGGTGTAGCTCACAAATGACCTCGGCTTCAGATGGCGGAAAGGTGCTTACACACCAGGGAACTGAGTGAGAACAACAATCGCAACTTGTTGGATATATTCAAACATGGGTTTCAGGCAAATTTCTGTTCACAGAGCTTACTCATATTTGCGAGACGATTTTTCGAACTTCCACTACAAACCGCTGCCATTTTTAGACGTGCGAATTGTTTTGTGAACATCCGTCTTTGCACGCCGTTTAAGATATCAGTTAAAGTGAAAAATATAATCCGAGTGTTTCACCGCGCCTCCAGTTACTTCAGCTTGAAATTGTCAGCACGAATGTGCCCTCCGAGGAATTGTAGCAGTAATTATGGGTTCATTATGTACGGAAACCTATCATATGTTATTAACGGTGATCAAGAATTACTGGCAATGTTTATTCTCCAGTCGCCACCTACCACTTATTGGTTGTAGTTATCGATCGGCTGATTCAAAGAGCTGTATAGCCAGTTAGCCGCGTAGTACGTGCGGAGTGGTTTGCAGACAACACTGCTATCCGTCTTATTGCATGAGGCCGTGGCAACAGCTCAGTATGGTTGGGGAAGTATTGTTTATGCACCACTGGAATAATTCCAACGGACATGGAGCTGCCGGATATGCGGAAGCGAGGAAAGCCAGACACCATAGTCCCGATGGGGACTGCCCCAACAAGGAAAGTTCCCCTTTTGGGGGCGATCAGTGCACCCATTTGCAAGAAGCTCCCCAGAAAAGGCGACGACTAACAATTGACTCTACCGAACCTAAATCGAGCAACCATACCACTCAGTGCGGCAATGAGAAATTTACAGAGATGATGGCATCACGGGCGACTTCTGACAACTCAGCCACTTTAGCTGGAAGCAGGCTCTTAGAGCATACCCACTGCAATGACAAGACAGAGTTCTCTGTTCCGGAACTATTTGGATACTTTCCTTTGCAAGGTTTAAATAACACAAACATTTACTTCTGGTAATGCCTCTAGGAGGCAACAAATTTATTCAAGCATACCTACTTTGTTTTCATCCTTCCCTTCATCTCTGTTGTGTCATGTACCAACGAAATAAATTTCTGACCGTGATGCGATGTAACAGGAGTTGACATCACGGATGGGTTAGCATCGAGCACAAGTTGAAAGAGTTCAAGGTGAATAACAATAATAGAAGAGTTTGCCCTGCAATAGTTCTGAAAGAGGATACATCTTTTGCAGACGGCTGATGCGATTACGATCAGGCTAACGCAGCTGGCTTACCGAACTACCTCTTCGGGGTGCCAACCTAGTGGCTCGGGTGTACCCCGGTCCAACGTAGCGTTCGAAGGCAGTGTTCCACCTCGGTAGGGCATTGTACTCCAGCAATTTTGCTGATTTCATGGGGACGATTAAGCCCCTGTTTGCTAACCTACCAAACAAAAGACGTATGAACTAGACATTCAGTCAGCGACTCCTAATGGGTGTGGTTACATGAATTCGCCCCGCTGCTTTGCGGGTAGGCTCTTTATCTAAAGACTTTGGGTGGTGTCCCCTAAGACAACTCCCTACTTCGGCTTGGGTCACTGGGTAGTATCAGGCCCACTGACATGGATTCTTCGTCTGCTACATGGCGCCCAGTTTTCTTAGCTTCTGCTACCTGCACACCTTACTCACACGCCACCCGTTTATTTGTTAACAATCACTGTTATCCGTTACCAGCGGATTCCTGTTTCTATGATTTCACTCCCGATGGTTTCCTCGACACCAAAAGTTCGTTCAGTGGCCCTCCTCCGGCGTCAGTCCTCGTTCCGCCTGGCATGCTTTAAGGTACGTACACTCATGCAGATAGGCAGCAGGCTGGTCTTGCGAGCACCTTGGAATCCCTTACCATGGATGTTTGATACCTTTTTGAAACACGTTTCCAAGACTCCAGTAATGTAGTTGAGTTGAGATCTCACACCGAATGCGGAGCCACCTTTCACCTACGCCTATCTGATGACACAGAGGTAGCTGCCGCAAGATTGGCTGGCTTTGGTGTAGCGCTAAGCAGAAAAGCCGAAGCCGTACTACTGGACTGACTTCAGATTTATAACCGACTGCGTACACTTCGGCTTCGGGGATCACGCAAAGTCAAAAGGTTTTGTATGGGGAGACGCAACTTGCTTTTGGTCTCGGCTTACGCTCCAACTGACTGCAATCCGGACTCGGTACAGGACGATTTCTACCATAAACTACACCGGCCCTTTGGTAGAGCTTGCAAATCCGATATAGTTGTCCTTGCTGGGGATCTCAGCTCACGGGTAGACCGTCTGTTCTCATGCGAAGTGTGAAGGGTGGTTGCCATTCGCTCGATGAGACCTTCTCGGATAATGGGGTAAGACTCCTCACATACTGCGAAGAGAATCATTTATTTATGTCGAGCACCAGCTTTGGACATTCGAGGAGACGTTCCGCTACTTGATGACCCCCTTCTGCATCCCAATCTTAGTCTCAGATTGATCATATCGCAAACAGTTTCAGGTGGAGGAGTAGTGTAAAAGATTGTAGATCCACCTGGTCCACTTTTCTAAACGCAGGCTATGCTCTTGTTTGTACGAACATCTGCATGAGTTGTGGAGGCTCCCCAAAAACGAAGCACTGTAAGCTGGATAGAAATAAACTATTTTCTCTTTCGGTTCAGCATAGATATCAAGCTCCCCTTGCTGATGCACTCAGCTGTGACTCTCCGCATGACATTGATGAACACTGAACCTTCATGCAGAGCTTCATGATCTCTTCCGGTGAATCATTATGTGGTCTTGCTCCTCCACCTATGAAGGAACGGACCTCCACGCGCTCTTTAGATCTAGTCGACCACCGCATAAATATTCCTGCAGAGTCTAATCATAATGAAATGCGCCGTTCTGTCAGTCGGCAGCTCAAATGAAGCCTAAGGGGTGATTGTGAAGCTTGCTTGTCTCAGCTTACTTCGGAAGTGAAGGCCTCCCTCTTCTCTGGTAATACTCGCGAGGTCTTCCAGCTCATTAGATCTACTGGCCTCAGAAAGCCTGGTGTCAGTGAGAGTATTTGCGAAGTGGATGGTTTAACTGATTAATAATCTACAGAGATACTTGGATCCATGGGCCGAACATTTTCATCCCCAGTTCAGTTGGCCCTCACCGTCCGCTTGTATGCCCTGCGAACCTAGACGCCCGCCCTGGGTCATCGCACTTGATCCGCAAAGTGATGTGGAAGTTTGTCTTACTATTTGGCACCTGAGACGATTCAAGACTGCCGGTTCAGATGGACTTTCTCGGAACTGTTCAAGTATGGAGGCGCAGTTATCGTTAATCAGCTAACCTCACTGTTCTCTAAAAGTTGGCATCAAGGAAAGGTGTCTTCTTCTTGTGGCGAGTCAGCTATTATCCCGATGTTCAAAGGGTGCTCGCACTTCATGCACCAATCACCAGGGGATTAGTCACATTTCGGTTGCTGCCAAGCTATTGGCATGCATTCTATTCCGTAGACTATCTCTCATTCGTGAATGGAAGTACCGCGAAAGGCAAGCTAGCTTCCAACCTGGTCGCAGGTGTGTGGATAAAATATTCACGCTCCGCCAAATCCTGGAACATCGCAACTTTTAACAGAGGCCTACTGTTATTGCATTTCTATACATCCGTTGATTGACCTGCGTTATGGCGTTGCTTGCTAAAGAACGGGGTCCCAGAAACGTGCACTACCATCCTAAGCGCATTCTACTACCACACTTCCGGCAGATTGAGGGTCTATGACAGACTCTTGTTGTTCGCCGTCAGTAGTGGTGTACGACGGAGCTGCCCTATGTCCGCGTTTCTCTACGATTTTGTGATTGAAGACGTCCTGTCGACAGCACTAAACGGTTACTAAAATTCTGGTCTGCAGCTACTGCCGAGTAAGCGAGCGACCGACTTAGATTATGCCAATGATACCGCCTTACTTAATGACGACACAGGGCATGCAAACCATGCTAGACCGTTTGGCGATTGAGGCATCTAGGTACGGGATGTGCTTTGCGCCCTCAAAGTCTAAAGTGTTGTTTCAAGGTTGGCACACGCATGACCTCGTACTCACTAGTGTAGGTACACAGCTTGAACAAATGGATAGCTTTGTCTACATAGGCTGCTGTGTGTCTGCTTGTGGTACCATTGGAAAGGAAGATTCTCTTCGCGTCGCCAAAGCTCGCTTGGCATTTACCAACTTGCAACACCTTTGGTGTCGTCCTGTTGTCTCGTTCTTGGTACAGTGTCGTGTTTACAATGCAACTGTTTGGTGGTATTGCTAAATGGAACGAGTCATGATCACTTCGCGTAGACAAGAAGCGCAGGCTCCAGGCCTTCGAGGAAGGGTGCTTGAGGTGGATTGGTCGTGTGTGGTGGCAACGACGCATCTGCAACAGTGAAGTCAGACGTCGTTTCTTAGGGAATGCGAGTATTCCCTTCAACGAGCTGGTTTTTCTGCATCAGTTTAGGTGTCGCGGTTACGTCCTGCGCATGGCAGCTGAACGTTTACCCCACGACGCCCTTTTCGTTCGTGCAGGACTTGGCTGGGAGAAACCACATGGCGTGCAACCGTCCACCTGGGGACAATATTTGAAGTTGTTGACTTCACGTCTTTCCCCCGTTTGAGCCACTCGTCTGTCCGCTGAGGGACCAAAGGATGTAGAGTGCCGATGGCTGAAAACAATTCACGATATGCGCACAATTGAAACCAATAGAGCATCTGTGTACATAATTATTTAGATTTGGATGTTTAATGCTTAACGATTGAAAAAGACAAAAGTTGACAAAATAGCGTGTGCATTATAACAAAATGCTCTGCTAATTCTTTTATTGCGGCACAATTGCGGAAGTGTGTTGCTCAACTTCAGCTAATGTGCCATGATGAGGATGTGTTCATTAAACCTGTCTTAGTGATTTCCAAGGTTGCGTTTGGCTCTATGTCTACTAGATAGACTGCTGCGTAGATTAATACTACTACCATGCTAGCATAGGATGACTGTGCAATCCTTGGCTTTGTCATTTCCCCGACGAAAAATTGTTCCCTTGAAGCATTGCGGGAAAACGGGTGTGAATTTCTTCCTTACTTCGAAGTTGACTTCCAATGGAGTCTTTCGGCTCCCTGGTTCGGGACAGAAGGACGATGAACACGTACGGCTGGATAAACTAGTTGACGTGGCTAGGAGACAACTTCAATGGCGCTTGCGTTGTGAGTTTCTTTCCCCTTCCTCCTCCCGCTTAGTCTCCCCTCCAAACACGATATCATCTAATAGGCATAATATAACTTTCTATTGTGACACAATAGCCCGCTGTTAGCTCTCCGGAATGATGCCCATCCGTCACTGGAGACTCGGCTGGTGTGCCGTTGTCGCATTATTTTCTCTTACTTTTGTATTTCAACGCCCTAGCTGCGGTGATTTCCACCGGTATCTAACCGTTCTAATGAGGGTGATGATGTGAAGTTTTAATTACTTATTTGATTTTTTCCCTCTTCTGTTAATCATGAGCAAGTGGTTGAGTAGAGTTGATCTGTTGACGCTCTCCAAAGCTTATGAATAATCGAGAAACAGCAGACGCACTGCTCTACATTTTCCATCCAGTGAACATGCTACCGAATGTACCAGAAACGACACATCATCCAATGTGGAACAGTTGGGTTTACAGGCAAACCGGTAAACATCATCTGCCTGGTGCGATTGAAGATCCGAGTTATTAGTAGTTTCCTAGTGTTTCAACCTCATGGACGTACATGAAATCGCATGATAGCTTTGAGATTCCTTCGTCCGTAATTGATGGCATTCACCCGAGTAAAATGAACATAGCATCACGAAAACTGGTTTAGCCCTTAACGTACTTTTCCCAGCTGTCCTTAGATCAGCAAATGATGTATTAGCAGGACACGTACTGGACATCTACTTTTGTGACCATTCTTAGTTGCCAGCTTTCGCTTCGCTATCGTCTGTTTCTTGAAAACTGTTTAAAAGCATATTTTCTTAAGTTGATTAAGCAGCATGCGTCGTCCACAATGGAGGTTTTCTTGGGGTCCTATTTTAGCTAATACCGTCTTTACGGACACGCGTATTTGGCCCTTACTTTTATCACTGCTTATTCGTCTGCCTCATTCAGAGACCCGTGAATTGTCGGTTAGCTCCTATGGGATTTAATAGCTTTGCTTGACCCCCTATTGTATCCCATATAAGAAAGAAGCGTTTGTATGCATGCAACTTGGTGCTGGCTCCTCTTCGTGTTCTTCTTGCGGTCGTGGACTGCGAATAGTCGCCGATTACGGAACAAATTAAATACTATGTGGAGATGTGATCGAATTACGCCAAGTGATAATCCTCGAACCCGCAAACTATCACCCAGCGGTCCGCCAGCTTTACTCCCAGAGGTGATGAAAGCATTTGTCGCTGAGGACTAAATTTACCATGTAGAACGTTGCAACCTTTTAGCATCGGAGCAGTATAGATTCTTACATCAACGATCATTCACGTCCGATCCACTGATTTCAAGTGGTGGTTCGGCGGAAGCGGCTGACAGATGGACTAGAACTGAGGTCATGTCTCTTGACTTCTTTAAAGCCTTCGCCCGCCTGCACTTCCGCTTTCCGCTTCTCGGCTAGAAAGCTACGTGCTTTGGGATTCCGTTATTGAATAGATAAATAATGTTCTGCAATAACGATAATTGCATTCGTTCGTCTAGATCATGGATACTCTTTTCTAAGCTCCAATATTATTGCTTCGGTAACCCCCTTCAAAGGTGAATCGCCAACTTCTTCATTCAAGGACATTTAGTGGTCAGAGTTAGGAGCTCTTTGACTCAGTTGTCCCCAACCATTTTATCGCCACGGCCCGGTCAACTTTTGATAATTTTACCGCGGCCGGCAGAGCGGGATGGACGTTGATTGTTGATAATTTATATTGTTTTGATTTGATGAGTTTAATTCAATTGTAGTTAAATGTGCCTTAAATATAACGTACAGTTGCATCAAAAATGCATATAAAGTGATCTAGCATGTTAATTCAATTGAACGCTAAATCGAGGAGAACACTGGGCTTGTTTCTCTGCAACGAGACTATTTCATCTGCGAGTAATAGGAGACCATGACATCTGAAGTGTGTTGCTTATGTTCAGTTTATTCCGTTGTTTTGTTTTGGTTGCTGTCACTGCAGAATACTTCGCTTTACACTCATAGGATGTCGAAATGGCCATAGACTTTAAGTACCGTGGTGTCAATCTGAGGGTAATCCGGCATGACTTTAATCCAAAACACCGACAGAGTTGTTGTCTCGAACGTAGTTTTAAGGCCGATGTCATCTGCAATCTCCAGCAGTTGATCTTCTTCTTGCGGAGACATGGTAGCTTCACCTGATTTGTTGACAAATGGTCGCGGCTCAATTCCTTACCAGTTCGGACGTCTTTTGTGGTTGGGCAGTAGCGCTCGAGCTCTTTTAAAAGCAAAGACAGGTGATCTTGGGCCAAATGGGCGAATGAATGCTCAGGGTCAGTCTAACCTAAAATCCCCGCTAAGCTTCGAAACACCTCAAAAATGCCTGTGTTCACTAGCCGTCCCCACAACTTCGGTTTGGCTTTAGTTGCAGCTACATTGTCTGCCAACTTGAAAACAGCTGTCATTTTCCCCTGAAGCAATAGATTGGGTTCATTGAGCAGACTGAATTTGTCACGCAGGTAAGCCAGTTTTGTGACCCACACCTTGTCATAAAATGTGCTGCCAGCGGTTCGTTCTGTTCTGAGAGAAAACTTTGCTACGGCTCGTAAATCAAATACTCTAGCTGACGGTCTTCCTCAGGATAACCATCTTATTTATATATTCCAGTGAAGGCAGCTGTGCTCTTAGTCCATCTCCTTACAAGGCTGCTCAAACAGGTGTGAGTTAAGGGGAGGGTCTAAGTTGGAAAAGTCAACAATTGCGCGTTTTTCAAAGCTCGATATATATGTCTAGATATAGTCAGATCTTCATGAAAGTTTGCAGGGTATATCATTATTTATCATGCAAATAATATACGATAGAGAAATAAATATAAGTGTGTTTATAATTTTTTATTCACATTTTAGCAAGGTACCTAAATTAGTGATGCCCAATCGGTTGTTGTGGCGTTCTGGGTCCCATCAAAATAGTATTCTATGTATAGAGCTAAAATTTTATGCAGTTATTTAGATATAGTTCAGCTTTAGAATAAACTATACTCAACTCTGTATCTGAATTAGATCTTCCAATACTGATGTTCAGATTTACATAAAAATCTGAACTGAGGTTAAAAGTTGACCACAAGTGTAGGACACTTAAAAGTAGTTTATTCCATACAGAAACTAAAGAAGAGCATCTCCTCCAAATTGTATTGACTTTGGGTCATTAGTTTTGAAATTATCCTCAGAACGCTAACGTAAGAGTGAAAAAACGCAGTTTTGAGAAAAATGGCTTTGAAATTGAAGTACATGAAAAAATGAAAGTCATTTAAACTTTTCTGGTATATCGGTAATTTATACACATGTTGGTGATGTCCCATGATATGATTTACGTAGAAAAACAAAGCTAGACTACTCATGGGCACCAGCAAGAGAGAAATCTTCGATGTCTTCACACTCCCTTGAAGCCGCTACTCCATGCTGCCTGCCGACCCACTGTGATTATTGTCGCGGTCTTGTACATGTGAACACTTCCATGCTTGAAACTCGGTCTCAGTTTTATTCCTCTGGCTTTTTGCACAAGCGTTGCAATAGTTTGACAAAACTGAGGTGTCGAGAACCTTCGAGTTATGGCCATACACTGTGAGAACTGTGACCACGCCATTTTTGCTCTGGAACCCCCTTCTCTGCCAAGTGCCATCACAAGTGACTGTTACATTTTCTCCTTTCTTTTCCTTGATCTCATCTGCAGCTCTCTGCATACTTTCTAGGGCAATGGCCTGTGTAGCATGAAGAATCTTCTACTTACGAAGAGACCAACTGCTTTTATGCATATTTGAAGGCATGTTCATATTTCCAAGAACTTTCTTGCCATGTTTATAATTCCTTCCTATGGCAAAGAGGACAACTGGCTACTTTCCATTGACTTCATAAGTTTTCCCACATTTTGCAGAGGACATAAATGATACTTCATGCTGACACTGACAGTGGGTGAACTTTGAGGCCAGTAAGCTTCTGTTTTCAGTCACATAAGATTCGTTCTTGCGCAGAGACTGTACACTGAGGGCACAACAAACTGTTTACAGTTAACAAGAAGTTTAGCATCAATAAATCTAAAGCCTGTTAGCCCCCCACTTGTATCAAAGCTCAAACTGTGAATTTGGAGATCCAAGTTTGGTGCTAGAAGCAGATGTCGAAGGTTTATTTACATCAAACTTATCTTGTGTTTCTGGCACAGTATCATTATTGTCATCACTTCCAGCAGCTTGTTCTTGCTTCTTAGAGTAGCGACTGCCACAAAATCTACGTTTCCTTTGTGTATAAGCTACTTTTCATTTTCCCATAATTAGCGAAGATGTGCTCACAAAATCGTCACATACACGGGTGCTGTGTTTTGCAAAATCCAAGATGGCGGCTTACTAGCAACCGATTAGACGAGCTCGCTGATTAGTTCAAATGGAAATGGTTCTTTTAAACTGAAAGGTAATGCGGAATTACCAGATAGGCCTTGCAAAGTTGAATCGAATGCAACTTGAATGAAGTTTCTAGGGCGTCTACAAGCCGAGATGCAACATTTTAAAATTTACTCATATATAATGAGCTTGAATACATAGAAAAACAAGTTACACATGCTTCACAAAATGCTGAAATGCTGCATTATAAAAGATGCTAACAGAAAAATGGTTCGCAGATTTATATTCTAGGATGACTGCAGTTGACATTTGTATCGTTTTCCAAAATGGTCAAAAATTACAACTTTTCAGATTTTTCAGCTTAGAACCTCCCCTTAAGAGCGTGTGCTTTGATGTAGTTAATAACTTTAACGATATCAACCAATATGGTGTTAAATTCTGGTGACAAATTGTGGCTTGCCAGCACTTCCGTCTGAATGTTACAGTACGTAAATTGTCTCTCAGGTCTAATCTCATTAATCCGAGCAGTTAAACCAATCAGTCGTCCGGTCATGGCAGTTGCTTCGTCTGCGCATACGCCGGCACCAAAGGACCATTTTAGTTGTCCTGATATATAACCATCCAATGACTTACAAAGTTCTGCTCCTGTGGTTTTGGTTGGCAAAGATAGTGCATATACCAAATCCTCCTGCACATCTTCCTCATAAGGATATCGCACATAAACAACTAGTATTACTTTCTTGTCGATATCTGTAGATTCGTCAATCTGGAGTGCGTACCATGGTTATGTATTAATCCTCTCCAACAATTGTGCCTCGATGTCTTGGGCTATTTTCTCATTTCGTCCAGTCATAGTGTTACCAGACAAAAGAACATGTCAATTCGTGCTTACTCGTCAACCAGAATACGAGCAATTAAAAAGGAATGTACAAACAAGGTCACATGAATTCAATTCTAGAGCCCGTGTTTTCCGATGGCTTTTCCGTGGCTTATGCACTCGCATTCTAATGATTTGTGCCTTCGCTCACAATCCTCGGTCGCTTTCGTTATTAGGATATCTATAAGATGAGAAAACTATTCTTGGATACATGTGGATAGAAATAGGTCATTCCAATGGAATCGTTCTCAGTTTCACTAGGGACGCACTTTGAACAAGTGTGAACCATCGGTGTTGTGATCCTCATTCTCTGAGCTTATCCTAAATATTTGCTGGGCTATCAGTACGTTTAAATAGCTGTTGTCCGGGCGCCCATCTCTTCGCATCATGTACTGTGATCCAGGAAGTTGGTGGAGAACAAGTTCTCTGTGCTGTTGCTATCCTGTGGGTAGTCGAACCACAAACAATCTTCGTGATTGCGGTGGCTCATCCTTTGATCTACTGATACCAACGCACATGACTGACCGTAAGGTGATTGAAACTAACGATTTACAGTTTAGCTATATCTCTGTAGTATTCGGTAAGCAATTTTCTGTATGTGTGCGTGTGTGTGCCGTTTATACCACCGCTAATTCCGCTGTTGAATCAGTGGGAATAGTTTCCACCTTGATCGATTTCAGTTGCATAGGATGAAAATGAAGCGGAAGCGAGGGCAACGCTTTGCAACCAGCGTGCGTGAATTAGTACAGGAGCTTTTAGAAGAAGAAGAAGAAGTGAGTTTCCGGAACTGTCTCTTTATTTCCCTGTGCGTTAATCCACCATATAACATTTCACTGACTGTCACTTGGGAAATGTCCTCAACGTGTTGATTCAACGCCATTTCTCATTGACTTTGTAGCATAGAGTGGCTCGTGAGGAAGAACATTCGGATTTCTCAGACGACGATTACACTGTGCTCGGAAGTGTTGCATCGTCGAATGACAACCGACGTGGTAAGTGATGCTTGACATACACTGCACTGATTGTTAGTTTCTCAGTTCAACTGAGCAGGGATTAGCTTGTGTTGTAGTTCAGGGTAGAAGATCTTCCTAACTAGTTCTTTGGCACTGATTCCGTTATCCGGACGAAACACATAACGCATTGTCGGTGATTAAGCTTTGGTTTAACGAGAATGAATTCCAGTGTGTGATTACCGATGTTGTTGTGACATGTTGGGCTTAACCATTTTCACTAGTGATGAGGCCACTGTTGCACACTGCACTTGGTGTGTGTCGAAAATAGGTGTTTCGATTCGTACGAATCATAAAGTCGGTTGAAATCGGCTACAGAATGCCGGAATGCGTTGGATGTGCACCCGTAGTGCTGTGGGGGTCACCCATCACATAACAGTTCATTGAATTTTCAAGCAGTACGATGATGCATTGAGCGGAATTCTCTACGACGGCTTCCACATGTGATGGAAGAGTAGCGGAAAGCATCATTCGGTCCATGTCGGTAAAATGAGCGCCACTGCATTTGAAATGCAAAGTTCAGATGTCATTGGAGTTGATGGTGGTGATACTAGTGATACCTGGTGTCGAATATCCTTCACATGTAGGTAGGTATCACTCGACAAGCTTCTCCTCTGTAGACATACACGACTGCTTCCTCTTCTTCGTTTTCCTTCTTATGAACCGCTTGTAAACAGAGTTGTTAGAATCGGAAGGCTTGTTGTATTGTAGTTCAACTGTCAAGTTGAAGCCTAGGAGATTGTAAGTAGCATGGAAGTAGAGGTCCACGCTACAGTCTCGTGTTCGAAAACATGATTCACACTGAGTGAGATTGCGTTTCTTGCTCACTGGTGGGTCTTTGAGGCGCAAGCTCGAAGTCCGTCACCTGGCCAAAATATGTCCACTTCATCACATTGCCCCAATGGTCTTCATCATGCCACACCTGAAGTTCGTGTTCTGCGTTGTGTTTCTAAACATGGGTCATTTTCATTTCAGAGCCCAAATCGCGACTAAAGGGGCCGGATTAGAAGTATTTGGTGCACTACAATGAGAATAGTGTACAATTACCTATTGCGTGCGACAACCAGCACCAGAAATTGAAGGTGGGATGTCATTCGACTCGAATGGAGGGTCCAATCATACCCTCTTCCAACAACGCTTCCAATACATTGGTCTAGAATCGGTCTCAAATGAACAGCCCAATAACACTAGGGAGTGAACCATCGTCAGGGCTCGATGCGGAACAGTTTGACGTCCCTTCGCAGCAGACTTCCATATCCGTGGTGCATGGGACCTGTTCACAGTTACCGAAGCCGACTCAGTCACAACACATCCGGCTTGATCCCATCTGCGTTGAGAGCCATGCTACCACTATCCTCATCAAAGCTGAGGTCGACTCTTCAATATGTATGAGATGGGTTCACTGCCACCATTGCTCGTTGGGCGGATCATCATGAATGCATTGGGTCAAATCATCAAAGATCTGGATGCCGTATTTGGATGAAGCCATTCTGACAAATCTGAGACTATTTTAAGTGAGCAAGTGTGACGTACTGATATGACGTTTACAAAACCATTTCCCTTTCGAATTCATGCCAATTAACCTGTTCCGACATTTCCCGCAATGTATGGAATATTGCAATGTATTGCTCGATGTCATTTGCTTTCTCGAATGAAATTACCCACAATCCTTCTTACCTATGTTCTCATTCGGGGATACACTGAGTTGGGGTGTGACGTGTCAATGGTGAATTCATTTCAATTGTGCTGTCATTGTTACTGATTGGCCAGCTACTGATTATGCATGCGGCTCTGCGTACGTATTGGCTCACGCCACACATGGCAACCTCATGAATGATGTGGTGCATAGTGCATGAGATGATGGATGTCGTATCTACAGAGTGCAGTTGGTATTACATTTCGCACGTGATTGTGGTGGGTAAGTTTGTGGGCTGCCATTGTTTGATGGAATGAGGACGCGTCAGCATGATTGATCAAGTATGGATATGCAATCGCGTACAATGTTACGGTGGGATAATGTGGGGGGTTGACCGACCATATTATGCAGACATTTAGGGAAACGGCTTGATTCACGTGTCCGGATGCAATTACCAAGGAGGATGTTTGCTTGTGGCCAGCTATTGTTGATTCAGTTATTTACCTAGAGCCACCGAATTTAAGCTGACTCAGTACACGCAATTCACGTTTGTCCGAAGTGGTTTGAACTAGATGTTGACCGATCCGCATGAAGGAGTCTCGGCTCAGCTAACTTATGTGGTAAAGAGTGCATCAGATTTCAGCCTGAGGCAATCATTTAGGCGCATCCAGTGACCTTTGGTCAATAAGTAAACTCCAGTATCCGAATAGTCTCTCGAGTTCGTGTCCATCAGCTCATTAGACTGAGACGAGGAACATTTGATTTGGAACATGAGGGGTCACGTCCCCACATCCGATGTGCTTCCTTGAAGATCCGGATGAATGTAATACGGAGATCGGAATGTTTGCCTCGTATGTGGGCAGTGATGGTGAGATAGATCGATACTGGATATCGTCGGGGACAGGAAGACTCAGAGGCGCGCGTCTTCTTAATCTCATAACATCCACGAGCGAGCGGTCACATTGCCGTTTTCCAACTCGTACCGTTCGTCAATTCCCACGAGTTGATGGAACTGCCATACAGAAAACACCAAGCGTACCCCAACTCGAGTGGAATCGAATCCCGTGAGTAAGCGTTGCACACTCATTTCCAACGATTATTGCAACGTGTGTAGCAATAGATGACGTAGCGCGCTGCAATGTACTTTTGCGTCAGACGTCTGTGTCTGTTTGGAGTAACATCGAGCACACTTGCTGGTTGACTGTCTGAATGCCAGCTCTGTATTCATACCATTGCACACAGGATATTGTGTCGATTGGGTCGAGATCGTCGAAAGTCTATCCAGGCGAAACGCGTTTGCACCTACGTCACTATAGCATTTACCGCAAAGTTGCATAAAACGTCCAAAATTTTGCAAAGAAAGTCCAAAATTTTGCAAAGAAGGTCCAAAACTTTGCAAAGAAAGTCCATAATGTTGCAAAACCCTGTGCGATTCGCCAGCCGCTCAGAGCCAATCCTCTGACCTTAAGTGTGTTCTCATTGGCCGGATGCCAAGGTTCGGAGCGTTAGTCTGGGGAGGTGAGCGCACTGCTCGTTGACTGGGTGAGACTTGTGAATGAACCTTGGAGGAATGCACTTCGACGGTGCAACGGGCTTGTATGCGCCCCCCTCACGTCCGAAACGATGGATCACAATTGGTCTGAGAGCAATGAACAGCTGGAACATAAGCGCACGACCGAAACCATGTCTATGATTCTAACGTCGTCGGCATGCCTTCTCACGTTCGACAGAGTATCTCATCAGATATTCGTGACCGAGTTTTGGGCGCTTTCGTCAACGGTGATGACTGGCAGCTTGTGGCAACTGTGAACAACGTCAAATATCAAACAGCCTACTCCTGGATTCGTCGTTCTCTTGATCAGGAACCGAGTACTACGCAGGCGCGCGGTCGTAAACGGATTTTGTCGGAGGAAGACGTAGATGACATCCTGGATTGGATCGCAAGGGACTCAACTCTTACGCTACGGGAAATGCGAGTACGAGTACGAGCAGAAATGGACAAGGACATTTCGAAGTCAACAATTGCACGGCACCTAGATGGTCGATTGATAACTATGAAGAACATCTATCAGGTTCCCGAGGGAATGAACAATGAGCGAAACAAAGGAATACGCAGGGAATTCGTTCAGCAGTTTCTCCAATTTGAGAGCGATGGCAAGTTCTTCATTTGGATTGACGAAGCGAACTTCAACGTTTACTGCAAACGTACTCGTGGTCGGGCGCCCAGAGGAGTGAGGGCCTGTTGCAAAGTTGCCAACAGCAGAGGGCACAATTTACATTTAATCGGTGCACTCACGATGGAAGGGAAAGTGTCGATGACAACCCGGAGAGGCTCATTCACAGGTTCCCTATCTCTCGAATGGCTGCGAAGCTATTTAGACAACCTGAAACGGGAGATGGAGCTCCGGCAGGTTGTCGTGATATGTGATAATGCACCATGTCACACACGACTGGAAGAACTGTCGTCAGTAGATGGATTCGATGGAGTAACCATACTGAGATTGAGCCCATACTCTCCGTTCCTCAATCCGATCGAGAATGTTTGGCAGGTGGTGAAGGCCAGAGTGAAGAATGAGATGAGAGTGCACTACGAGGAACTTCTGGCCGGGGATCCCCAGAAACTCATGACGCAGATGGAATGGAGGCTGCAGTTCCTTGAACGCATTGCCGAAGCAGCCACCAAGGATATCAGCGTTGTGGGATGTCGTAATGCTATTCGACATATGCGTGTACATTTCACTAATTGTCTAGAAAAAAATGACATATTTTGATCACTTTGCTGGCCTATTTTTTACGTATCTGTTTGTATGGCAGGTTACTGGCAGCGCGTAGGAACGTGTGAGTATTCCCAGTGTTTTCAAAATATGTTTGCACGTACGTAAGTTTGTGTGTTCGTACGGGGGTTGAAGCGATATCTGATGTCTAGCGCAATGGAGTGACACGGGACCGACATCCAGTGAGCCATGCCCGAGTGATATGTTCAACTTATGGTCCTTTTCATGCTGGTATTCGCTGCGCCGTACTCTTTCATGATCAGCCTGAGATAATGTAGATACAGTTTCTTTGTTCGGAAAACTAGGATGTTTGGAAAGCGCTTTGTAGGACCAAGTGAGCTTGCCGGGTGAAGCAACCGTCAGATGTATCACAGTATGGGATATCAGCGTGGATAGTTGAATAGTAGTGAATACGAAATTACTGCGCACGTCATGTCAGGCTTTTCCAAGAGTGAGAGGAACTGCTAGATGCGAGTTCGCAAACACGTCCATTGCCAGACAAGATGTTGTCATTGAATCTGAACAAATGAATCGCGTGTTTAATAGTAACCGTCTCTGTGCGATGTTTGTCCGCTGTATTTGAGTGTACTGGCGCGTTAACCCGTTACCCGATTGGAAGTTGGTCTGTCAAGTTCGGAACCCACATCAGCCGGTTCGGAAGCTGTACTTTAGATTTAAAAGCAACCATTCCTACAGTAAGCCCAATTTAATTTGCGTGCCAGAAAGGCGCGAATAGCTGTCCAGTAAGACTTGGATACAGTCTGGCTTGTTCGGACGATCCTTGTTTGACCCAATAGCGTGCGTAAGCAAATGCGGGGGTAGTTGGCGTGGGAATGTTTCTACGTTGTTTAACGTACTGACATAACATCAGATACAGACAATTGACATTTTAATGACATTACTACCATCTATCTCAGCTCAGGAAATGTGGCTTGCGAAACCGCAAATTTCGCACAATTAGGGTTTTCAGACTTCAACCATGCGAACATCAGAACGTTATAAACTACCCACTCTGAAGATATCTTCGACGCAATAGGATATGTAAATAATACTAATGCCGTTCACATTCACCATGTGGTGTATTCCCTAGCTCGCACCCTTGATCCTTGGGTTCACTGTGGAAATATTGTTGCATTTACACCAATACCGACAATTGTCTACACTGCACACAGGACGCAGTCTCCATCAGCGATGTGTGCAGTTTTGTCCTTAGTTCGGTTGCCACATTTGACCGTAGTTTAACCCGGCCAGCGGTGAACAAGTTGACTGTGTTATTCTGGACTGGCTCAACGTCGTTCACCTTACTTGGTGTCCGGCCCCAATACGCTGCGTATTTTCAACCCAATTTCATTTACCTAGTCCAACCTTCCCATGAAAATCTCTCTAACCAGCCTTGGTCGTCGCGATTCCCATGAATGCACTTGTCAACGGAAGGGGTGGAGGGACATACATGGGCGTCGCACACAGAAGGTGCCACATTTTTCAAACCGGAATGTCCTAGAGGCCAATATTATGTGAGAGATGTGACTGGCCGGGTTAAGCTGAGTTCAAACGTTGCAACCGCAACATTGATGTTGATGGAATTAACGTTCCAGGTTGCAGTGTTGTGGTTAGTTCCCCCCATTTTGAGCCAGTGGTGACCTATGACAATATGGGCATGTCCATGAGTTGGATAGATGGGATTTGCCTTCAATCTTTTCTTCATCTACGCTACTTCTTACTGCACTCTTACTTAGCTTGAAGACCCACTGAAGGCATTTGGGAAACATGCGCACTTTGACGGCTTGGATAGGCGTTTTTCCTTATTCTCCATATAGTGCTTACTTTCCCTTACACAGGCATGAGGTCTGCAGGACATGGACCTAATGAAGGGGCAAACTGATGATGTCCTGCAACTACCCCACCCAATTTATGTACGCAATTCATCGTACCACTTGTGTGCGGTGCGTCATTAATTCTACTGGATTTATATTTCATCCTAGCTCCCTTTATTTCTAACTGAAGAGTGAACTCAAGGACAGGGCCTGTAGTGGAGTTCAGTCTTGGGAGGGTTTAGCTACCTTAAATTTCCAAATCTCCAACTGACCGATGGTTAATTTTGACAGTCAAGGCCCAAAATTTGCCTGTGTTGCAATATATAAACACATTGAGCACTTGAGGACAATAATCAGACTGGCGTTTGGTCACACGGGCAGTGTGAGTTTTGTCCACACTCGTAGGTGAGCAGCTCGACAATCCACCAAAATACCAGGCATGACCTAGACACCTGTTCCGGTCACACTCACTCGAGAAGATTGCTCGACAGGGAGTGCATTAAGCAATCGACTAAGGCTCATTCCTACATTTACACAATGGCTCGGTAGACCTTTCAGTCCCTTTCATTATTTACACTTACACTTACTTACACTTATTTACACTTATCTTCGGTAATTTTGTTGCGTTTGTAGCATTTTTAAGTAACTTGTGGACATTTCTTACTTATCGAGGATTCGTTGCTAACCAACTTACTTCATATGATAATTTAGGGCAGAGTTATGTCACCGTATATGTATGCGTTATTGCATTTATTTTATTTCAGCTTGTCGTTTAAAGTGAATGATTGTTGTTTGATATCCCCGGTGTGGCTGCGCTTGATGTGCATGTTGACAAGGTGCCTACCTGTCTATTACCCACTACCTCGTCCATACTGGCTCCAGGAGACAGTTGGTCGTTGCTGGAGGGAACAAGGTGAACGGTCCTTGTGGCCGTGCTAGACTCGAAGGAATGGAATTTATCCAGCTTAAAAAGACCTAGTTTAAGTGTAAGTTGGTTTAGTCCAACTGCGGTGAAGAAGCATCAAGAATGCAACATCAGCCTCAGCATGGGGCATATATATATATATATATATATATATATATATATATATATTCTTCAACACAAGCAATATACAATTGGTAGAGTGCCACAACACATAGCAACAAGAACAAAAAGGAGGATAACTGGTATTCAATGAAAGGGTTGTCTGTTGTGTGGGCGGACGCCTACCAGATTGCCTAGGCCGAGGAAAATGGTTGATTTAACTAACCCCGTCCCCGAGCCTTTTGCTCGTACGACTTTCCCAGCTGTGTAGCGAGATGATTCACGGACACCATTCTATAGGTACGTTTCAGGTCTACCTGGTGTCCAGTGCCCAAGATATCGGCCAGAATGCGGCTGGTATTGGCTCCTATGTCGCTTTGATGTAACCAACCTGCGCAATGATTGTTCACGTGTTTGGACAAGTGTCATTTACCTAGTCCAACCTTCCCATGAAAATCTCTCTAACCAGCCTTGGTCGTCGCGATTCCCATGAATGCACTTGTCAACGGAAGGGGTGGAGGGACATACATGGGCGTCGCACACAGAAGGTGCCGTTTATCTTCCACCATCCATCGTTGGACGAGCTGTTGGAGACCTTATCAATGCGAATAAATGTGTAGGTCCGTTTGTATAACTTAAGTTCAAGAATTAAAGGCCATCTGGTGAGCAACTGTTTTCAATGATTCATCCGCAGACCATTACGATCATGTGTACAGGCTAAGCAAATAAAAGTGACCCGGTTAGTTCAAGTTACAAAAATAACGTTAGGATCAGTGTCAGAGTCGGGAAAACGAATTAAACCTTAACGGGTCAGATGTGGACTGCGGAGTTCGATCGAAAGACGTCGATCGTTGTCTTCATTTTACTCTATCCAGAGAGAGTGAAATACCTGGACTACCTACTGAGAGCATAAAGACGGCTGGAATCATGGAATACAAACTGTCTCGGCCGTCGCAAGTGTACGAGGCTTGAGACTTTTGATTGGTGCAGGGAAATCTTGTACACACTTCAGATCCCCCTAGTGCGTAGTGCTCACGATATGGACAAGAATGGAGTTGCTAATGGGTGCTGACGGCATTCACGCTTATTTATCTGTTCAAGTGCTGCTGTGGTGGAACGTATATTGGTCGAACGGCGCGACACTTGTCCAAACACGTGAACAATCATTGCGCAGGTTGGTTACATCAAAGCGACATAGGAGCCAATACCAGCCGCATTCTGGCCGATATCTTGGGCACTGGACACCAGGTAGACCTGAAACGTACCTATAGAATGGTGTCCGTGAATCATCTCGCTACACAGCTGGGAAAGTCGTACGAGCAAAAGGCTCGGGGACGGGGTTAGTTAAATCAACCATTTTCCTCGGCCTAGGCAATCTGGTAGGCGTCCGCCCACACAACAGACAACCCTTTCATTGAATACCAGTTATCCTCCTTTTTGTTCTTGTTGCTATGTGTTGTGGCACTCTACCAATTGTATATTGCTTGTGTTGAAGAATATATATATATATATATATATATATATATATATATATATATATATGCCCCATGCTGAGGCTGATGTTGCATTCTTGATGCTTCTTCACCGCAGTTGGACTAAACCAACTTACACTTAAACTAGGTCTTTTTAAGCTGGATAAATTCCATTCCTTCGAGTCTAGCACGGCCACAAGGACCGTTCACCTTGTTCCCTCCAGCAACGACCAACTGTCTCCTGGAGCCAGTATGGACGAGGTAGTGGGTAATAGACAGGTAGGCACCTTGTCAACATGCACATCAAGCGCAGCCACACCGGGGATATCAAACAACAATCATTCACTTTAAACGACAAGCTGAAATAAAATAAATGCAATAACGCATACATATACGGTGACATAACTCTGCCCTAAATTATCATATGAAGTAAGTTGGTTAGCAACGAATCCTCGATAAGTAAGAAATGTCCACAAGTTACTTAAAAATGCTACAAACGCAACAAAATTACCGAAGATAAGTGTAAATAAGTGTAAGTAAGTGTCATTTTTTTCTAGACAATTAGTGAAATGTACACGCATATGTCGAATAGCATTACGACATCCCACAACGCTGATATCCTTGGTGGCTGCTTCGGCAATGCGTTCAAGGAACTGCAGCCTCCATTCCATCTGCGTCATGAGTTTCTGGGGATCCCCGGCCAGAAGTTACTCGTAGTGCACTCTCATCTCATTCTTCACTCTGGCCTTCACCACCTGCCAAACATTCTCGATCGGATTGAGGAACGGAGAGTATGGGCTCAATCTCAGTATGGTTACTCCATCGGATCCATCTACTGACGACAGTTCTTCCAGTCGTGTGTGACATGGTGCATTATCACATATCACGACAACCTGCCGGAGCTCCATCTCCCGTTTCAGGTTGTCTAAATAGCTTCGCAGCCATTCGAGAGATAGGGAACCTGTGAATGAGCCTCTCCGGGTTGTCATCGACACTTTCCCTTCCATCGTGAGTGCACCGATTAAATGTAAATTGTGCCCTCTGCTGTTGGCAACTTTGCAACAGGCCCTCACTCCTCTGGGCGCCCGACCACGAGTACGTTTGCAGTAAACGTTGAAGTTCGCTTCGTCAATCCAAATGAAGGACTTGCCATCGCTCTCAAATTGGAGAAACTGCTGAACGAATTCCCTGCGTATTCCTTTGTTTCGCTCATTGTTCATTCCCTCGGGAACCTGATAGATGTTCTTCATAGTTATCAATCGACCATCTAGGTGCCGTGCAATTGTTGACTTCGAAATGTCCTTGTCCATTTCTGCTCGTACTCGTACTCGCATTTCCCGTAGCGTAAGAGTTGAGTCCCTTGCGATCCAATCCAGGATGTCATCTACGTCTTCCTCCGACAAAATCCGTTTACGACCGCGCGCCTGCGTAGTACTCGGTTCCTGATCAAGAGAACGACGAATCCAGGAGTAGGCTGTTTGATATTTGACGTTGTTCACAGTTGCCACAAGCTGCCAGTCATCACCGTTGACGAAAGCGCCCAAAACTCGGTCACGAATATCTGATGAGATACTCTGTCGAACGTGAGAAGGCATGCCGACGACGTTAGGATCATAGACATGGTTTCGGTCGTGCGCTTTTGTTCCAGCTGTTCATTGCTCTCAGACCAATTGTGATCCATCGTTTCGGACGTGAGGGGGGCGCATACAAGCCCGTTGCACCGTCGAAGTGCATTCCTCCAAGGTTCATTCACAAGTCTCACCCAGTCAACGAGCAGTGCGCTCACCTCCCCAGACTAACGCTCCGAACCTTGGCATCCGGCCAATGAGAACACACTTAAAGTCAGAGGATTGGCTCTGAGCGGCTGGCGAATCGCACAGGGTTTTGCAACATTATGGACTTTCTTTGCAAAGTTTTGGACCTTTTTTGCAAAATTTTGGACTTTCTTTGCAAAATTTTGGACTTTCTTTGCAACTTTGCGGGAAATGCTATAGACAGAGTAGCTTATATGGTATGCTTAACGATAGGCGGTAGTTCCACAGTGTTTTCTACCGAAATCAAACTGCATGGTTCTCGTTCAAGTGAGGATATCTTTGGGCTATTGGAAATATCCTCATCGACAACATCGGGAAGTGACCGAGTCAATCGTGGGGGTAGAAAAAGTTTATAGAACAAGAGAAGCTAGTACGCCTTCGGACGAGCGTGTGGCACAGGCCAACTGGAACACAGTGCGATGTGTTTCTCGATGACAAATACGACCGGCTGTGCAACCAGACGAAAGTGGATCCGGACATGAATCCCGTTGGTGTGCATCGGAAGATTGGGAAGGCTATGTTGTCATGACCAGAGCACATTGCTTCATCCGTGCGACGTAGAGGCATTCGTACAACTGGCTAGATGTGGTTGGATGTGGACGAGTTCAGAGATGATAATCCCTAGTCGTTTACTGAATATAGTAACTCTATACACTAACTCTATACACTAGTGCACACGGGATGCCAATGGTCTAATTGCAACATCTACTTGTATGTGCCCGACCCATCGACCAGATCATCGGACAAAATGTGCACCAGATTAATCAGAGCCGTAGATATTCAGCTGAGAATTTGCCATCGTAACTTATCCGCGGTTTGCATTGGGTTGTATGGCTCAAAATCTGGGCCCCGTTTCATCTAGAATGCTAGCTTTATAGCATACTCTAAGTGCATGCAGATTTGAACCTTGTCACCATGTGTGATGCAAACACCGCATTCACTTGGTGCCAGATGTCCTGGAGGGCACAATGCTGGGGATGGATGTGAATTGCGGTTCAGAAATATTTTCAAGTTGTAAGTTGGAGTTGGCGAATCCGTTGTGTGGTTTGATTGTTACAAGCATCCTCTATTGAGACTTCGTTTCACTTGAGGTGCGCCTCGGTCATTCTGATCACAAGGACGGTATGTGAAATGAAATCCCCAACTACCTGCATTTGGAAACCGGTTAACATTGTTGAGGACACTGAGAATTATTGCCAGAAATGTTCACTTACATTGGGGCAAATTACTAGTGACTGCTTGCTCTGCTTGACATGAGAAACCGCTGTTCGAATCAACCAGGAAGCACAATGCTTGAGTACAATGTCTCCTTGTGATGAGATGGTATCAGCAAATGCTACAGCGTGTTACTCCGAGCTTAGGTGCATACGTAGATTCGACATCGTTCGTAGTGTATGAGACGTCGAACAATTAGAAGCTAATGTGAACTCAAGGACACCAAGTTAACCGAGAACCCTTAGGTCACCACGGAACTGATGGTGTGTTACCACCCCACACATTCTAAGACACATACAAATCATTGCTCCCTTTCTACCGGCTTTACGTTTTGCATTGTTTGTCAAGGTGAATTGACGCCGTGGTCTTTTCGTCTGAATTGACTGGCGTCGCGTGCTGATCGCACAGATCTTGTTCTGCCACTCATTGTCAATTTGCAACAATATTAACCAGATTAGACCTGAGAAACTACGCATAACATGACTTTCTTACGAAACGATCCCGTGTGACCAGACAAATACAATTCTTCCATCATGTAACATCGGTTGTTGACTGTGACATGGCAGTTATTGTCATTCGACGAGAGATGCACAAGGCCTTCCATTGTGTGCCACATAAACCTTTGTTGTCCGTCCTGCACTCTTACGGCGTCAGCAACGCAGTACTAATCTGGTTTAAATCCCACCTAGAAGATCGGACACAGAGAATTGAAATAGACCAGCAACTCTCCTCCTTGGGAGGAGTTACAAGCGGAGTTGTCCAAGACACTATTCTTGGGCCACCACTCTTCCTAATCTATATAAATACCATATGTGATTCTACCAAACATGGATGATCATACCATTTTGCGGACGACATTAAAGTCGTCTACTCATTGCCACCAGACAGTGTTGAGTCGGGCCTTTAGAACATACATGAGGACTTATCTGCGCTGGACTCTTGGAGTAGAAATTAGTCCATGCAATTCTCCGCTGAGAACTCACAAGTGTTTAGGTATAGATGCTGCCTAACTGATGACTCCATCACCCTAGTCGGTATAACCATCCCTAACTCCTCTTCAGTTACGGGCCTTGGAGTAATGTATTCCGCATCGCCTCACTCTTTCCAGCAGGTCTCATCTCAGATAACAAAGCCTAAGCGTTTGAACGCTTATGTCACTAAATCCGTTGTTCTACATGAAGGGAGACTGGAAATTTTTAAGCTTATTTTAATACCTATACTGGGGTACCGTACAGCCACCTATAGTCACCTGCGTAGTACGGATCGAATTGGTTTAGAAAACATTCAGCGTTCTTTCACGAAACTCCTTATTGGCCGGTTCACCACTCTGAACTATGAGGACCGCTGTCGCCGCCTCTAACTACACCCTCCATGGCTACGCCGCCTGAGAAATAATCTGGTTCTATTTTTACGAAATTATACATTGCCGGAAGAACACGACCGGAATAGATCGTGTCCTGCAGTATTCCTCAACCTATCTCACGAGAAATAGGTGGTACTCACTACCTATAAACGGGGAACCACAAGATCCGCTCTAACTTCTTCCTGGTAACAATTACTCACATATGGAACAAGCTACCGATGAAATTACGGGCAAATGAGCACCTGACTAAAATTACATTGTAGATTAAACTGAGCTTTAGCGGAGAAAGCACATTAACCAACCAGCGAGCTAATTTATGTTGGGGTGCGTTTGTCATCGAGAGGATCGGTCTGAGCGGCACTCCGCTCTTGTGTATTTTTGGAAGTCCATATAGCTGTGGCGTGGTTCATCCACTCGGCTTTAAACGGTTATAAGTAGCGCTGTCGATTACGTGATACTGCTGAAGCATTTCTAAGTGGCGAATGATTCGGGATTCGAAAGCAGTCACATCCCCTGCCTTCTCCAGTCATTTAAATTTTGTCGGATTTTATTCGCATGCGTCGTTGTCCTCGGGCGATTTGGAAACTGTTACGTAGAAACAAGCTTAAGCGTTCTGTAGCTAATCTCAGACTCGTCGCAACTGCCCAGTTGGAGACCGCGCGAGCCAGACTTGATGGCCTACTAGAAACCCATGCAAGCTTGTTGCCCGTAGTCGCAAAGTTGTCAGTCTGCTCTCGGATTATAAACACCCAATTCTGTAAAGTCAAAATCGATCGTACCAAAATGAAGGAACTAGCACGGCTTGAAAAAACATTGATGAACAACCAAGATGAGGAGCCATGTACTCGGGACCCCAGTAAGTATGTGATGAATTTGTCAAATGTGAAACTTGATGCACTACAGTTAGAAGCATTGTCTTTCGGGCTAGAGTACAGAGTGCCTCCTAGACGATTGATAGCATTGTTCATTGAGGCTCAGTTTGAGAACTTTTTTGATCAGTTGAAGGACCTTCAACCAACTAGTACCGATAAGCTTATATGGTTTAGAAACAAACTGACCGATGTTGCATATGAAGTAAAGAATGCGCCGATAAAAGGAAAGTGCGCGCTTACGAACAGACACCTACGAGCATTACGCGAATTACGCGATTAGGATGTCGTTGTAATGAAGCCGGATAAGGGCTCAGGCATTGTAGTCATGAACAAAATTGAATACTGTTAGGACAGCAGTGTGCAGCCGTTCATTATGTGAACCATGTTTGTTGTAGCCATTTTACTGTTTAGTATTCCATTGTTAACTTTCTCACTTCACTGAATTGTACTCATGCATGTGTCCACTGCGTTCCCGACACGCACACGTTTCGCTCAATCCATCACGCGCACAACACTGCTAACGCTAGACCTAATGATTGAATCATTGATGGCACCGATCGAAGCGCATGTGAGTGTGACCTTGATTACCCGGACATACACGCCGTTCGTGGTCTCACCAGAATACACACGTTGTAGCTCGTCATCCAGTGTTTTCACTCCCGACACGGTTGGTGCAGTTTTTGGCGACACAATACAGTGGCAACGGAGGTGGAATTCTATTTTGTGAGCAATGGCGATTCCCTTGGAATATCTACAAGAAGTGTTATCCCGACAGCAAGCACAGTTTGAAGCGTCCCAACAGCGCTTAATTGAAACATTGACAGCACGGATGTCGTTACAGCCAGCATCCACGGATTGGACGGTTTCCACTGCAGACAAGTTGGCGCATAGCATGGCAGAATTTCGTTACCAACCAGACGATGACCTCACTTTTGAAGCATGGTTTCGTCGTTATGAGGACTTGTTAAAAATTGATGGGCGTGGATTAGGCGATGCGGCACAGGTACGCCTTCTTTTGAGGAAATTGGGTTCACAAGAGTACGATAAGTACGCGAACTACATTCTACCAAAGAACCCACGTGATTTGTCCCTGAACGACACGGTGAAAAACTTAACCAGAATTTTTGGTCCTAAAACGTCACTTTTCAATGCAAGTTTCCGATGTTTTCAAGTTGTTAAACATCAGGATGATGATTTTGTGACTTACGCAGCAGTTGTTAACAGGGAATGTGAACGTTTTCAGCTTAGCACACTCACTAGTGATCAGTTCAAAACGCTCATTTTTGTCTGTGGATTACGTTCTCCGAAAGATGCAGAGATCCATACGCGCTTGTTATCTCGTTTGGAATGTAATCCAGATATCTCACTGCAGGATCTAGTACAGGAATGTGAGCGTCTACTGACGCTGAAACATGACACAGAAATGATCCAACGGCACAACGAGCCTTGTGTGGTTGATGTTCATGCCATTCCTACAGGTCCCAGACCATCGTACTATTCGGTGCGATCCTCCAACTTCACACTTCGAAACCGTCCGCCTAGTGCTTGTTGGCATTGTGGTCAATGGCCTTTTGCTCGATTTTGTGAATTCAGACAACATACATGCAAGCGTTGTGGAAAGGTGGGACATAAGGAAACCAGATATTTGCAGAATGCCCTTGGAAGACAGTCACGCAACCTCGCCAGGACTCCGAATTTTCAACGCTGTGTTTCAAATGTGGTGTTTGCAACCACCAGCCCAAACTATCAGTCATTGCGGAAGTATGTTACGATTATGATAAACCATGTTCCTGTTTGCCTTCAGTTGGACACAGCTTCTGATATTACGATAATTTCTGAGTCAACATGGTGCAAACTTGGTAAACCAGCATGTGTTCAAACTTCGCACGTCGCTCACGACGCGTCCGGCTCGGAATTGCCCTTTCTTGGACAGTTCAGTTGTGAGTTTTCACTTCGTAACTTGCATGCTAATGGTGTTTGTTACGTTACACGCTATGGACATTTGAACTTGTTAGGTATTGATTGGATAGACAAACTTGATTTATGGAGCATACCTTTGAACAGTGTTTGTGATAATTCAGATAATTTTTCACTTTGTCCCACGGATTTTCATTGTTCTGTTGCTCCTGTAACATTTAAAAACAGCACGGAAGCTCAATCCCACTTTGCCTCTAAGTACCCTAACGTTTTCGCAGAGGGTCTTGGAATGTGCTGTAAGCTAAAAGCTGTGTTATATCCGCGCACCGGTATACGTCCAGTATGTTGTCCCAAAAGACCAGTGCCATACGCTGCCGTTGCGGCAGTGGATGCTGAACTTAGTCGACTGGAGTCTATGGGCGTTATCAGTCCTGTGACCTACTCAGCGTGGGCCGCTCCTATTGTAGTCATCAGAAAGGCTAATGGCAGTTTGCGCATTTGTGCAGATTTTTCCACCGGATTAAATGACGCGTTGGAAACGCATCACTATCCTTTACCTGTTCCCGAGGATTTGTTCACAAGGCTTAATGGAGGGAAGATCTTTTCAAAAATTGATCTTTCGGCTTGTTCCTCTCTCCCTTTTCTCTGAGGTCGTGAACATCGGAGAGCTTCGGGATTGAACTGAGGAACTGCCTCCGTCTGGGATGGGACGAAATAACCAACAAGTACTTACCTGGACCATGGCCTCACTTCCACTCTAACTATTTGCACCCAACCACGGATGTCCAGTGAGGGTAGCTGGACACGAATTCTTCGCTCCCCGGCAAATATACATAATCAGAGAAGACTTCATGTGGTTCTGCGAAGGATCAACACATTATATTCAACAAGAATGTTTAGTACCCGCCCTACCAACGGACAGGACCCAGGAACGCAATAGGCAACGAGTTATTGCATCAACCAGCGGAAAAAATGGGACACAACCTGACTGCGAATAACCGAACAAACAGACTTTTAACAAGAAACATAGCCAGTTACAATTTGCCATTCAATGGATTGGTGGCAGTGTTCCAGGACGTGGTGGGTTTTCGCCTGGCAAGCGTTCTCCCTACAAAAAGCCACAAATGTCCGTTTAACAACACTGCAACGTGGCGTATGTGACTCGCCACCGAATAAAGTCACAGCCCATAACTTTACACTGGCAGGTCAACTAGCGTCACAATTCTACATGGGATCGTTACACTGGGACTTCTACATCTGTATATCCTGTTGTCGTTTTACATCCTACCATACGTTGCCCTTTTCCTTCCTTGTGTGCGGGCTCTTCCATTACCTTTCAGTGGATCATTCAGGTTTCTCAATCTCTTACTAGCTGAGGTCCCGTATCTCATGACAGCCAACTTAGTGTTTCACATTTTCAACATTGTACAGTTCCAATCATGGATATATGAACAATTTTCTGCGTTACTGTTACAATTGCATTATAATGTTTGTACCGTTGTACATATCTAATCATGCCTCCATGAGCGTGCCTCGCATAGTCGAGAATAAAATATTTATTTATTTATTTAGTGGTCGAAGATCATTCAAAAGAACTGCTCACTATTAATACTCATCGAGGTTTGTATCGCTACAATCGATTGCCTTTCGGAGTAAAATGTGCTCCAGCAATCTTTCAACAAGTGATGGACGCAATGTTATCCGGTTTACAGTGCGCAATTGCTTACTTGGATGATATAATAATCGTAAGCTCTACTGCTGAAGAGCATTACACGCACCTGAACGAAGTATTTTCCAGGATAGATGGATATGGATTTCGTGTACGTCCCGAGAAATGCCAACTTATGATGTCCAGTATCACATACCTTGGTTCCATTATTGACAGTTCCGGTCGTCGACCTGACCCGAACAAAATAAAAGCCATCAAGTTAATGCCACACCCTACGAACAAAGCTACTTTGCAGTCCTTCTTGGGTTTGGTTAACTATTATCACAACTTTGTCCCTCAAATGCATGAACTCCGGGCCCCACTAAATGCACTTTTGGCAAATGAGTCAGTGTGGAATTGGTCACCACAATGCCAGAAAGCCTTTGACGACATTAAACAGATATTGTCCTCCGATCTTCTTTTAACTCATTACGACCCAGGATTACCAATAATTGTTGCAGCTGATGCATCACAAAACGGCATTGGTGGTGTCTTGTTGCATCAATTCCCAAATGGACATCAAAAGGCTGTGATGCATGTTTCCCGCGCGTTGACAGCAGCGGAAAAGAATTACAGTCAAATCGAGAAAGAAGGACTAGCCCTGGATTTTGCGGTCAAGACATTTCATAAGATGGTACATGGGCGTAGATTTATTTTGTACACCGACCATAAACCTTTGCTGTCTATCTTCGGTACCAAACGAGGAATCCCTGTTCACACGGCAAATAGATTGCAACGTTGGGCCACCACTCTTTTGGCGTACGATTTCGATTTACGTTTTAAAAGCACGTCTTCTCTCGGTCATGCTGATGCATTATCAAGACTGATTGCAGAGTGCACCTCCAAAACCCCAGGTGAAGACAGTGTTGTATCAAGCATTACCGTAGATCCTGAGATCAGACAAGTATTCCAAACATGTGTACGTCAACTACCAGTAACAGCGGAGGCAGTCAGAGCAGAAACGGCAACATACCCCTTGTTACGACGTATTATGAGATACCTCAACACTGGTTGGCCATCACGCCCCTTGGACTGCTATGCTGAGCAGTTTCGTAAAAGGAGTTTCGCCTTAACCATCATTGATGGATGCCTGATGCTGGCCGATCGAGTTGTGATTTCTACCAAGCTGCAGCGGCGCGTTCTCAGCCAGTTCCACGAAGGTCACCCAGGAATCAGTCGTATGAAATCCATAGCACGCAGCTATGCCTATTGGCCATTTATGGACCAAGATATTGAAAATGTTGTTCGTTCCTGCAGCAGCTGTGCTATGGCAGCAAAATTACCTGTAAAATGCGAACTTCATTCTTGGCCGATCCCAAATGGACCATGGTCACGCATTCATACTGATTTTGCCGGACCCATAGAGGGATTCCACAACTTGATAATTGTCGATGCTTACTCAAAGTGGCCCGAAATTTTTCAAACAAGATACGCAACTACCTCTATTGTCTTACTACACCTACGTCATCTCATTTCAGAATTTGGAGTTCCCGAAAAGATTGTTTCAGACAATGCTTCGCAATTCACTTCCCAAGAATTTGCTGACTTTTGCCATTCTCATTGCATCGAACACATCTGCAGCCCAGCGTACCATCCGCAATCGAACGGGCAAGCTGAACGTTTCGTTGATACGTTCAAGCGAGCGCTGATTAAAATGGAGGGAGAGGGGAACATCCAAAAAGTCATTGACTAATTTTTGCAGATTTACCGTACTACGCCAGGCCCAGCAGTACCACAAAACCTATCTCCATCCGAAGCGTTTCTCGGTAGGCGCGTCAGAACCGTGCTTGGTACTTTGAAGCCAGTGCAAAACAACGGACAACGCAATGCTCAAATGGAGTTGGCATTTACTCGCCATCATGGAGCACGCCCCCGGCACTTCATGCCTGGTGACAATGTATACGTTAAGAATTTTCGAGACGGAAAGTCATCCTGGATTCCTGGCCGTATCGTTGAACGAGTCTCAGTTGTTTTGTACAAAATACAAGTAGATTCTGTCATATGGACTAGACACGTGAATCATATTAGACCCCGTGTTGAAGTGCAAGGGACTTCCCAGAGACGGGAAACTTCTTTACCACTGGACATTTTGCTGGACGCGTATCAACTGGGCTCATCAGAAGAACCTGTAGCGCTAACGGAGAATGCACCAACAAACCGAAGGTATCCAACGCGCACCAGAGCCCCAGTGCAAAGACTAGTGGTTAACCCAAGGTGTAGAGCATATGAATCAAATGTAGCATGCTATCCAATTTTCTCTAAAGGAGGGAGGTGTTAGGACAGCAGTGTGCAGCCGTTCATTATGTGAACCATGTTTGTTGTAGCCATTTTACTGTTTAGTATTCCATTGTTAACTTTCTCACTTCACTGAATTGTACTCATGCATGTGTCCACTGCGTTCCCGACACGCACACGTTTCGCTCAATCTATCACGCGCACAACACTGCTAACGCTAGACCTAATGATTGAATCATTGATCGCACCGATCGAAGCGCATGTGAGTGTGACCTTGACTACCCGGACATACACGCCGTCCGTGGTCTCATCAGAATACACACGTTGTAGCTCGTCGTCCAGTGTTTTCACTCCCGACACGGTTGGTGCAGTTTTTGGCGACACAATAATACATCGAAAAGATGAGTATCAAACGCAGTGACACCAACAAATTTAAACGACTGGAGAAGGCAGGGGATGTGACTGCTTTCGAATCCCGAATCATTTTCCACTTAGAAATGCTTCAGCAGTATCACGTAATCGACAGCACTACTTATAACAGTTTAAAGCCGAGTGGATCAACCACGCCACAGCTATATGGACTTCTAAAATTACAATGGACTTGGCACCTTTTCTCACCATGCAGGACATACTGAAAATATTCGGTCTTCAAGTGTCTACAGATGCCTTGATTTCCTCAGGTCCAAACAGTGTACGACATATAATGCAGGTTCACCGCACTCCAGCATACTTTAACTTTATGCTCGAAAATGCCACGCTTGAAGTTCCACTTGCAGGTGGAGAAACAAAGATGTTTATCGTTTGCTTTATCTCGACTTCGTAGATTTTAAATATGCCACTGGGCTATGACATCCGGATAATTCGCATCACCTAGTGCGTATTGAACGGAGAAGCTAACCCATTAATAACACTACCTGTTATTCTAAACTACTGCAATATTTTATCACACCCAATCATATGGCATCCCACATTGTCGTGACACATGCTATGTGTCTACTCATCTGGTTGCTATTATTTCTACACGCTAATTTAACTGCTCCATCACATTCTCCTGTGATTCTGTTGGTCACGAGTGGGTCGATCTACTGAGGTGATGGTTTGAAGCTTCTAATCAACATGTATACCCATGCTAAAGACGTACTGGGTGCAAAAAGTAGAAAAATCTCCGATCTGAACTGCTGAACTCACATTTAATAGCACATGACGCCAACCGGTGATCCCGGTCATCAGGCACCCAAATACTTCTGAATAACAAAAAGGCCGACTGGTTTCAGTGACTAGCTCACAAAGCAAACAAATGACCAAATGATGAATAAAATCCGTAGTGGTCAGCGTGTTTTTAAATCACACCAACGCATGACCAGATGGGGCGTGGAGATGCGGGTGAAACTTCTCTAAGATCTACTCGAAATGGAAGCAGGTCCCCGGGAGACGGTTCCATGGATGACCGTATTAGTTCACTTGTTCTTTCTTACCCTACTTCAATCTGCATTGAATCTGTTGTGCTCCTGGTTCCCAGTTACATCATCTTTACCGTCCTACTGTCTTACCGATATTTCCCACCAAATCATTCCTTAGACCGCGTCCTTGATCTTACTTGGGATGTCTTTCCTCTCTACGTCTAGGCGAGAAATCGATGGACTACTGCACACTTTCCTAATCACCCTGTATTTGGCATCTTCTACAAAACTACGATGCACTGAATAAGTTCTGAATTTGCAGAGAACAGGTGCTTATTTCTTTGTTTACTTGACTGTTATATTCTCCATTTCCAACATTAACTTTTCCGTGCATAGTCACGCACACCCTAAACATCCACCTACAGATGAATGCTGAAAGGAATGCGACTGAGTTCAACCAACATCTCAACCATCTGGCTGCGGAAAACAAAGCTTGATTAGGTCAATTAAATAATTAGGGCTAGGAATGTCTAGACTCCACGCCATGCCTTAACTCCCTACGATGTGAATACTGCTTACATCATTCTGATATAGCAACTTCAGTTTGATGATCCACTAGAGTTACCTTACCTGTTGTTATTATTGTTGTTATAATAATAATTGCTATTATCATTATTAGTATGGTTAATATTGTTGGACGTCTATCGACATCAACCGGTCTGATTGAATAGATATATTTGCCATTTCGCATTACCCCTGCATAATTCATAGTCATAAGTATGGATGGTGGGCACCAACGATACATCCTGCGTGTTGCTAGTTTGAAGCGCGCACAACTGGGTGGAACTGGAATATGTTCGTTGAAGACCGACCTTTATGCTGCGCCGCATACCGGTGTGATGTAAACTCGCACATTGACCAGCATTCGGCAGTAGTGACCGGTATCCGGCGATAAATATCTGCTTTACAATCACACTTCAGGTCGTGAGAAGGGTGAACTATACTGTATTCTGGCGTTTAATTCCCTTTGTGCTCAACATATCTCCGTTCAAAGCAGCCTGATAGAAACAGGGTATGCCTACTTCATAGCTGCATACATTCCATAGACATGCCGGTCAGTTCCCATAAACATGTGGGTGCTGTTCACGCGGGGTTTATTCACCCTTCTTGACAATCCGAGATGAGTTCAACGGACTGCTGGTCAATTAGACAGTAGATCATTCGGGTATTGCATCCGAAATGTCAGCACTCGCATCCGCATCCGCTTCTGCATGAGCTAACTGCTGAGATGAAGGGAATGCGATACCCACTCTGTAGAACGCAACACTGGTATGCCACCTGACACGTGTTGTCGTGATGTTGGCAGTCACGTGTATTCGCTCACTGCATGTGCAACTCGGCGCTAACTGGTGGCGCAACCTGTTTAGCGAAGCTGTCTGGTCGTACCCACCGATAGCGAAGCCGGAGTGCCATGCTAATTCATGGAACGTGTGCAATAATAACCATCGGGAATAAAGGGCTCAGAAGAGGCCTCATGACACTGCACTATGCTTCTTATGGTCAATCGATTCACCGTTGAATGATTTCTCATCCGACCTGCACTTGCAATGCAAGTCCAATCGCTGTGGCGAGCTGACGCAATGTCAGGTTGCCTCACTGACTCTAATGGACGCCACCACTAAAGCACCTAAATCTTGCATTGTGATCAAGGTAGTGTGTTCGCTGTGTCAGAATAGCACATCATATAAGGTCCCACGTTTGCTACCGGTTACACCGTATTCGTCGTCTGGTTCTGCTGCGTATCGAATCACTAACCCGGGAGTCGCGTATATTCCCATACTCGAACAATGTACATGAAACCAACAAATTAGGTGAACTAAGGCGACTCGCTATCGTCTCTATCTTACGTTCATTAAATTGACTCTGCTAGCCTTCCGAGAGTGCCCGCTGAATCCTAGTGCGCGATCGTCTCATCAGTGTGTCCTTCGAACCAATGATGCAGTCCGTGAGCTCACAACCGTGCCACAGCAAATTGTAAACACGCATCTCACCTGTCAGATGTACGCGGGTGCCGTTCTAGATAACCGTTGAGATTATGAGCAGCACAACCTAGTCGAATACATTCTGGGGAAAGACTAGTAGCAATACGCTCCACATCTTGTAATCAATATCTTGTACCGCGGTCACATGCCGTCACAATGACGAAGCCGCTCGTACTTAGTCGCAAAACACCTCTCAAGTTTGCTCGACACGTCTTGCGCTAGACAACCGCGAACGTCAAAGCATTTCACGAAGAATTACATGTTAAATGAGGGATGATGGGGTCTGGGCTGTGTAGACAAATTTGGTCCATCAGTGCTAGCTGGTTGATTCGGCAGACGCACAAGCGAGAAGCGACAAGACTGTTAATACTTGAATGGTAGTATTAGGCGCACCTTGGCTTTATTCATGATGTAAAACAACAGATTGCACAAGGCAGTTCGATGTGAATGCGCTGCATTTCGATTGCAAACTTCCGGAGCAGTCGGACTGCCACTGGTGGTTACTGCTCGCCTGGCAACCCAGATATTATTCATACATCTTGATGACCAACTGATAAATAGCAGGTTGCTTCTGATCTCTTACTGTGCAATGCAACTAAAGAACTGCCATTGTGCTTTGTGAACAATGGTACGTTATATCTGTTTAAATGCCAGGCTTCTTCCATGATCGTGGAGAGTTTATAGTTGGACATTCACGACATATGTGGGCGAACTATATCACCACTTCACAAGTCGAGTATATCCATGAGTTTGATACCGCGATTTCAGAGTTACGATGAACTCAGAGCAAACCAATATGTGCGTTCTTATAATTTTCTATTGCTCAAGCAGTGTGCTCAATTGGGTTACTCCTCTTACAGTCAGTGTTTTCAGACAATTGCCTACTATGTTTTTGTCTCACCAGCTTGCTGCTTGATCAGTGTTAGTTACACCAATATATCTGACCTAAGTATTGAGTGTGAGTATCCTTCAATATGATAATCAAACTATCGCATGCTGCACAATCTCTGCAAGTCAGTCGCATGAGCGACTTGATCTGGAACCATGGAATTACAAGTTTCCTATTAACATCTACGACGTAGTTCCTAAGATGATGATCAACTGACCAATTAGTCAATTACCGGTCGCGCACATGCACACGGCAACTGCTCGCTTGTGGTATGCTACTCGTGTCTCTCACGATTCATTAGACGCGTGCACAATTATCGTGGTATAACTGCATTTTCGCCCCGACAACGAGTGCACTGTAGCGTTTGTATGCCTTCAACCAGGCAATGAGCGCCAGCATTGCGTCACTGCTCTCATTCCGCACAACGAGTCGCCCAATGATCACCACCCGGTAACTCTATACTGGCACGGCTGACACGGTGGCAGTGGGATCAGTTACCATGATATCGCGCATTCGGAGCAGTCAGAAATCGATGCGGCGATTGTTCCACTGTCGCAGTTCCATCACATGGATGTGAGGTGATACGCACTCCAAACTGCGCACTCCACATTCTGTGTCATGTCGATTTGCAATGTTCACTTGTGGATAGTGTAGGACAGACTGGAACCCGGAGCGTGGAAATGGCGAGCTGGAGAGTGCACCACCACCAGGCGCACACGTATGGTATACTGCGATGGTTGCAAACTCATTGCTAATAAGTTGTTTATAATTCTCCTCATGTGTTGCATTCCAACTTGCAACCACAATTTGGTTCACGACTTGATTTGCACAGAACCTCGCTGATGGAACCGATAGGGACCGTTTGGAAGCGTATAAGTTCTAGCGATGATGGGGATTCGCTTTCTCTGCGTTAGTGTGTAGTGTGAATGTCCGGAAGTACCTGGAAACAGTTGCGTAGTGGCGAAGTAGATATTTTGGCGACGAAATCCGTGGTAGACGCGAAATTCATTGGCGGCCGCGGATTTGTTTACTATCAGCGGTGCGTTCGTCTTGAAGAGAGTTCTTAATAGATCCATACAACGCCACCGCGATCAGGTGAAGGTCATCTGTCCGCTCAGCATGGTTTCCGGAGTGCACACCCGTGTGCCTCCAACATGTTTGTGTCCGGTGAAAAATGGGCTAACTCGTTGTATGGCGGCAGTCTCCTGGACGTCGGATTAGTTGGCTTCAGGAAAGCATCGGTTAAACTACCGTTCTCATGACCAGTGGAGTTCCGCAAGTCACAAACCTGAGTATTTCATTCAACGACGGTCTTCCATCAGAGCTCCTAAAGGATTGCCTGCCATCTACTTTCGGCATAAATCTGTGTTTAGCAATGTTGAAACTCGAAAATGCTGACCGATTGCAAGCGAACCTCGACCAGATGCACAGGTGGTCATTAGAGTGGCAATTGCCCATCCATTATGAAAAGCGCTCTGTTCTCCCTATCCGTGCTCCTTGCCATACGGCATTTGCTCAGAACCGCTGCTTGTGAGGAGGATATTGGTGTACTTGTGTCTCCTGAGTTGTGAACAACCCAGGACATTTTGAGGAGGGTAGCAGCTGCTAACAGGATATTCGGTGTCAGAAGGAGATCTTTCCCCGATTGACTCCTGAGGACTTCAGACTCCTCCTCACTTCCCATGTGCATCCTATCTTCGAATACGGTTCACACCAACATGTTCTCATAGAGAGGATCCAACGTCGACGGTCCAAATCGATCTCAGCGATCCGGGATTTGTGCTGCACCCAGTGACCTCGAACGATGAGCATGTTTCACTTGAATCTTTCTCCTACTTCTGAGCTGATTTACATCAGGCATCACAACTCAAGAAGTTATTTCAGTGTTGATAGTTCTACACGGGGTAACTCCTGAAAACTGTTTAAGCATAGCAAGCTCCGAGTCCATCCAGACATTACCTTAACAGCCGTGTGGTGACGGACGCGAAAAATTTAGTTGAGCCAGTCTTCAGCGCACAGCGTGAGTAAGCGCGTAACATGTTGTTTCCGCTGCAGTCGTGATGGTCCCCGAGGGGACGACGTATCGCAAGGATCCGCGCTATCCCTGCTTTGAAACGGAACTTATGGAACTGGCGCAGCATATTCTGTCCGCTCTCAACCACTTCATTAAACTCCAATGAATCGCGTCAGTGGAAACGCAGTAGCGCACTGGAGATGTCGCGTCTCTGCATGCAACATCCATTCAGAGAATGGAAGCGCAGTTGACTGGCAGAGCTTAGCGGTGTGAGGCCCATAATTGGACCAGCGCAATAAGACCTTGTATGATTGCAAGCGTGGCACCAATTTAATTCCCTACATAGTAGGTTTGGAAGTGTCACGGTGGCGAAACAGCTGACTACGATGGTGCACACTAACGGGGCGAGATCGGCCAAATCACATGAGCGACTGACAGACTCGTTGTCATGGTCAAACCGGAAGCTGAGGAAATCAGACCGTCATCGCCGCTCGGGTTGCTATGTTTCGGACGTGATCCTACCTACAATCAGACAGTGATGGCCGCTACCAAACTCGAATCTGTTCAGAGATGTGAGTCACCTCAGTGATAGCAGCGAGGTAAGCGCATGTGACCTATAAAGGTAGCCATGTTCTGTGCCTAATATACTTCGGTCTAGCAGGCTCTGCGTTTTGTTTTCCCCGGCTGGTTGGTAGTGCAGAGCGACAGATAGGAGAAAGGGCAGCGTTACAACAGGAAGCACCTGTGATGTACAAATAGTTACAGGATGTTTGTGGTGCATGAATTTGTATTCGAGGTGAACATAGCACAGACGCTCACACAGCACCCGAATTAGAAGTGTCCCTTTGCAACTGTGCGTGAACATTGGTTGCATGTGTGTAACATACACTCGGGAGATTGTACTCAGAGTGTTTGCAAGAATCCCGTACCGGCTATTTAAACCAATGAGATACTGGGCACCGAATTTGCTCAGTTCCTGAGACAGTGAACGTGTACTGCGGTTGTGCCGGCTGGGCGTACAGGTGTTCATTCGCGAAACATTTGCTCTTTCCGAATCGACATGCTGAATCGCATTGGCTAGTATTACGTTCAGAATTGGTGATAGATCCTATGTATGCGCTGTGATATCCCCAGGTGCTGTTTCCTCCTGACACAATGAGCGTGTCTGCATCACCCGGACTTTCGACATCCAAATAAGAAGCAGAATAGGGATGGTATTGTTCCCATCCGAATCCCATCAGAATTGACCATTGGGTCCTGCATAATATTTCCAGATGTCACGCAGATTCTTGCGCCGAATAACATCACGGAGAGTTAGAAGGTAGAATGCCATCTATGAGAAATCAATCTGGCACCTGCGGTAAACGTGCGTGTCACTACTGCGTGGGCATTACGCAAATTGGCTCATAATTAGGATGGCGATTCTCCACCAGGCGCAGCGTTCAACTTAGTGATAAATTGATCTCCACAACTCATCATCATCATCATCATCATCATACACGTTAGCTAGAGGTGGGAAACACCTCAGCTACTGTGCCGCAATACAAAGAAAAAAGGAGAGAAAAAAAACAACTGGTGAAAGCTGGCTGAGCTACCGGTAACGGATGGGCATCGTTCCGGTAAACTACCAGCCGGCTGCTGTGCATCAAAAGATATTACTATGCAAAATTATATAAGGCTAAGTAGTGAGATCGTGGTTGGAGGGGGAGGCTAAGAGGGATGGGGTGGGACAAAGAAACTCACAGCACGAACGCCCCTGAGGTCGGCTCCTAGTCATATCAGCAAGTGTGTCTAACCAAACGTGTTCATCGTCTTTCGGACCCCAACCAGGGTGTCGAGACGCTCCAACCGAGGCCAGCTTCGAAGTGAGGGCCTTCATTTCTCTGGACCAAGTCATCGCTTGGCCACCCCTCCTCTTCTTCCATCCACACCCCCGGCGCGCAAACAACACACGTCGCGGAAGTCGGTGAGCTGGCATGCGTAACACGTGGCCGAGCCATCGGAGACTGATGCGTGAAATAACGGTGCTGAGCGGTCCATTTCCTTTTCCTGTGCCATAAACATGGCGTCGAACACGCTCGTTACTCACGCGGTGTTCCCACCAAACGTGAGCTAAATTACGAAGGCACCGGTGGTCGAACGTAACTAGCCTCTTCAGGTCCGCTGCTTTAAGCGGCCAGGTTTCACAGCCGTACAATAGGGTCGAACGTACTGCTGCATTGTACACTCTACCCTTCAGGGTGAGAGTGATGTCGCGCCGGCGCCATAAGTGGCGAAGGTTAGCAAAAGCGCCCCGAGCTTTTGCTATACGATTCGTGATTTCATCTTCAATCCCACAGGCGCTGATACAACTTCCCAGGTAGTTGAATTTTTGAACGACTTCTAGCTGATCCCCACCAAGGGTCAGCGTAGGAGGCGGTCCAGACCAATCTTGGAGAAACGCTTTGCACTTCGAGGGTGCGAAGCAAAGCCCGAAGTGACGGACAGCTAGTGCTAATCTGTCCAGTGCCGCTTGGCACGTTTGTGAGCTATCACAGATGAGGGCAATATCATCAGCATACTCTAAATCAAGAAGTCGTTCTCCACAACTGCAAACAACAAATGGTATTCCCCAGTTGACCGAACCATCACCTACCTGGAGGTTTCTGCTCCATGTCCCATCGACATAGAAACGAGGTGCGACAGTTGGCCTAATCCTCTAGAGGCGTAGACAGTGAACATTTGTGCACCCACATTCCTCGTGGTTGCCTGACTTGCGACGCTGTGTTCGGAAGCACATGGAACACGTAGCTTGAATGTTCACCCACAGTTGTCGACATTCGGTGTGATTGCAGTGGATAAGTGCGGGTGGCGACGAATCGGCGATGGGGAAATTAACATAGTCAAGCGAGTATCAACCTGTTGTGTGCATGCAGTCTTTTTGTAGTCCCGATGTCAGCCCGAAGTTTTGTGCCTGATATAGCGCGAAGTGTCATTGATGTTTCATTTGGTGTAATAGTGCCAACACCCACCATGACGTGGACCCACTATTGCGGGTTATTTGTTAAGCACAATTTGCACACCATTCAGCATACTTGGGGAATGTAACCATGCGGACTTTTGGCTGTGACTATACCACGTGGAGACAAATGTGCTGTTGGAGATGGGGACCGACGTAGCACAATGCGTTACTATGGATGTGGCGTGCGCATTTCATAGAACAATGCATTTGCACGATGGGAGCGACCTGAATCCCATTCAGCTGTGGAAAGTCATGAAGCAGCTATCGAATATGGTGTTCTGTACGGAATGACTATCATGAATTGCAGGTGGAATAGTTGGGTTCGAATTGCCATTACTTACGGTTGCTAAGTAGCGAATGCATAAACTAACTATATAGGATGTGAGATATGTAGTGTGGAATGGCATTTGGTTTTTAAGTAGGGGGACTGGAAGTGGCAACCCTTGGAGGAGTTTCGAATTATTCGGCTAATTTGCCGCAGCAACGTTGAATGCAGTCCGAATTCACGCAAGATGTGCACTGCAAAGTTACGAAACTGACTGATCCGAACCCTGCTCGTGTTCGGTTGCTCTCTGCAGTTAAAGCATACCCGAACCAGACTCGAAATCGGGAATTTGAGATGGTTGCTTGGCGACTCCACAAATGGAATACAGTGTTCCACGCCGTGAAATGGATGACCACACTCGAAAGTGCCACCACCTCGGCGCTATGCATTAACGTCGATTAAGTCACCTATTCGATACTGGCATCTGTCCAGCGAACGGATGAGCAGGTCAGTAGATAGTGGTGAGGCGAGCATGTGCTTCGCACTGTTCAATATCCGGGAGCGACCGTACACCCGTGCATCCCCGGGTATTCACGTAACTTCAGTGATATCAAAGAACTCCGAATTCACGGGTTCACAGCAGAGTTTTCATCTTTCCGTGGTTGGCCGATAGACATAACCTCTTCAACAATGGACTGTGCAAAATGTGTTCCAACTATAGGTTTATAACCAATGAGCAGTTGAAATTTGAGTGTGAGATAATATGTAGATGACATGTAGGTTTTACGCAAGCACGCACGCACACACACACATGATACTACTGAGGAGGCTTGCACATTAACCAGTTGACAAGTAGAATGGAGTTCGCTGATCACGTGCGTGGTCAAGACATTGATACAAGCGTTCTGTTGCCTCAGGCCGTGAACAGCGATTTCTCAAGAACGAGGCCTTCTTGCTGCTCGTTCGCCAGTAATAAAATGCATGCTCTGTCTCAGTTATGAGTAACACCTGAAATACTCATGTGTGCGAACACCCATAGACCAGTGTGTGTGTGTGTGTGTGTGTGTATGTGTGTGTGTTGTAAAACGTGCGGCCCTCCGGCAGAAAGAACAACAGGTGGCGGCGACACGAAAATCTTTATTGGCGAGAATTGCTTTCTTTTCATATCAGATATGACCATTTTCTGCGCCCGTTTCTATTCGGCTACTACACTTTCATGCATTTGTCTCCATTTGCCAGTGTCCTTTGATCCAGGGCGTTTCGCCTCCAATCGTTCGGTCGTAATTCGTCCATGGCATTTGCTACAATTGGTTCCCCATGCTGTGTCTTGACGATCAAAAACCAATCGGCCGATGGGTTTCGGTTCAGTGCCTGCTCTTTCTGGCCTATGGACGGTCGTTCGCGTACCGGATTGACGTGACGCTGATTGGTCAGGCGTCTGATGCAAGTCCTCGATCCCCTTAACGTCGCTTACTCGTTTGCGAGCCGTCTCGGGTTTTGATTGGATATTCGGACCACGCTTGTTTGCCAGACGCTTTGCCGAGCCGTTGGTCTGTTCGTCCGATCGGTAGCTTGTGTGCGCCACTGGTTGGCGGTGCCGCGAACTGATTGCGATCTCCGATTGTGTTGCCGATTGGTGGAAACCAGTTCGCGCTGTTGGCTGGCGGTTTGGCACGTAAGCTACCATCACATGTGTGTGTGTGTGTGTGTGTGTGTGTGTGTGTGTGTGTGTGTGTGGAGAAAACAAGGTGATCAATGTTGCGTACATGACTAACATGCTGATGTGCAGATTGCCAGTAATGATTTGAAACCGACTTTGTCTAACTTATTGAGTACGCTGCGTGTTTACTACTAGCTGGACGTCGACAACTGTATAGTTACTTATCTACATCGCATCGTTTGTGCGTGTCCATCATTGTAATAGATTCGAGCATTCTCACTGTTGCGATTTAGCGTTAATAGCCATCCGCCTCCAGTACAGTAAATGCATATTGTGTGAATAAATCACGGGAACAAGAGACTTGGAAGATGAGTCCGATTTGATGTGCAGTGGAAATGCTCAGCGAGATTATTCGTGCATATGTAGAGAAATGCTAACCACTGAGACAAAGCTAAGCAGAGTAGCACGATATATAAATGAGGGCGATACGTTCAATATAGAAAGCTTGTAAGTCTTAACCATAGCGTTAGTTTCTCACAACATGTCATCTCGGCTAGCGGCACGTTAACAGGCCAGCACTGAGCAACTGACACTGCAGTACATACCTTGTGCTGGTGAGTCTAAACAACTCTACTTTGTTTCGCAGTTGATCACGCAACACCGGGGTAGTGTTTCTGAGTTTGCGATCCTGTGCCGTTCATCTGGTTTCCCACTACTAAAATTGCAAGCCCAAGTACAAATTCGTAGCAGTGACCAACAATCCTGTGAGGAAAGTTGGATAATCAACCGAAGGATGGTGAACTGCCACGTTGGTCATCGATTTGTTTTCCTAAACACGTTGTTCGAACAATGGAAATTTTTCCGAGCCATCGTGACGGTAGTACAATGGTGGAGTACAGCAATGCCAACACACAAATCACTTATCACATCAAGATTCGTTGGTGAGACCATTCGGCTCATGAGAATTAACCCCTCTGCCGGATTCGTCTCCTTCGTAGCCGGTGATTGGAATTTGAGACACACCCATTGATCAACCAGAGTGGGAGTACGATCGGTTAACTCATCACAACCTGTGACCACCCGGACCAATCAAATGGCTGCGCTGAGATGAACATGTGCTCCAGCTCCGCCGGCCTATACGAAGCCAAAGATCGCTCGGATGGGAGCACTGAGGATTCATTACAATCTTCCACACAGACACTCATGCACTCGAGAGGAATATTGCGTCGCCTGCTTGGTGCAATGACGGACCCAGTTCGGCGTGCGGAGGAATTACGAGTGAGTCCACGAGTAAACATTGATGAGAACATGACTTAGAGTGCGGTGTCTTTCGCCTCACTGGACGGAGTTTTGCTCAACCTGCTACTGGGATGTAGGCTATGTTTGAAATTGGTTTCCTCGTATGGAACGTCAGCATGTTGGGTACTTGTATATTTTTCAACATCAATTCCACAACGGACGTCCGTCAATATTTCGATGATGCTTAATAACGTGGCTAATGCACTCGCATTCTAATGATTTGTGCCTTCTCTCACAATCCTCGGTCGCATTTGCTATTAGGTTACCTTGTTGATGACACACTTTTCGTGCATATATGTGGATAGAAATAGGTCATTCCAATGGCCGGTTCCCAGTTTCACTAGGGATGCATTTGGAACACTTGTGAACCATCGGTGTTGTGATGCTCATTCTCTGAGCTTATCCAAAATATTGCTGGGCTATCAGTACATTTACATAGCTGTTGTCCGGGCGCCTATATCTGCGCATCATGTACCGTGATCCAGGAAGTTGGTGGAGAACAAGTTCTCTGTGCTGTCACTATCCTGTGGGTAGTCGAACCACAAACAATCTTCGCGATTGCGGTGGCTGATTCTTTGATCTACTGATACTAATGCACATCACTGACCGTAAGGTGATTGAAACTAACGATTTGGATTTTATCGATATCTCTGTAATATTCAGCAAGCACCTACCTGCATGTGTGTGTGTGTCATTTATATCACTGTTAATTCCGGTGTTGAAGCAGTGGGAATAATTTCCACCTTGATCGATTGCAGTTGCATAGGATGAAAATGAAGCGGAAGCGAGGGCAAGGCTTTGCAACCAACGTGCGTGCATTAGTACAGGAGCTTTTAGAAGAAGAAGAAGTGAGTTTCTGTAACTGTCTCTTTATTTCCGTGTGTGCTAAATCCATGATATAACTCTTTGCTGACTGTCGCTTGGGAAATGTCCTCAACCTGTGCATTCAACGCCATTTCTCATTGACTTTGTAGCATAGAGTGGCTCGTGAGGAAGAACATTCGGATTTCTCAGACGACGATTACACTGTGCTCGGAAGTGGTGCATCGTCGAATGACAACCGACGTGGTAAGTGATGCTTGACATACACTGCACTGATTGTAAGTTTCTCAGTTCAACTGAGCAGGGATTAGCTTGTGTTGTAGTTCAGGGTAGAAGATCTTCCTAACTAGTTCTTTGGCACTGATTCCGTTATCCGGACGAAACACATAACGCATTGTCGGTGATTAAGCTTTGATTTAACGAGAATGAATTCCAGTGTGTGATTACCGATGTTGTTGTGACATGTTGGGGTTAACCATTTTCACTAGTGATGATGCCACTGTTGCACACTGCATTTGGTGTGTGTCGAAAATAGGTGTTCCGATTCGTACGAATCATAAAGCCGGTTGAAATTGGCTGCAGAATGCTGGAATGCGTTGGATGTGCACCCGAGGTGCTGTGGTGGTCACCCATCACATAACTGGTCATTGAATTTTCAAGCAGTACGATGATGCATTGAGCGGAATTCTCTACGACGGCTTCCACATGTGGTGGAAGAGTAGCGGAGAGCATCATTCGGTCCATGTCGGTAAAATGAGCGCCAGTGCATTTGAAATGCAAAGTTCAGATGTCATTGGAGTTGATGGTGGTGATACTAGTGGTACTTGGTTTCGAGTATCCTCCACATGTAGGTAGGTATCAGTCGAAAAGTATCTCCTTTCTTAATGTGCACGACTGCTTCCTCTTCTTCGTTTTCCCTCTTATGAACCGCTTGGAAACAGAGTTGTTAGAATCGGCAGGCTTGGAGTGTAGTACTCCAAATGTCAAGTTGGATTCCAGGGGATTGTAGGTAGCATGGGAGTAGAGGTACATGCTACCGTCTCGTGTTCGAATACATGATTCACACCGAGTGAGATTGCGTTTCTTGCTCACTGGTGGGCCTCTGAGGCACAAGTTCGAACCCCATCAAATGGCCAAATCATCTCCACTTGATCACACTGCTCCAATTGTCTCCATCATGCGACACCTGGAGTTCGCGTTCTGCGTTGTGCTTCTAATCATGGATCATTTTCATTGCAGAGCTCAAATCGCAACTGAGGCGGTCAGCTGAGGAGGACGTGGTGCACTATAACGGGGATAGTGCTCCATTGCCCATCCCTTGCGTGCGCCAGCAGGAGCAACTGGGGAAGAGGGAATACCATCCGCTCCGACTGGATGGTCCACTCCTGCCCTCCACCAATAGCGCTTTCACGCCTTGCGACTTGAAACGGCGTCAGATGAACAGTCCATCGACACCACAGACTGAGCCGTCGTCAGGGCTCGATGCGGAACAGTTTGACGTCCCTTCGCAGCAGACATCCATCTCCGTGGTGCATGGGACCTGTTCCCATTTACCGAAGCCGACTCAGTCACAACACATCCGGCTTGATCCCATCTGCGTTGAGAGCCATGCTACCACTATCCTCATCAAAGCTGAGGTCGACTCTTCAATATGTATGAGATGGGTTCACTGTTACCATTGCTCGTTGGGCGGATCATCATGAATGCATTGTGTCAACACATCAAGGATCTGGATGCCGTATTTGAATGAAGCCATTCTGACAAATCTGAGACTATGCTAAGTTAGCAAGTGTGACGTACTGATGTGAGGTTTACAAAACTATTTCCCTTTCGAATTCATGGCAATTAACGGTTTCCGACATTTCCCGTAATGTACAGAATATTGCACTGTATTGCTCGATGTGATTTGCTTTCTCGAATGAAATTACCCACAATCCTTCTCACCTACGTTCTCATTCGGGGATACACTGAGTTGGGGCGTGACGTGTCAATGGTGCATTCAAATCATTTGTGCTGTCATTGTTACTGATTGGCCAGCTACTGATTATGCATGCGGCTCTGCGTACGTATTGGCTCACGCCACACATGGCAACCTCATGAATGATGTGGTGCATAGTGCATGAGATGATGGATGTCGTATCTACAGAGTGCAGTAGGTATAACATTTCGCACGTGATTGTGGTGGGTAAGTTTGTGGGCTGCCATTGTTTGATGGAATGAGGACGCGTCAGCATGATTGATCAAGTATGGATATGCAATCGCATACAATGTTACGGTGGGATGATGTGGGGGGTTGACCGACCATATTATGTAGACATTTAGGGAAACGGCTTGATTCACGTGTCCGGATGCAATTACCAAGGAGGATGTTTGCTTGTGGCCAGCTATTGTTGATTCAGTTATTTACCTAGAGCCACCGAATTTAAGCTGACTCAGTACACGCAATTCACGTTTGACCGAAGTGGTTTGAAGTAGATGTTGACCGATCCGCATGAAGGAGTCTCGGCTCAGCTAACTTATGTGGTAAAGAGTGCATCAGATTTCATCCTGAAATCTGATGCACTCTGTTATGGCCGCTATAGAGCGGCTACTGACAATCATTCAGCTTATCTACTCGCCATATCTTGATGTGGTTACTAAATCCCATGAAGTCAGCATCATCAACATGTTGCTCGGTGTCGCCAAGGAAGTTTGCAAACAAAAGTGCCTGTTGCACTGAGTCATGCTGCGCACCAAATTCGACTTGAATGCGAAGTGACAGAGAGCACTGTACTCCGACACTAACGCACATGCGCTTTTAAATTCTACTATTCCTCATGCCGTATTACGTGACACAGGAGACACGATTGGTTGATGTAGACCCTCGATTGCTTTCGACGAATTCAAGTAGGTCATTCACAGCAACCGCATCTGCAAACTCAGTCAAATCAGTACGACATCACTGTTTTAGCAGGAATCGGGTGGTGCACGTTGGCTGTCTATGAAAGCGGTGCAGTTCGAGAGTCAGAATGGAAAGTGTCCGCACCCAGAATGACAACCGCCTTAGTACTTCCGTATGGAAACATAAACATGTCCGAGCGATCCCAATCTGCAACAATTATCTACCTAAGCAAAACAGTGCCCGTGAACACGCCAGCCACCGTGACCATGGAGAATGCCTGAGGCAAACATTTAGGCGCATCCAGTGATCTTTGATCAATAAGTAAACTCCAGTATCCGAATAGCCTTTCGAGTTCGTGTCCATCAATATTCTTTGGAATGAATAATCAGCTCACTAGACCGAGACGAGGAACATTTGATTAGGAACATGAGGGATCACGTCCCCACATCCGATGTGCTTCCTTGAAGATCCGGATGAATGTAATACGGAGATCTGAATGTTTGCCTCGTATGTGGGCAGTGATCGTGAGATAGATCGGTACTGGATATTGTCAGAGACAGGCAGACACGGAGGCGCGCGTCTTCTTAATCTCATAACATCCACGAGCGAGCGGTCACATTTCCGTTTTCCAACTCGTACCGTTCGTCAGTTCCCACGAGTTGATGGAACTGCCATACACAAAACAGCAATCTGTTTTTACCATCTTTAATTATTTGTTTAATTCTTCCGGTACATGGCTATGAAGAGTACAGGTTATTTAATGAAAAATTGCACGTGATCACTGAAATAAAGTATTTGGCTACTAATGCTCCAAAAATTTTAATATGCTGCAGCATAAATATAGAATTTCTAATTTCAAGTCAATATTAATTTTAGCACGGATTTATGTCTTTTTCCCACTATTTCGAATGCTTCCTCGGTGTGTGCCGTTAGGTAATCATGGTTCATCAACTCTGCATTTCGAAACTTTAGAGAGCTACCCACAAACGAACCATATGTTTTGATTTCCTAGTCTTGTTAACGGGCACTATTCTTGCACTGCAACACACAAGCACGAGCACTGCAACTTGTTACCATTCATCACGCTTCGGTAATAAAATAGTTACTATAAAATTAACTCGAAACTTCAATCTTGATATAGGAATCTAGGCAATATTTTCCATGACCTACACATTGTGCAAATTTGGCTTTGAAAGACAAGTTTAATGTTCTTAAATTTACTCCGATTTGCGTCGACCGATGATAATCTGCTGAGTTGTGAGGCGAAGCATAACACCTATTTTGATTTAGTAACACATGGAACCATATAAATATTTTAATCCAAGCCATCCCCACGCTAACCACATCGGTGCATGCAAATGGGCATTTGTCCTATACATCTGTATACCTACAAATTTTATCGTATTGGACCCATGTTTATCTATGCGGCGTACGTGAATGTCTCACACAGCATGTCCTAAGAGAGTTGAACATGCACGACAGTCTGTAGCTGAAAAGACGTTTCGATAAAAAATAATTCCTCTATTCAAAGTAACACTAGCAGGGTCCGTGCAATGGAGATATTACTTAGCTCCTAATATAAACAGATTCACACGTAAGAGCTTCTCGTAAATGGTAATGAGGCATCAGCTCAACATCCAAAACAAACCCTTAAAACATTAATCTGCTAGGTTTCTTTCTCTCCCACGTATTTTCGGCTAAATGCAAAAACGAAAAAACATCAGCAAATGCCACAATAAATATCAACGGACATGATCCAGGATCAGGCGAAAAGCGTACAGCTTTCGGACTACCTGAATCGCAATGTGTCCAAAAGAGTTCACAAGGTGTTTTAACTGCCGCAGTTGCACTAATCTTAAAGTAAATTGGTAAATAGTTTACCGTTACTGGATACACCCGACCTCTAAAGAATATGACACACCACCGCAAAACCATTACAAATGAAAAGCATGTAAATCCAGGTGGCTATGCGAGTCCGTTCGTAGAACTTTTTGAGTCCAAAACCCACTTCTTGGAAGACAAGTATTCAACTGATATGAATCTGGGTACAACAGACGGGAAAAGTTTTATGCTTGAACGTAAGCAACTCCTGCATTTAGTGTTACCAGACTTCCAAACATAGCTGACTGTTTCATCAATTTTACCATTGCATTTTATAAGGGCAAAGAAGTACCATTGCTGGATATACTAGCCCGCGGGAAATTTGACGGTATATATTAACCATGTTTACACTGGAAGAAGACCCACTCAGGATAAATATTTGCCTACCACAGCAACCACCATCTGAACCACATGGAAAGCTGCAAGCAAAGCTAATTCAGAAGGGTGGAAGCACACTGCAGCGTAACCGAAATCAGGAAGAAGGAAGAGAAGCATCTATTCCCATTATTGCAAAAAAGTGTATCTAATAAAGGGTATGCAAAGAAGTTTGAAGAAAATGGTGCCGTACAACAGCGAAGAGTATGATAAACTTGTACTGTTGTCTTACATTACAAATATGTCTGAACTTACAGCGGGATTGATGCAACCACCTAGAATCTTGGTAGCACACAAACCGTTTTATTTCAGAGGACTGCTTTAATGGAAATAAAGAAGTCAATCAAGGCAGTCAGAATGATATCATCTAAAAAGTAAGCTGAAAACTGGAAGTAAACATCCAAAAGTACCAACGCATTCAGAATAACCGTTAGGAAACGAGCTATATTAAATATTTTCCATGCATGTAGAACAAGAACGAAAAACTTGGATCAAATAATGTCATTAACCACGTCATCATCATCATCAACAGTAGTACATCAGCCATTTGAACTGATGCCTCGATGTCATACAAACATGAGGACATATGAAATATAGAATAGAAAGGGGGAGAGAAGGAGAACTATCTCAAAACCTTACTGTCCTAAGAAAACATTCAGGTCAAGGCGGCTACACCTTGTGTTAACAACATATTGTCACAGACAGCTGGCTATCGTGCAAAGATAAGGCGGCATCGGCGAGACAGCTTCCTTGCGGCTTTCACTGCCACGCGTCATAATCAGCCATTACCCCGCAGATAACTCAGCACCGAACACACTTTAAACAGGCAATCCGATTAGGAGACGGCAGCAGACGCGCCACTGGTGTCGGTTGCGATCCATCTTCTGTAACTTCTCGATCCAAGCACAAGGCGAGTCACATGGACTCCAGCCAGGAAGGCGAGGTGGTCCAACAGCATCCAGTTTTGTCTTCAGTAACTTCATTTCCCGCTGCCAAATCAACATCCATCCACCTCGAGCCTTGCGTCACCCTACACCCGGCAGACTAAACAAGGCCCTCCTAGGTAAGGAGTGACCAGGCACACATAGCACGTGCCCAAGCAAACGCAACTTATTCAGTGCTATCTGTTGTTCTAGGGAGCTGGCATTATTATCACCACCTAGTACTCGCCTACGCACATCATCGTTGCGGACACGCTGGTGCCATCCGACTCCAGCAATGCTTCGCATACAACGATGATCAACGAATTGAAGGCGCCTCAGATCTTCAGACCGAAGGGGCCAAGTCTCACTTCCATAAAGCATAACGGCCCTCACTGTGACCTTGTGGACCCGGATTTTCAGTCGGAGGGAAATACCATTCTGTCGCCAAAGATGCCGCAGGTGCAAGAAGATAACTCTGGCATTTGTAACGTGATAGCTGACTTAGTTTCTATGCGTCTATCGGTGTTGATACAGCTTCCAATATAAGGGAAATGATCAAACACCTCAAGTTTCTTGTTAGCAAGGCTCAAGGGGTCATCAAGTGGCTGGTGGTATTGCAACAACACGTTGCACTTTGAGGGTGCGAAGTGCATGCTAAATAATGGGATCATTCTGGATAGGCTATTCAGGGTGGTTTGGGCCGCCCCAACATCGTCGAAAAGCAAGACGATATCGTCCGCTTAAACTAGATTAACTAACCTCTCACCAGGCAGCAATTCAACGTCCACATCGTGAGATTCCGCAAGGGGACGCTTCCTGATAGAATCCGCGACGAAAGTGGACAAAACTGGGGAAATCGGACAAGCCTGAAGAACGTCACTTGTGGTCGGAAAGCTATCCGAGAAGACACCGTAGGCCTTGAAGCGGCCTGTAGTGTTCGAGTATAGAGCACAAAAGATGTTCACATAGTTCGTGGGAACACATTTCCACGCAAGTATTTTGAACGGAATCGATCGATCGACTGAATCGAACGCACTCTTGGAATCGAGGAACAAAGATATTGTCGGACTGCGGTATGCGTGGCGCTGCTCTAGCACCTGCCGAAAAGTGAATATGTCGTCTATACAGCTAAAATATGGGCGGAAACCAGCCTTCTCTCCCCTAATCCGAGATTCCAGTTCCGCAGTGGAACTACGAACGATAATCTGGGCCAGTAATTTGTTCATAACTGGCGTTAGGCTAATATCCCTGTGGTTAGAACAGTCTGTGCGAATGTCCTTCTTGTATATTGCCACTATAATCGATTCGCGTCAATTAGCCGGGACCTTCTCTTCCTTCCAGATAGGTTCGAATAGGGAGATCAGTGCTTTGCAGAGCACCTCACCTCCATCCTTAAATAGTGCAGCTTGGAGAGAATCTGTGCTAGCTGCACGAAAGCAATTAAGGGCTGTGATCGCGTTTCGGAACTCGGCCTCCGACGGAGGCTCTAAGCTAACCGTCCATGGCACGTCCTCCATCACCTGAGTAGGAAAATGTTCGGGAGGAGGAGGCCAGTTGAACTGATCTTGAAAGTGTTCCGCCCAACTAGCCATACGGCGCTCTTTATTTTGTATCAGCGCACCTGCGCTGTCTCTGATTGTCTCAGTGACACTTGGTTTTCTGGGACCGGTGGGTCATCTTAGCTTGAAGAGCCTGTGGTAATTGCCTACTGCTCCCCCCTTCTCCATTTCTTGAGCCGTAAGGGTCATAAACCTAGGCCGTAATGGAAATGATATGTCGATTCGTAGCTGCCGTCACCGGCTTGTCCTGACGTTGGAAGGCTATCCGTTCTTATCTGGCTGGCTGGTACCTTCATGGCATTGGATTACGGATCGGGCTATATCGCATTTAGCTAACGATGAATGATAGCCATCTGTCGTCCCGCATGTCTCATTGACTTCAGCTGTGGGCTTATTGGCGGTAGCGACTAGCACTCATAATTTCGAGCCTAAAAGGTGGAGATTAGTCTGCGCACCGGTAACATGGTTCAATGGAAGGAAACAGCCATCATTTGCTTCCTTGAAATAGGAGTTTATTTCTCTGAATACTCGGCTGACTGCGAAGATTTGAAAAAACTCACCGAAATCATTCTACTATTAAGTAGTACAAATTCAACCTTACGGATTTCAAATAATCTACTTCCATTCATATCTGTCGTAAAATGGAAGTCTTGTCACTAGAAGGCCAACCTGTGTCATCTGCCCGGCAGTTACCTGAATGTGAGTGGAGAATGGATCAAGCGATATCGCAGTTACCTAACGATTCATGATGGTCATCTGCCCTCCCTCATGGCTCAGTTGCTTTAGCTGCGGGTTAGTTGCCGCAAACTACTGGCCTTCTTGGGTTCAATATTAAAAGGTGGACTGAAGGACGCACACAAATGAGGAGCCCTAATTGGGCGAAACGGCAGCCTGGTGCTTTCTTGGAAATGGTTATTTATTTAAATTTTCAGCTGATTTCGACTGACTCAAAATACTCGCTAAAATCCACCTACTCATAAGTAATACAATTTGGACCTTACGGATTTCATTTAAATGTTTTGTCGATTCATAGCTGTCGTAAACAATAAGTCTTGACGCCGGAAAACCTACGTTTGCATCTGCCCAACAGGCACCTGCTTGGCAGTAGAGAATGGATCAGGCTATATCGCAGTTAGCTAACGATTCATAATGCTCCTCTGTTGTCCCCCATGGCTCAGTGGCTTCTGCTGCTTTATGGTTAGCGCAGGCCACTGGCAGTCATGTGTTCGCTGCTTGGAGTATGGCCGAAGTATGCGTACCACTGAAGAGCCTTGGTAGGACGGAACGGCCGACTGTTGCTTTTTGAAATGGGAGTTGATTTATCTAAATTGTCAGCTAATTGAGTCGAACTCAACTCTTTAAACTGTTTTGAGTTCCCACATGCGGACGCCCAGCATTTGGCATCTGTGCGCACTCTACGGCGCCGAACACATTGGGACAACATCTACAACTGATAATGTGATGAATGTGGACGGATTGTTATGGTATTCCGTCCTAAGCGGCAGTTATAACAAAAACAAATGTGTGCGGTGGTTAAGGTTACTGCTTGATAAAAATGGCATCAATTTCACCGAAAGTTGTCTCGTTCTGTTTGATAACGCACCCTGTCACACCGAGCTGGAGCGTATTTTACGTGAGGAGCGTAACAGCTCAGGCAGACTTCTGCGGCTGGCACCGTACCCTCCCCAACTGAACTCATTCAAAGGGATTTGGAGTATCATTAATTCCTAGGTTAAACAAACCATGAGGAGTCAATATTCCGCAATGCTCCGAGGGGATGAACACGGCATACTGAACATGACTGAATGGAGGATGCAATTCTTAGAGCAGGTTGTTGCAGATGCACGTGATACGTGACACTGTATCGCTGCCAACAAATGATGCAGCCTGGACGAAATAACTATACACGTGTTTGCACCCACTTCATCGGTAACGCGTTCAACGCCACTGGTATATTTCTTGTTATAATCACCTCTGTTTTGCTTCAAAAGCAATATGGGGCTACCCCGGGTTCTGTACACAGTGACTTTCAGTTGGAAATGCTTCTGGCTCTGCGAATGTTTATCTGGAGGTAGTGCTGTTTGGTGTAAACTAGTATTACACTGGGTTCTCGCTGCGACTATAGAACACTTGTTGTTCACAGAAGTTTAAGTAGTACATTTTGTGCTACTGATAGGCCAAAGACATGCCACATGCCGTTCCAACTTACTTAGGCTAAATAGTACACGTTCCTGGACGTGTGGTTGGTCCTGTTTACCATAGACGTCAGTGATTCGCTGCACTATCAATGATTACGACCCGGCCGGGTATCCCTCCAACAAATTTCGCCACGGTCAAAGTTCATCTGATGCTGGCCGGCACTCCGACTAAAAGAAAGTTGCCACTAGCCTCACCAATTCACGGCGAGACTCTCGACAAAATCGGCCTGCTTAAAATAACTAGGTTGCAGTCGCCTAATTGCCCAATTCTCCTTGAAATAAAGCAGGCTGATTACGCTCTGTTGGTTGAGTATGCTAAATTAATCACGAGGGTTTTCACATACCAGACAGTCAAGTATGTGCCAGGCGATCGTACTGGCGCACAGAAATTGGACATTCGCGACAAGGTTTCGCGCCTTATACACCGAAATCCTTGTGAACAGTGATCGTTAATGTTGTCTCAAGAAAGCCGTAGGACAGGTAGAATATGTATCTCAAAATTAACCAAGTACAAGTGAGTCGATCCCTTGTTAAACGGAGAGTAAATCGGCAGGCACACGACCCATAGTAAGGTAGGAATGAGTCAGCAAGCCAACTAATGGGATTGAGCCAATCGATGTTGCTCACATGGTTACTACATTATCGTTCTCCCCCCCGAAAAGCCACCTCAACCTGGTTCGTAGCGATCATTAGGTTTCACCGTTCCCGCGGACCGACGCAGCTGACGTAGCAGTGGCAGCTCAGCTGGGTTTTCACGGGCAGATCCGTCGGGCTGATTTGCTGGTCCGTGAGCTGTGTGGGGTCGACGCGCGTTGACAATTAGGCCGTTCTCCAAACGATAGGTGCCCGGGCCAAGCGTACGGTCGATGGCCACTGGAGCGGAAAGCGAAGGTGTGCCTTTTTGTCGCTCTGCTTTTGACGCGAACGTATGTCCCGGGCTGCATTGGTGTCGATGCTTTAGCGTAGGAATTTTGGTAAGATACTATGCGATTGGAAACTTCGTCATCTCTCGCTGGTAAAAGATTATGTGCCGCATTTAACTTTGTGTGTAAGGGCCTTCCTTGTATCAGCTCCGCTGGCGTTCTTCCGGTGGCTCTGTGGTCACATGTTCTGTAGGAAAATAACGCGGTTAAAACTGAATCCTCCCAGTCCGAACCTCCTATGTGTATGGCTTGTATAGCTTCTTTTAGAGACCGGTTTAAACGCTCGACCATGCCGTTGGCTGCAGGATTGTAGGGCACAGTTCTGGAGTGCTTAATGTTATGGCAATGTAGAAAATGTGCGAATTTGAGGCTACAAAATTGTGGCTCGTTATCCGTTACTAGTTCATATGAGAAACCGAAAAGACTGAACAGGTGTTTAAGCCAACGTAACACAACCGAAGTAGTAACTTGGTCGCACAGGTGTACTTCAAATCATCTACTGCAAAAACATGTAGCAACAAGTAGATTTCGCTTATTCATAGGAGCAGTATCGAAAGGGCCCATAATATCAATGGCGATTTTGGACCATGGTTTCATCGGGTAAGCAATTGGCTGTGTCGGGGCTCTAACGGGCAAAGAACTTTTGTCCGCTAATCGGCAAGCATTGCAATTGACCACAAATGTCTCAATGCTAGAGGTCATTCGTGGTCACCAGAAATAGAGTCTCACTCGATTTTTGTTCCGAACTATACCTGGATGTCCCTCTTGTGCGCAAGCTATTATCTTGGCTATCAACTGGGGCGGAGCTACAAACACCGAACCACACATCAGGCAACCATCTACCACTGATAGTTCATGTCGAATTGCACAATACGGAATGAACTCACCAGGGATTTTGTTATTCTTGGGCCAGCCCTGTTGCACATATTCAATGATCTCATGCAGTAAAGGATCGTTAGCATTTTCCCTTCGTAGTTCCTCGATCGTCAAGGCAGACAGGTTAGCTCCGAGACTGGAAATTAGTACCGCCTCTCTGAGTCTCTTTTTTCATCTTCCAACCCCACGGGTAAGTGAGATAAGCCGTCAGCAATCTGATTTTGCAAACCTGGCCGGTACACAATTTCAAAATCGTAGTTAAGGAGTCTGGCATACCAGCGATCGATTCGCATTGGGCGAGAACCTTTAGATCCATTGCTGAGAAGAGCTGTTAGGGCTGAATGATCAGTACGCAAACGACGACCGAACAGAAATAAATGCCACTTTTCAAGGGCCAACGCAAATACAAGGACTTCTTTTTCCCCAACTGAATAATGACGTTCGGAATCTGATAGTTTTCGTGATGCGTAGACAATAACTTTCTCCTCTCCGTTTTGTATTTGTGAGAGGGCAGCTCCGACACCGACATCAGACGCATCAGTGGACACAAAGGTGCGGCAAGATTCGTCAAAAATGACAACTAAGGGAGCAGACGCAACTCTCCTTTTCAGTTTGTTAAAGGCGAATTACTGATTGCTGCCCCAACCGAACGACGATCCTTTCTTTGTTAGCTGTCGTAATGGATCTGCCACAGTCGCAAAATCCGACAGATAGCGCAGGTTATAAGAACACATTCCTAAAAATGACTTCAGTTCTGTCAAGTATTTGGGTGCTGACGCTTCAGAGATGGCCCTGATATTTTCATCACTTGGTCGAATGCCACTGCGTGAAATGACGTGTCCCGGAAATTGAATTTCTGGGGCATTAAACAGACATTTTTCTGCGTTCAGACGCAAAATGAGATCACTGAGGCGCTGGAGGACTTTGTGTAGCTTTTCATCATGTTCTTCCTGTGAGCGGCCGAAAACACAAATATCATCCATGTAGGCAATCTGCCCATCGATATCTGCCAGGGTGTGAGTCATGAACTTTTGCCAGGCTGCGGGCGCGGAACTCAAACCCATGGGTAAGACTTTGTACTGAAATAGGTCATCAGGAGCGAGGAAGGCAGTTAGGTGTTTGGAATCATCGGCCAATGGCATATGGAAAAATGCGCTTTTCAAATCTAGCTTGGAAAAAACAGTTGCACCAGCTAAACGTACAGTGAGTTCATCATTAGATGGCAAAACATAGCGCTCTACGACGATCTATTTGTTCAGTGCCTGCAAATCTTTGCATATCCGGACAGTACCGTCTTTTTTCATGACACAAACCATTGGATGCACCCACTCAGAGCAGTCGATGGGTACAATCAAATCATATGCTAGCATCGCTTGCAGGGCTGCTAAGACCGCTTTACGTTTTGCTAGCGGAATGGGTCGAGGTTGACCAATGGCGACCGGTTTCGCATTCGGTTCCAGCTGAATTCGATGCACACCACATGGAATACTGCCGATGGAGTTCCGGAAGAGCTTCGGATAATGTTCCTGCCAGTGTGCTACGTTGACGGAGGAGATAAGCATGCGATCGAATGATGGTACAATGTGCAAAGCCAACATAGCCTTCCTCCCAAGCAAGGGTCATCTATTGTCCGAAGAAATATACACCGCAACATCGGCAATCACAGAATGCAACTGCAAAGGCACGATAATAAATCCCAATATGGTTGCTGTGTTCCCGCTATAACTCCAGAATAAATTTGAGGTGGGATGTAAAGTATACTGTGATAGTTAGCGTTCATAAAATTGGAAAGACACTGTAGTGACTGGAGCAGCAGAATCAATTTCCATTTCCAATTGAACAGCACCTTTAACAGTAAGGAACAATACAGTACGAATGTCAGCAGTGGGAAACTTCGGTTTAACAACGGATATGGTTAAACAACCTGAAGGTATGGAGTCAGCGGTGATCAAATAAATATTGTCTTGAGTTGGATCGGTAACATGGCATTCCGGTGTATCATCCTCTATAATGAGCGCGACAGCCTACGATCGACAACAGCGGGCGTAGTGTCCAATTTTACCACAGTTTTTACATTTGAGGTTGCATGCGGGACAACCGGCAAAATTGGCTTTGTGAGACGTGCTTCCACAACGATAGCAAGAAATTTTGTCTGTCGGACGTTGCCGGAAAGATTGTACTCTCGCCATTTCAGCTAAGCTGGTGGAACAAAACTGCTTCGATTGCATCGAAATTTCCGTCTTTACTCGGGTTAATTCGCAAGCTCGATCCCACGTTAGTGTGCAAGCGTCTTCCTGCAATAGCGCCTCACGTATGCGATTGTCAGCGATTCTAGTGGTCAGTTGCTGAGTGAGCATACAGCATTCAATCTTTTTCTGTGGAATAGACGAGTAGGCACACGGTCGTACTGCACGACTCAGCCGAGCAATAAAATCATTCAAGGGTTCGCCTGCTTCTTGGTGTATTCGGGAGAAAATATATCGCGCGGTAAACACGTTCATTTGGTAACTCCATGCAAGATCGAGAGCATTGAAGGCGTCTATAACCGATTCGCATCCTTGGAGACCCGAGTCATCGAATTGCCACTGTCCCTCATCTCCAAGTAAATGTCCAAGCAGCTTCAATGTTTTATCTTCACTAAGAGCAGTATGGAGATAGCTGATTAAATCCAAGTAGTTCAGGAAGGATGTTTTCCAACGGAACCAGGCATCCGATGTCGGTCTGTTGCCGCAATCAGTCCAAAATGGAGATGGAATTGGAAGGAAAGGTCCACATTTTCGCCTCCGCGACGCCACAAGGTTGTATCAAGAAAGCCGCTGGACAGGTAGAATATGTATCTCACAAATTAACCAAGTACAAGTGAGTCAATCCCTTGTTAAACGAAGAGTAAAGCGGCGGACACAAAACCATTGGTAAGGTAGGAATGAGTCAGCAAGCTAACCAATGAGAGTGAGCCAATCTAGGTTGTTCACACGGTTACCACAGTTAACTTCAGATGACTAATTCGCTACCGCAAGAGATTAAAACAGGTAAAAGATTCATGCAGAACTACGAGAGCTTGGTCTCTCCAGTTCAAAATATATCTGTAAATTGTTACCTCGATGCAAGTGCACAAGCTCAGCGTCGTAACAACTTTCATAGATAGAGAGAGGCTACCGAAATCGTCAGTCAATATGTCGCTTTTAAATGGTAGATTATGAACCCAATTTTCCTAGGGATGCCTTGAACATATTTGCAGCTGATACTCGGCTTAACGTTTAAGTGCCGTGCAGCAAATACCTATGGATATCCATTTTCATATAATCTCGAGGAAAATCTCGGTCAACAGACCAAACGCTATATCGTGAGTCAAAAAGATAAAGGCTCGATTTGTGCTATTTTACGTGAGTAGTAAGTTTTCAGGCAAGGTTAACTGCACGTCCAAAATGTGTACACATTAGTGTGTCCGAGTTTGCGACGAGTGCTGGTTAAGGAGGTGAGGGAGCACTGGAGCCGCACATCTGTTGGGTGGATGGAATGCACTGTGGCGGAGTGGGTTCAGCGTCAGTGTCGGGATTCTTTTCCGATGACTGCCTGATTTCTGGCAATAATACTTTAAGTGTCATTATAAACAGTTCTGCCCAATACGAAATATGTCTCTATGAAAGCGATGACTTTGAAAGGGCTTCCGTAAGGCGGTCTCAAAATCTTGCAAGGCGTATCGATGCGTACTAAAACGAGGGAAGAAATGTACCATTCGGGGTAAACGCTTTGGTTTCCAGAGGTGAATCGCGGCGTTGTTGGACGAATGGTGCCGAAGTATTGTCTCAGTCTTGCGGCACATGACACAGGTTGCTTCAGTATTGTACCGCAGACGCATGCTACGGGACAACAACCGACATACTCCTTCACAGTGATGCGGATACGAGGCGAATGCGCGGTAAAAGCTCCGAGCAATAAATATTAGATTGCGTCGCAGTAAGTGTTGCCTTGATTTGACAGTGAAAACGCTCGACTAAACCGTTAACGGACGCATGGTCTGCTGCCGTTGATAAATGCGAACGTCAAAGTTTGCCGTTACGTTGGCGATACGGTGCATGATTACATTGGGGTTCTATACGCTTGGTGAAAGTGGCGGGGTTACCAAACATGGATATCCGATTTTCGATGAAATTTCTTGACCCTGTCTCGGTTGAGACAAGTCGCTGCAGCAGCACGTGTGGTCACTCCGTTAATCAATCGACGCATATCAGCACGTAAATAAGACCGTTGGATGGCGTTAGAGGTTCAAGGATGTCGCTATGGACATATTTGAATCTAGCGTCGGACAGAGACCAGGTTAAAGAACCAGCAACATTTTGGCGAATCCTCTTGCTATGCTGACTATATTTTGAGAGGAAGCGCTAATTTCGACGAGCATATGCAACATATCCGATTGGTTTTGAACGTTTGCATTTAAAGAAACCACCAGCAACCCGGACAAATGCACCTTTCGCAAGCCTATCTTTTAGGTTCTTAGACACAGGATAGATAGTGAGTGTATCAAACCTCTTCCGGAGGAGACCAACGCGATTTTGTCTAGCCCTGTTACAATCTCTCAGCGGCCTACGTCGATTCCTTGACATGGTCAACTAATATGGCAGATTCATACTCAAGTTTGTGGAGGTCCGTTACACTGAGGGTCCCAATAACACTGCTGCTGGTGGTGCATCATCGCTGGTTCATCTGAATCAACTGTCACCGACAACCATTTACCTGGAGAGGATATCTGCCACAAAAGCCAATGAACTAAACTTATCCAATACCATAGCATCGAGGATAGATTATAAAGTGGAGCAATTATTTATATACCCCTGTGACCTCTGGAGCTACTCTGCGTGGAACATTCAAGTGCCTTCATTGCCACTCATATCAGAGGGGTCAGTAGTTAGGGGTCAGACAACCTCAGTCTCACAATCGACGCGCTGACTTGTGGGCAGGCTATCTAGCCAAGTGCTCTTGGTGAAGTCACCTAAAACAATCACATACTTCGGCTTTGCAAACTGTTACTTATTCCCTCACTGATGAAACTATGGACTGATTAACAGCAATCTTGCTCTCAGCTACTTTTGCAACTGTTAGTCACACACCTTCACACACTTCCTACTCATTTGTTGCAATTCCGTATTTTCCTTCACCACATTATTCTCCTTTTCCTGATTCTACTCCGAGTGGTTTCGTCGTAAATCCAATTTTCTCTCCCAGTCTCACTCATTTGGCGTCCGTCTTCGTTTCGAATAGCATGCATCAATGTACCTACACTCATGCACATCGGACAGCAAGCTGGCCATGCACCAACCCTGGAATCCCACGCCATCGAGGCTTGCTGTCTTTCCGAATCGCGCTTACAAGATTCCTGTACTGTGACTGATTTGCGATTTCCAAACGACCAAGTAGCCATATTTTAGCAACGTCCCTCTAGTGACGCTGAGTCAGCTGCAGCAGGCTTGACTGGCGTTGGCGTAGCGCTAAGAATCAATGCCGCGGCAGCTCTGTTTCACAGGTTCCCGATTAATAGCCGACTGTGTGCAGTTCTGCTTCTGGTTTATGCAAGCTAAATATACGTCGTGAGAAGAGAAGCATCTTGTTTGTTAGCTTCGCCTACGCTTCAACTGATTACAATTCCGACTCCGCTCAGGACGATGTTCAACTTGAAATTCAGCAGCTTTTGAGAAGAGTCTGTAAATACGACATCGTTGTCCTTGCTGGTGATCTCAACGCAAGGGTCTGTCGTCTGCTGGTATGCGAAAGCTAACTTGGTGTTCGCCATGTGCTCGAGGAGAGCCGCTCAGATATTGGAGAGTAACTTCTCTCACTATGCGAAGATAGTTAGCGTTTCTCTCACACACCAACTTTCAGCACCCAAGGAGACTTTCTCTAACTTGGCGACCCCCTTCCGCGTCTCAACCGACGTCCCGGTTTAATTATATCGCAATCAGTTTCAAATAGAGGGGTAGTGTAAAGGATTTCAGATCCAGCTGCTCCACTTTTCTTGACTCAGACCATGCTCTTCTATGTGCGCATAACTGCATGAATTCCGGAGGGTTCCCGAAAATTAAGCGCTATAAGATTGACAAAATATACTACCTACTGTTTCGGTTAAGCAGAGCTATCCAGAATCACTGGCTGGTGCACTCGGCGGCGACCTACCACAAGATATTGAAGAACATTGGATGTGCATGCAGAAAATCATGATCACTTTTGGTCAGTCAGTCTGTACTCTTTCTCAGCACCACATGGAGGCCTGATCCACACGCGCAATTTGGAATTATTTGACGCCACAGCAATATCCCAGCGGCGTAAAATCATGATGAAGTCCGCTGTTTTGTCAGTTTGTAGCTCAAACGATGTGTGCGCAATGACCGTGAATCCTGGTTGTCCCATCGTGCTTTGAAAATGAAGGCCACTAACCTGTCTGGAAATACTCGCAAGTGATTCCAGCTCATTTGATCCACTGGCCATAGAAAGCCTGCTGTTAGTGAGGCTATATGCGATGCGAATGTTTTAATAATTGTGAATTTCAAAGGTGCTTGGGCCGATGAATCGAGCATTTTCCTTACAGTTTCACTTGGGCTCTCACCGTTGTAATTATTATGCCGTGCGAACGCACATGCTCGGCCTGGGTCTTCACAATTCATCCAACCAGCGAGTCTGATGTTTGCTTGCGCCGCAACACCTAAAACGATTTAGGGCTGCCGGCTCAGACAAGGTTCCTCCGGAGCTTTTAATAATGGAGGCTTAATGTTCTTTAGCTAGCAAAGCTCATTGTGCTCCACAACCTGGCTTGATCAAAAGGTTACTTATTAATTGGCGGGTCAGTTTTTGTCCCGGTTTTGAAGAAGGGTGCTTGCACTTCGTATACAAATCACCGAAGATTAGGCTACTTTCTATTACTTCCATGCTATTGGCAGGTACTAATTTCTATTCTCCCCCGAAGACTATCTACCATCCGCTAATCGCCACACCGGAAATAACAAGCTGAATTCTGACCTGGTCTCGGGTGTTTGTACTAAATATTTCCACTTGAGGTATTCAGATACCCCGCCGCCTTTACCAGAGGCCTACAATAGTTGCAATCCTGGACCTCCGGGCCGCATTCCACTTGATTATTCGACCTGCACTATGGCGTTGTTTGTTAAGGAACGGTGTCCCAGAGAAACACACTGCCATCTTACACGTACACTGTTTCCCCTCCTCTGGCAGAGAGACGGTGCATGGCAAACGTTCTTCGTCGTTCTTGTCAATAGCAGTGTCCATCAAGGTTGCCCTATATCTACGTTCCTCTTCAGTTTTTGGATTCAAGACATCCTGTCGAGAATTCTAGACGGCGGTCAGAATTTGAATATGCGGCTTTTACCAGACAAGCGAGCAACCGACTTAGATTATGCCGATGATATCAGCTAACTTGGTAAGGACTCACAGATCATGCGAACTATTCTAGATTCTTTTGTTATGGAGGCATCTAGGTACGGAATGTGCATTGTCCCGTCAAAGGGTAAACTACTGCTTCTGGATTAGCAATCAACTGTTCGCGTGCTCAATATTGATGGTACACAGTTTATGAAGTTGAATATCTTCGTCCTCCTTCACAGCGGTGTGTCTGCTACTGATACCATTCGGCTGGAAGTTTCTATTCGCATCGCCATAGCTAGATCGGCCTTTGCGAACCTGCAGCATTGAGGCGTCGGCGGGATATATTCGACTTGTTATTTTGTCGTGTCACAATGCTACCGTTTGAGGGGTTTTGCTCTGTGGAAACGAGTCATGGCCATTCGAGTATACAACATGCGCGTCCCTCGGCCCTAGACCACGTAAGCCTGAGGAAAATTGCTCGTAGGTGTTGGCAGCAACATATTTGCAAATGGGAAGACGGGCGTCTTGTCCTAGGGAGTGCGTGTATTCCTTTCACTATGCTATTTTTGCTGCACCATTTGTGATGGCTCGGTCGTGTCCTGCGTATGTCAGCTGAGCTTTCGCCCTATCGAGCTCTGTTTGCTCTTGCAGGACTACACTGTTAGAGACCACGTTGTGGTCCACCATCCAGTTGGAGACAGCAGATGGACTCGTTGATTTCACGTCCTGCAACCGTTGGATGTACACGTCTGCCTGGTTGGGGACAAAGGACGAGGAGTGCTGATGGCTAGATATGCCACAGTATATTTCTCCTAATCCCAACCAGTTAGTATCTGTGTATATTTCTGATAAAATTTAGATGCTTAATTCTTAACTGAAGAAAGGGCAAAAATAACAAATATTGTATGCAAAAGAGCAAAAATGTGCTCCATTACATTTTCTATCTAGGCAAAATGGCAGAAGTGTGTTGCGTATATTCGGTTAATAAGGCAGGATGCTGATACGGTGTTCAACCTGTCTTCCTTGAGTGAGTTACATAGTTATGTTTGACTCCTTTTCTATTTGACAGGCTGCTGACTATACTACTATTAATAACACTAATAATACTACTATTAATACTGCTACTATTATACTACTGCTGCTGCTACTACTATATCATTACTATGGTACCAATGCTATTAAAATCCGATCAAACGACTCATTGAACTACGTACATTAACCATACTAACTGATCACCAGCCACTTTATTTGGCTTTACTTGGTTCCTTTGATTTCTTCGCAACTCCGTAGATAATCCAGTTGCATTATATACCAGGGTTTACCACCGCGATAGGACACATTGATAGAGCTCACAACGTTGTAGCCGACGCACTGTCCCGCATTAATATATTCATGTTTTAGAGAAAAGCATTTAACCAAGCATGATTCGTTGCCCATCAAGAAACCGATTGACTTTTGTCAGTTACATCAAATCTTTTCACTTAAACTAACTCAACGGTCTAGCCTCGTATTAGACTGCCGAATTACTTATATCCAAGAAAATCTCCGAAGCATCGTTCGGCAAAAGTATCCGCGGGTTTCGATTGCACACTTGTATGAACTCTTCCTTACTGGAAATCACGATACCAGATACTTTATTACGTATCGCTACATCTGGCTCAGAATGCACTCAAATGCCTAACTGTGGGCGAAACAATATATAACCTGCCAGAAAAGCAAGATGCATCGCCACAACTTAATGTTCCTTGAACGTGTTCTCTGCCCGACGCTAGATTCAAATATGTCCATAGCGACATCCTTGAACCTCTAGCGCCATCCAACGGTCTTATTTACGTGCTGATATGCGTCGATTGATTAACGGAGTGACCACACGTGCTGCTGCAGCGACTTGTCTCAACCGAGACAGGGTCAAGAAATTTCATCGAAAATCGGATATCCATGTTTGGTAACCCCGCCACTTTCACCAAGCGTATAGAACCCCAATGTAATCATGCACCGTATCGCCAACGTAACGGCAAACTTTGACGTTCGCATTTATCAACGGCAGCAGACCATGCGTCCGTTAACGGTTTAGTCGAGCGTTTTCACTGTCAAATCAAGGCAACACTTACTGCGACGCAATCTAATATTTATTGCTCGGAGCTTTTACCGCGCATTCGCCTCGTATCCGCATCACTGTGAAGGAGTATGTCGGTTGTTGTCCCGTAGCATTCGTCTTCGGTACGATACTGAAGCAATCTGTGTCATGTGCCGCAAGACTGAGACAATACTTCGGCACCATTCGTCCAACACCACCGCGATTCACTTCTGGAAACCAAAGCGTTTACCCCGAATTGTACATTTCTTCCCTCGTTTTAGTACGCATCGATACGCCTTGCAAGATTTTGACACCGCCTTACGGAAGCCCTTTCAAAGTCATCGCTTTCATAGAGACATATTTCGTATTGGGCAGAACTGTTTATAATGACACTTAAAGTATTATTGCCAGAAATCAGGCAGTCATCGGAAAAGAATCCCGACACTGACGCTGAACCCACTCCGCCACAGTGCATTCCATCCACCCAACAGATGTGCGGCTCCAGTGCTCCCTCACCTCCTTAACCAGCACTCGTCGCAAACTCGGACACACTAATGTGTACACATTTTGGACGTGCAGTTAACCTTGCCTGAAAACTTACTACTCACGTAAAATAGCACAAATCGAGCCTTTATCTTTTTGACTCACGATATAGCGTTTGGTCTGTTGACCCAGATTTTCTCGACGTTATGTGTAACGAATAATCAGAGAATTGATGCTTATCATAGCCAGCTTCGGAATCAGAGTCGTCCTTATTCCCGGAAAAAAATAAAATGCAGTTTTTGTGTTTTTATTTATAATCCGTATTACACATCCAAATTTTCTATCAGGTTTCGTACACATGACCACCAGAAGCTCGCTTCACCATTCAGCAGCTAATGCCAATAGGCCACGGGTTACAACTTCGTCCCGCCATGGGTTACATATTAATTTTGATATAGCTTGTCTTATTATCCACTGCCATGCAATTAAGAACATTGCAGAGGACAGCTTTTTCTTCGATAGTCAGGTCATCACATAACAGTAAATATGTATGACACAGCACTTAACTACTTTTAGTGTGAATACATTTTTGGCTTCCCTTGATAAGGGAATTTTATATAGCTAACTTAGGTGCATCACAGCTAATATTTAAATCAGATATGCGTCTACGTGCCCGGAAAACAATATACTGCAGTTTGGGCCTGTCAGGCCTCATGCGTAGTGCGCATTCATCGGATCCATCAGCATGGGAACCCACGACCACCAGCGGCTTGCATCACCAATCAGCAGCATATGCCACTGCGCCACGAGTGACAGCACAGCACCGTCATGATTTACAGACTAACTGTGATGTAGCCCGTCTTATCCTCCACTGCCATGCAAGTAAAGTACGTTGCACAAGGCAGCATTTGCTCAGAAAAACACGACCTCCTCTAACAGTAGATATTTTCGACACAGCATTTAGAAACTGTTTAGAGTGGATATATTTTGAGGTCTTCACGAAAAGCGGATTTTGCTTTGGAAAATTGTGGTTCATCACAACCAGCTTCCAAATGAGATAGTCGTCCATGTAAGCGTTAAATCGCTTAGAAACCTTGAGCAGTATGCGCAGCCACCGCTTGTCAAACTTCAAGACGGGAACAGATCCGCAATCCCCGGGATAACTCAAAAACGCAACACCGATGTAAATGGTGTTATTAAATGCTAATAATAAATGACTAACTGACAAACCAAAACGGTTTCCTTACACAAAAACGTAATACAAACTTCGGTGAATACCGCAGAAGATTGAACCAAAAGCAAAGGAAAGATAAGCACAAAATGCAAAGAAGTGGGCGAAGCCGTAACCCAGCTGCACCGCTTCTAAGTCAGCCAACACAACAATTGATTGTCTAAACGTATAGACATATGCCGAGCAGTCTAAACCGCTTGATGCGTCAACGGTTGCTAGGGCAACGTACACCGATAGCTAGATTGGAAGATCGATTGGATTTGAAGGTATACAGGTTCAGCACAGCTGATTGGCGGAGTATCTTGCATTTGTAGTCTAAGGTGAGGCTCCCTGCGGCGTCTGCGATGGGTTTTCGGGAACTAGCACATCAAACGATGAAGTGTATAAAAACAAAATCTGTAAGGCGGGATTGAGTAACCATAGCGGGTGGGCTAGATGAGCAAAGACGAATGGTTTTTCAATGTTCAAGCGGTAGGTTAAACAGGCAGCCGGGGTTCTGGCACATGTAAACGGAATGGGCTGCCAATGATGAGGTGTTGTGGAGAAACAATGGTGATGAGAGTTAAAAGAACTGGACAAATTAATCTCACATTCCCTTCCAAATCCGGTCAGGAGATTTCAAGGATGGTGATACCCTTCAATAAGGATAAATAAATATAGAAGCAAATGGTTTATTCTCGAATTTATCGAGGCCCACCGAATCAGGTATAATCAAAATTGGCAGGCAGTTATGTTTCGCAACAACACGTTGCGGTATAAGTGATCGTCAGTGGCCAAAGTTGTACAGGCTGCGGAGATTGAGGAAGTAATCATGAGAAATCAAGTCGTCAATGAATGACGATAGTTTGGATTCAAGTATGCCTAGTGCACACAGTCAACGCACTTAGTGTAGGGAAAACGGTGTATGTAGACAGAGAATAGCTTTTCTTTACGTGTCAAGCAAAAATTGGAATATGACTCTAGTCGACTTTCCAGTATTTAGTTGTGGGCAGTGCCTTCAGTAGGGAGTCAAATGCGCCATGCTGCGGTATTGTTACACGGACATTTGTGGATTATATAGGGAGAAAGCTGGTCAGGCGAAAACCCACCACATCCTGGAACACTGCTGTCGAGCACTAATGTACAACTACATTGCTCGCAAATCGTTAGTAGAAGGTCCAGGTTAGATGGAGCGGACTTCGGTGTAAAATGGTGTACTGCTTCAGTTTCAAATAACACCTCCGCAACCTGGGTCTCGATTTCACCATGCCTATGGATAAGTTGAACCTCAGACCACCATATTCAAGGGAAGTGAAAATCACCCGTAAGCAGGAAACGGGGCCGACTCATGTAGTTTCTGCTATGTGTCAACCAATCCAGGCACCGACTTCGCAGGATGCGATAAGTTGAACCAAATAACAGTTAACCCTGTATCAAGCGGGAGGGAGCACCATAAACACTCGCACAGGCCATCCTCGCTTCGGTAGATGTGTACGTATTCCTGCACAGCATGGACTGAAAGTATAATAGCACGCCGTCTTGATCACTTGACAGTCGCTCGCACCTCAGGATGTAACCTAGTTTCGCAAATTCCTATTACATCGTGAAAACGTGGGGCAACGAAGCGAAATACATCGTCACGTTTGTGCACTTAACTCCAAACATTTATGAAGGCTACACGAAAGCCGCGGTAAGAACCGGCGGAAGCGCATGAGACGTCATGTATTTAAAGTAATATGTCCCCGTAGAGTATAGCCAAATAATATGTTCGACAATAAATAGAATAGTATTCTTACCATGTACCATTAATACACTTTGGAGAACGGTGCCAAACATGCAGCTAGAGCATCACTATGGACTCACAGTTGTTGACAACCGCATTTAATTTTTCCAAACAATAATATTTTACCGTCAAGCTGATGAAATATATGAGGTTTGAGGTCATTTTTGAAACAACACACAACTAATCTCAACTTGCTTTCTGACTATGATCTTGTCTTTGTGATTTTAATCCCAGCCGTCAGCTTGTTAATCTGAAAATGTTGCCAAGCTAAATGGCTTACAACTTTGAATATTTCACTGATTTACCTTTCTCCAAACAAATCTCATTCACAGTGGACAAAGAATAATCTAACCTTACCATAATGTAACACACTCAGAACCATAGCGGGTTTATTGCTTTTGATGATAGTTGCATGCCTTCTGGTTAAATGTCTGCAAATACCATCGCGTCATTACAGAAAATACACAACCGAAGTAGTTTGACTACGTTTTGTAACGTGTCCTACCACGAAAAGCAAAAATAATCGCGACTTCTTCGTTAAAATAAGCTGACAGATAGTAAACAAATGATTTGGTGTGTAATTTAAGTTTCAACTTACCGAAATGATTACTTACTTAACAAGCATGGAGCTAGATGTATAGGAAAATGGATAATGCAATGATTTATGCGGCCATACTACAAGAAACAAAACAGACAGAATCACTACCGTCATCGGAATACAGTTATGGAGACGTCAGCTGTCGTTCATGCACACTCGGGTTAGAATTGCACTAGTTAAAATCCACGAATTGCTCACACAAACATCCAAGCTGGCCATGGGTATAGCTAATGTTGCAAACAAAATCATGGTTAAGAATTTAATTAGAGGGATAGCAACGCAGCGGTGGTCGAGTGTGATTGGGGTGTTTATCAAATATAATTTAACAAACGATAGCTACCCGACAATTAGTTGTATTGTAGACGTAATTATTTGGCATTATCCGAAACATTAAGCGGATTTAACCACGTGTGGGTCTATATTGGTGATGATATTATTTGCACATTTGAGCAAATTAACAAAATTATCCAATACGCGCGTGTCATTTTGTGTTTGGCTAATAATCTCACTTTGTTCAGTTCCACTCACAGGTGACATATACGTGGGCCTAAGCTTCGTACACAAATAATAGTCAAATCATTTCACAGTTATGTATAAATGTAACGTTTTAGAGGCTAACATCCGGCGTTGTATATAAACACTCTCTCAGCTGCGTCGAGATATCGGGTACAGTTACTTGCTTGAAAATGACAACCAACCGTAGGATCGCCACCGTCATGCATGTGCTCCTTACAATAATGAAATTAGTCTCCGCTTCCAGACGTTTCGCTTGTGGTAAGCGAACCAATTAGCCTTCTGTCTGTTGTATTGCTTCAAGGAAAACCAGGGCATACCCCATGCACGCTTAGCTGGCCAAATACGTTTTAATATCGTTTAGTCACATACGGTATTGCAAATCTCGTAAAGGAATAATCGTTCAAACCTGGGCGCATAAAGACTGAACATTTGAGTTTATTTAGTAATTAGATAATGATCTTAATTGGAAACATGGAGGTCTTAATGATTAAAGATACATTGTGTTTGTCAGAATCGAATTCAGCGTACTCCAATTCCGCACATATTGTTCACTAAGCTGTTGTTTCGGATCTAAACTGCATTTAATAATCGCACTAGTATTCCTTGAATCATCATCAAAATTCTCATTGCTATATTAGTTTTAAAGTTAATTGCTGTAAGGAATTTTATTTGGTCAGAAATAAACAGTGCTCTGTGTACAGGAAAATAAATTAAAAGATTTGTTAACATGTAAAGTTGCTGTTTTCAACAGCGAAATTATAAAACTTTTGGACTTGTTTTACAGCACATTTATCATCAAAAGTTTTATATTTTATAAATAATCATATTACCGGCACCTTTGTTTTCCACCGAATGCTGTGTTTTACTAGTTCCAAAAAATGTACTACATTTTGGTACCGAAGGCTGTACAAATGATATCTGCGTTATCCACCAAGCACATTTCATCGAATTTGATATCCACATCGCCTACGGTGAGTGAACGCGTGTGGCTGGATAGTGCAAAACTATTCCTTAGCTTAAGACTTAAACCCTAAATTGTAAGCGGATAAAAATTTGATCACTTTTTTGATGTGATATGGATGTAAGCGAAAATTGCTTAGTCATAATTTACCAAGGTGAGACCGATAACTTCACTGCCAAACCTTTTGCTTCACGGATATGGAAGTGAAAACATAATCTAGAAGATAACTATTAGTATAAAAAAACCAGCATTTCCCGAAACATATTTATCGTGTGATTACAATGGATCCAACTTATGTCGTCGAAATTTGTTTGATCTATGGTTTCAAATATTTTTGTAAAGCAAATAACACAGTTCAGTAGTGCCTTTATTTTATATATTATAGACAAAGTGATACAAAATTCTAGAGTGGAAATTATAGGCTGGTATGATTACCCATACGAATCAGTAACCATGTTTGACTCCAAAAACTGGCGTTCATTTACTATGGGGAGGGACTTTACTATGTTTCGTTTTGGGAAATATTACCTAATACGACAAACTGTCCCAGTTTTCCCTTCAATTAAATTGGCAAGTGCTTTCGCTTTGTAGGTAACTAATGCGGATTACTCAGTTGTGCAGATACAATTCCGATATGCAGAGTTGGCACAGTATTTACAACTTTCACCATTATCTAACGCTTTTTTACAATACATGTAGTTACGTTGAAAATATAAATTGATAGTCCATTCTGAATAGTTTATCTTTCTGTCATTTAAAAGAGAATAGGTGAACTAGTTAAAAAACCCAGCCATGTATGTAATTTATACTATATTTTTGATAATAATTAGTTCAGTTGCATTGACAAAGCGTGCAACGAACAAGGAAGCTGAACTCGGTGGAAAGATTTTCGAATGAAATCCTATAAATTTGCTGTCATTTATATCTATCTTTTAGGGTGAGTTAAGCGTGCAATGGACGCTTTATGATGGGGACAAAATTATTGCTTGCGAAAAGCTTCAATATATGGTTACAAGAAATCGTGCTCATGAAGCTGGTCGTTAATGGGCTGTTAACCATAGCATAAACAACAATGCAAATTGAACTCACAACACAATATATTGGTACTTTGACAAATCAGTCTGTTTACATACCAACGGCGGTCGTTTTTCTGATATCAAAACGCAAATGAGCCATAAATCGAACCGGTTCACGGCAGAATCATATAGCAAAATTAATATAAAATTCAATCCTCAGCTTTTCTAACCTTCTTTAAGTTCCATTATCGGTGCACATATGTTAATAGTTACATATTTGCATTGAAAGGCAAGCCGCAAAATTAAGCCTCTTGGGCTTTCGTGATGCGCTTAAAGTTATCACTTTGCTTGCTTGAACAATGCTACTTCTATCATCTACAACTACCAAGTGAACGGTACATAACGTCGCGTTGCTTATGCCCACCACAGAATCCTATGCAAAATAAGAGTAATGATCGCCACAATTGCCATGAACAGGCAAGGATGTAAACACTTCACAAGTTCCGTGGGATAGGGTAAAAATTACAAGATGAAAATACCGATTTCGGTAGATATCGTGGGGCACATACACCACAGATTATAAAATGAAATAAGCTTAAACATCATAAAATGGTATAGTTTAAAGATATTGGTCAGTTACGTGACGAAGTCAGGTGTTTGGTTCAACAATGGTCAAGCGACATATACCCTTCAAGGGTTATTGTGAGATGTGGCCAGGTAGAAGAATGGTATTGGTAGAAATTCGTCACATCTAGACTCATTCAGACAGCCGCAACACTCTCGGAAAAGCACGGTACGCGTGTTTTATCTTTTCGGGGATCATCAGCAGTGCGCATTCCATCGGACCCCTGGTAGCGCTCGAACCCGCAACTCGACAGTTGCCAGTCCGTGGTTGAGACCACTGAGCTACGGGGGACGGCAACGGTCGTCGTGAATAAGTTACTAGATGTGATATAGCGCAGCTCATTATCCACTGACTTACGCGTTACTGCCGTGCAGAGGACAGGGTAGCCCCTCACCAAGCGACGAGCTTACCAAAATTAAGCCGCCCATTAACTCATGGCATTATAAGCAGTTTGGTCTGCGTACTGAGTACAGAAGAGTAGTAGGGGGAGTTGAAGTTTATAGGAGGAAATTCGTCGCATCTAATTGTTTGCATAAAAGTATGGGTTCGGAAGGGGGGTAGTGATCACTTTGCAGGTGACTAGTAAAAGATCTCTTACCGCGCCTTTGTGACATCCAGGTACGCGTTAAATGGACTGAAAATAGTAGTGAGTATCAATTTGGTGGTCAAAAGTGGCTAAAAATGTCAACACGGCGCTATTAGTGTTTTGATTCCAGCTCCACACAGCAATGTCGAACAGCACTAACGGATTGTCACAGAAGGTATCTTGAGGTTTCTTTCGATATAGCCTGCTCGACCTGAACAGATGAAGGAGTATACACACAAAAATTCCTTGAACTAAGAAGTTGTCTTTGCGTTGTTAGGTGATGAAGTAAATATCAGCCGTAAGCTTGGTGCGCACTAGGAATCATTTTTAGAGTCCGATATTCTTCTAGACTTTGTGCACGCTATCCTATCCAATTTGAAAGGCAAAGACAGCTAAAATAACTATCTTCCGATCGAATCATTTTTAGCGTTCGTTTCTCAGCATTCCATATTTCTCCGAACTGAACTTTCGGGAGAGCCATATCCCTTAATAACTACTTAAGCATTTCAGGTCTGGCGAAAGTGTGTCCACATTTCAAGTCCTTCTTGCTCCTATGGTTTTACAGCTTACCAATTTCCACTTCTGGTTTAGTAGGGCAAAGCTGACACAATGTATATATTGTCCATTTCACGTAACATTTTTCTGCATCCTCCATTGGATTGGCCCATCTGATCTTCTGCTAGTTTGAACATCTGGGTATGAATTCTTACCACTGCGTGCTGAATCGAGGGTGAACTTAACATCACAGTGCACTGGGTAAAATTGCATATATTGTGCTCTGTGCACGGTTGTCTTCATGTCCATCAAACTATGCCATCCACATATCGACCGTAATAGGTTAAAACGTCTATAACTCATCTCAGATAAATTTGCCTTAATTTGCTCATGAATGTACCTGTTTACGGCGGTCCAAGTGGTCCATAGAACTTTACTCAGTCCTTTTGTTTGCAATGAAATAAAAAGTAGTTTGACCGACGATCGAAATCAATAGGGTTCCATCTGTACTTCGATCGGTGTCCATGCTGATCCCACGAAATTTAAAGAATCTCCCGTCACACAAACGCGTTGCACTACGGTAGATCACGGTTACTTCGGGTAACACTAAACTCGGCAGACAAGACTGAGGCCGTGCTGCTGTCTGCGAATCGCCTCCGCAACGACTCAAGTGGAGTGCGTATACTGCCTGAAATCCCGTGGAAAGAACGTTCAGCGGATCCCGCTAACAGAGAGAGGTACAGAGAAAGTCAAGATAGGAAATCAGTGATTGCACTCGGTGTTCCTGAGCTTACTGATTCCTCTTCCAACGATGCTCAGATGCATGACCGCGAGCAATGGCACTAATTCCGGAGGCAATTTCTCGAAAATGTGGCCAACTCGATGACAAGGATCCCCATATCACCAAACTATAAGGGGTGTGGTCCCAGGGTATTAAACTTGTGTTGCAATCAGAAGTAACGAAACAAACACTTCTAGAGAACTTGGATTAATTCCGTAGATGATTGTCAACAGGATTTCGTCTGATTCAACAGGAACTCCAGCACCTTCTCCGGACAATTCAGTGGAGACACAAATCTCAATTCAAAGGCCAACTGCAGGACCGGATTCAGGGACTGTTTCAACAATAGCTATAATATTCTGAGCGACAGAGCAGAACCCGAACAAACAACGGGATCCGGGGAATATGATCATTATACTATATACCAACCTCGTCTGTAGAGCCTGCAACGCATTCAAATAGCCAACCGTTTATTCATCTGCGTAAATTCACTTGCCTCAGGTATCCAATCGAAAACACTTTGGTCCCCGAGGAGCCCTATGTATGTACACAAATGCCGAAGATCTACTCTGAAAATTAGGTGAATTCACATTTCGACAAGCGTCAGCTGCCTGGAACCTCATCGCTATCACCGAAACGTGGTTGGGCTGTGAGGTAACGGATGCTAAAATCGCGCTAACAGACATGTCAGTTGTCTGGAAGTATTGGGCCAGTAAAGGTGGTGGGGTAGCCCTCTACTATCGTAACAACCTGCAGTGCACACCCCTAAAAGATTCGGAAGCCTGAAACAATTAGTTGTAATTTATATCTGAGTGGGTACCATCTTAGCCCATTGGTTCTTGTTTACGGCCCGCCATCATCTACTGCTGAGAGGGACAGCGAATTGGTGGCTGCGTTTAGACAAGTGATAAACAGGAAGTACAGTCACATTCTTATCATCGGCGACTTCAACTTACATGCTGTAGAATCTCAGGTCACACCAGGAGAGCAATTCGAAGCAGACCTGCAAAATCTGGTTTCAGACTTCCCGCGTTATGGCCACGTCACTAAGCCCAATAGGTTCAAGGGAAATAACATGCCAGCCATATTGAACCGAATATAGACTAATGAAGAATTGATGGTGGTGAGAGTGATAACCGATACTCCTCTGGGCCGCAGCGATCATGCGATGCTAGTGTTTCATTACATGTGTTAGCGGATTATCCTAAAGTGCATGCCGATGAATATCATATCGTGGCCAAATACGATGACCTCTTTGATGCAACTAGCTGATCGTACTTAGTCGAATTGACTCGTGAAGTGGCCAGCGGAGTGTTCATCAACTATTTACCAAGCTCCTGGCAAGGACATCTGAAACCAAAATCTGCCTGCATAAAAGAATGAAGTCGTTCGCTAGGAGCAGGACACGTAAATAAATAACATCGAGGCAATTGGCATGGCACACCTACATAGTCTCACTGAAAGAATGGACTTTGTATGTCCACCCATTATAAAGGAACCACTGTGTAAAACGCGTTCAGGTGGATACACTGAAGAACCAACCAATTCTAGTGGAAAAGCATTGCTCTAGTCCCAAACCGCTATACAGACACGTAAACAATTTGCGCCGTGCTAAGCGCGGTTTTCCTGTTCTGCACACAGCATGCGGGTAAGCCAAACCACAAAAAAGTGGCCAAGGTTCTTGGACAACAATTTGGCATTACCTTCCAAAGTGTGCAATAATCATACATTCTGCCTAATGGGATAATAGCGCTATCTGGGCTTAATCACATATCGTTTACGTCCGCAGCTGTACTGAAGAGGCTGATGTCTCTGCGCGAGTTTACCTCCCCTAGTGGGGACGGCATTCGCACGAAGGCGTTGCAAGTTGCTGCCGTAAGTTTAACGGCGTTACTAGCAACTTTATTTCAACGAAGTGTGAACGAAATGCACGTCTCCAGGATGCGGATGTACGGAATCATCACGCCAATCTACAAAAGTGGCAGCCGTGTTGAACCAGCAAATTATCACCTGATATCACTACTTCTGTGATCTCCAAAGTTATGGAGTCCATTTTAGCTGAGACTTTGATGGGGTACCTGGTGAACAACGAAATTCTCGTACCGGAGCAGCCCAGATTTCCGCCAAAACCGGTCATATACCACTAAACTGTTGACTGCTTGTGCAAGCTGGACGGAATCTGTGGACGCTGGTGTAGGAGTCGATACAGCCTACCTGGATATCTCATAGGCATTCGACCGACTAGATCATCGCATCCTACTTAACAAACTCCAGAAATATGGAATCTGTGATCGTTTTCTGGGCTGGATAGAAAACTTGTCGTGCATCGTCACCTGAATGTGAGGGTTCGAAGCAACCTATCGGAATCCTTTGAACTTCAGTGCGGCTTACCTCAGGGCTCGGTACTTAGACCCCGCCTGATCCTGGTTTTCATAAATGATCTCGCGAGCGTGCTATCTTCTAACTGTTTGCTATTGGTTGCTGATCAAAAGTTTTGCCTTGCTATAGCTGCAGTGGAGGATCACACATTGTTACAGGAGGGCATACTCAAAGCGTACTCACGGTCCATCGAGTACACGCTGCAATTCAACGTCACCAAGTGTGAAGTTCGCAGCGTACGGCGCAAGAGCTTGCATAAGTACCGCCTAGGACCACAAATTCTACAGCGTGCTTCTCCCGAGTGCTTCTCGGCATGCTAGTTAAAGATGATCTCGGTTGTTTGAGACCGACTAAAAGGGCATTTAAGAAAGCGAACCAGTACCTTGGACTTCTTCGCAGAGCTTTCGGGAAATTTGACACTTCAGTATTTCCAATAATGCTTAGTGCGTAAGGGAGGCCGCGCTCGGAATACGCTTTCCAAGCGTGGCAACCCTGGCCCAAGCGCCATCTCACGGCGTTCAATGCTGCACAACGTAGGTCAACGAAGAACGTCAGAGGTTTGACCAGCCTCTCATACCCACTCAGGCTAAAGACTCTCAAAATATACAGTGCAGGTTATCGGCGTCTAAGGGTAATCCCATAATGGTGTACCAGATCCTGAGAAACCCCAACCACCCGTGCCATTCCCTTATGATACTTAGTCAAAACACCCCGCTAAGTGATCAACAGTTTAAGCTGGTCACGCAGTACAGCCGTCTGGAATGTCGGCGGAACTTGTTCTCCCTTCGAGTGTAACAGACTTGGAACGTCCTCCCGGAACATGTAATTAATGCTCCCATCATAACCCCTTTCAACAAACGATTTGACGAAACTCTGTCACGTTTACACTAATTGCAATGGTCCATGACTACCAGATGCTGGCACTAATACAAAACAAGCATTGGATAGTGCCATAACCGTATTCGAGAATGAGTCACTCTAAACCCCTCGCACACAATTTGATCAACACTGGATTTTTGTATCCCGTCCACCCGGGATAGCTGCACATGAGTAAGGTTGTCCTTGCTTAGTATTGTACGAATTCCACAATTTTTAACAGCGTTCTACTAATGCGTATAGCTGATTTGAAAACATAACTTGGCAATACATTCGAAATAGTTTATCCTTATGCTCTCTGAATAGAACAGGTAAAATCTTTAAATAACCCTGCTACATAAGCAAAATATACTATGTTCTTGATAACACTTGAATTCAGTTGCATCGACAAAGCATGAAGCGAAAGCGTAACAGTAAGTTCCGTGGAAAGATTTATTATCAACTCCTATAAATATGCTGCCATTTATATCTAATTTCAGGGAAAGATAAACGTGCAATGGACGCTTTATGATGGGGACGTGATTATCGCTTGCAAAAGAGTCATTTTTCTGATTACAAGAAATCGTGTTCATGACGCTCATAGTTGATGGGCTGTTAATTCCAACAAAAATGACAATGCAAATTTAATTTGTAGCATAATATATTTTGACTCTGCCAACTCCGTTTGTTTACATACAAACGGGGGGCGTTTTTATTTGCAAAACGCAAGTGTGCCATGAATTGAATCGGTTTACGACAAAACCACACAGCAAAATAATTGATATAGAATCTAATCCTCAGCTTTTATAACGTTCTTAAAGTGTCGCCATCGGTTCCTATATTCTAGCGGTTACCTTGTTTCATTGAAAGGCCAGCTGCATATGTGGGCTTCTTTGGGCTCCGTGTTGCTTATGACATCATCACTATGATTGTTTGAAGAATGTTGCTTCTATCTTCCACAACTGCCAAGTGAACGGTACATAATGTTGCGTTGCTTATGCCCATTTCAGAATCCCCTGAAAAATAAGAGCAAGGCCCACCATAATTGTCACGAACTGGTAAGAAGGCAAATACTTCAAAGTCCCGTGGGATAGTTAGGGTACAACTTACAAGCTGAACATACCGATTTGGGTAGATATCGTGGGGCACGTACACCACGGATGATACAAACAAAATGAGCCTATGATCATTAAACGTTATAGTTTAGAAAGCTTGGTCAGTTAAAGGACAATGTCTGGTGTTTGGTTCACCATTGGTCAAGGACATTTCAGCGACATGTTCCCCTACGAGGGTTATTATGAGATGTGGCCAGGTAGAAGAAAAATTTGGACGAATACTTTTTTGCATATAATTGTGTGTTCGGGAGGGAGTAGTGATCATTTTCTATGTTGCTAAAAAACGATCACCTACTACACATTTGTGACATTCAGATACACGGCAAATAAACTGAAAACATTGGTGAATATTAATTTGGTGGTCAAAATTAGCTAAAAGTGTTTTGGTTCCACCTCCACACAGCACTCACGGATGGTCATAGAAAGTCCCTTGAGGTTTGCTTCGATATAGATTGCTCGACATGAACAAGTGAAGGAGTATACACACACAAAATTACCTGGCCGCTAAAGTTTGTCTTTGATTTGAAGCCTTATGTTAGGCGTTGAAGTAATTATCAGCCGTAAGCTTGCTGCGCACTAGGAATCATGTATGGAGTCCGATATCCTTCTAGACCTCATCTGCGCTATCCTATCCACTTTGAAATACAAAGACAGATAAACAGACCGACCGAATCGGAGTTAGCGTTCGTTTCTCGGCATTCCATATTTCTCCGAACTGACTTTTTGGCATGGCCATATCTCTTGAGAAGGCTACTTAATGTTGTTAAGTTCGTGTGGAAGTGTGTCCACATTACAAAAGCTTCTTGCTCATTTGGATTTGCAGCCAGCGGAATTCCACTTCTGTTTTAGTGGGACAAAGCTGAAAAAATATAGGTATTGTCCATTCCACGTAACTTTACATGCATCCTCCGTTGGATTGGCCCATTTGATTTTCTGATAGTTTGTACATATAGGAAAGACTTCGTACCATTGTGTGCTGAACCGAGGGTGAAATCAGCATTGCGGTGCGCTGAGTGAAATTGGGATATACTTTGGGCTGTACAGGGTTGTCAAACAAACTATACAATCCACATATCGACCGCAATAGGTTATAAATTCTATAACTCATCTCAGATAGATTTGTCTTAAACTGCTCATGAATACATCTGCTTGCAAAGGTCCAAGTGGTCAAAAGCAATCTACTCAGTCCTTTTGTTTGCAATGTTACAAAGGGTAGTGATACAGACGATGAGCGCGTCAATGTCATGCTACACTACCTAGTTTGTGGAACTGCATGGTGCGCGCTAGCGCGTGAGTGTCCATCTCCAAACTAACATGCGATGCTTATAGTTTGATTCAAAAGCGAGTGCTTAGCTAAAACATGTGAACTGCGTATAACTAAACAGTTGATCTTTACCCCGTGTGGACTGCCGATGTACTATTGCCATTGCTTCTACTAAACTTCAATTTACAATACTGTTGTTCCGATTTCGGTCAAGTGTAACAGATAGGTTGACGGACGATCGGTGTCCAAGCTAAGCGCACGATATTAAAAAGAATCTTGCGTTACCCAAACGCGTTGCACTACGGTAGACCACGGTTACTTCGGGTAATACTAAACTCGGCAGACAAGACTGAGGCCGTGCTGCTGTCTGCGAATCGCCTCCGCAACGACTCAAGTGGAGTGCGTATACTGCCTGAAATCCCGTGGAAAGAACGTTCAGCGGATCATGCTAACAGAGAGATGTACAGAAAAAGTCCAGATAGAATAACAGTGCTTTCACACGGTGTGTCTTAGATTACTTCTTTCTCTTCCGACAATGTTCAGATGAACGATCTCGAGCAACGGCGCTAAATCCAGGTAGCTACTTCTCTCAAAAATGTCGTGGCCACCTCATCGACAATGATCCTCATATCACCAAACTATAAGGGGTGTGGTCCTATACTGTTAAATCTTGTGTCGCAATCAGAACCAACTATACAAACACTTCCAAAGAAATGGACTAAATTCCATAGCAGGTGGCCAACCGAAATTCGTCTGAAATCAGCGGGAACACCAGCACCTTCGACGGACAATTCAGTGGATGCCCAGCTCTCAATGAATACGCCAGCTGTTGGACCGAACTCGGGGACGGTTTCTCAGTTGCCGTAACATCTTAAGAGACAGCAGAGCACGAGCAAACACCGTGACCTGGGACACCTGATGCTTGAATATATTCAAAACTCGTTTTAAGAGACTGCAACCCATTCAAAAGCGATTAGTCGTCGACCGTTTACTGGTCGGCGTAAACTCACTTGCCTCATCCATCCAAACGAACCCACTTTTGGACTCCGAGAAGCTCTTATGCATGTACACAAATGCACAAGTTCTACTTAGCAAATTAGCTGAATTAAGACTTCGACACGCGTTAGCAGCTTTGGACCTCATTGCTGTCACCAAACTTGTTTGCGCTGTGAGATAACGGATGCCGAAATCGCGATAACAGACATGCCCGCTGTCCGGAAGTATGGAGCCAGCAAAGGTGGTGGGGTAGCCCTCTACTTTCGTAACAACCTGTAATGCGAACCCATAAACGATTCGTAAAAGCGTCGTACCTGACTCCATTTTGTGTAATTTACGGATGAGAGGGAACGTTCTTAACCAATTGGTTATAGTGCACGCACATCATCGTCTACTCCTGAGATGGACTGCGAATGGATGGCTGCTTTAAAGCAAGTGATAAACAGAAAGTAAAGTCACATTCTAGTCACTGGTGACTTCAACTTACATGCTCAAGAATCCCAGGACACATCTGGAGCGCAATTCAAAGCTGCACTGCAAGATCCGGTTCCGGACTTCCCGGGTTATGGCCACGTCACTAGGCCCACCAGATTAAGGGGAACTAACAGCCCATCCAAATTAGACCGAATATTCACTAATGAAGAATTGATGATCGAGGGTGTGATAACCGATACTCCACTGGGCCGCAGCGATCATCCGATGCTAGTGTTTCATTACATGTGTTACGCGGATTATCCTAAAGAGCATGCTGTGGAATATAATGTCATAACCAGCTATAACGTCCTGTATGCCCTTAAGTTGTATATTACCCACGGATTTTCATAGAGAATCTCTTGGTGTTTCTTTTGATATATCTTGATTTACGAGGACAAGTGAACGAGTATACACGAAAAACATTACTTCATCAATAAAGTTTGTCCATACATTGAAGTTTTATGTCAGACGTTGAATTAAATATTAGCCGTAAGCTTGCTGCGCATAGGTATAGTTGATTGCTTCCGATAGCCATCAGGTTCTTGTCTGTGCTATACTATGCACTTTGAAAGACAGAGACGGATAAACCATACATTCTCCGACCGAATCGGTTTTAGCATTCGTTTCTCGGCATTCCATATTGCTCCGAACTGACATTTCGGGATAACCATTTCTCGTAAGGCCTTCTTACGCAATTCAGCTCTTGCGGAATGTGTCCACATAACAAATCGTTCTAGAAATTATGGTTATACAGCTAACCAGATTCCGCTTCTGGTTTAATGGGACAAAGCTGAGAAAATGTATATATTGTCCAATTGAGTTAACTTTTATGTGCTCCCTTTGTTGGATCGACATATCTGAACTTCTGTTATTTTGGAAGAACTTCGTACCATGGCGTGCTGAATCGAGGATAAACGTAGCATTACCCTGCGCTGAATTAAAATGGGAAGACATGTGTTGTATACAGGATTGACTGTCTGTCAAACAAAATATACCATCAACCTATCGACCTTAATGGGGCACAATTTCATTAACTCATCTCACATAGCTTTGCAGTAATTTGCTTATGAACAAATCTGCTTGCAGTGAACCAAGTGGTGAATCGTAAGCTACTTAGTCCCTTTTTCGCCACATTACACCATGAAACTGAAATTGTATATTGTTGGTATATATCATGTGTAGCTATTTCAACTGATTTGATCAAACAGCAGCACATAGAGCCCATTGTCTCCTCTAAACAACATATATGAACAGCGACACGACATCCGATGAAAACATCTTAAAATGGCAGAATGATCACAAATATTCGTCATGAACATCAATCTGAGGCAAACAATTGCTTTCAATGATTTATCTACTGGCCAGTGTAAAACTGGAATGAAATGCACCGTCTTTCTTTCAGGAGTGGGTCAAATGTGAGATTGCGGTAGGTTTGTTGCAGTCTTACACACATGCAGTTTGATCGTAGTTTCGTAATCAAGCTGACGACACTGGTGTTATAGTGACGAGTATAATGACTGTTGTTCGACCAGGATAGACAGATCAATTTAACACATTTATTTTCCGAGCATAGCGGATGATGAGTTAATCGGTTGACAATAGCTTTTGCTATCACAAGTATTCGTGGAGGCGGAACGATCCAATTGTTCAAGAGACCTAGTAAACCACAGGAAAAGCGTTCGGAATGTTGGCTCCGTGACCTGACTCGTATAGGTGAGACAAACTTACACTTGCCAAAACTCTAGTGTCTTCGTTCTCCAACCAATTGGGACTATGTTCATTAATGCGACGTGAAAATTCCGAGCCGTTCGACCTATATACATTGATTTACAGGTGCACTCAAATCGATGGACTATGTAAGAAGAAGTCGGCTTCGACGGTCTGTCTATATTGCACACAGAAGTATGCGGTTTGGACTAGTGATACATCACAGTTCCCTGACTGCGGAAGTATTCCTTACCGACTGCGCTACACAGAAACTATTGCAATCCGAATATTATAACCTCCACTATTTTTTTAAAACAAGTTGGTTCAATCGCCGTATACCCTGGCCCAACTGCGGGCCACCTAATAGTCACTCTGATACTGGTGTCATCCGCATGATTACATCATCACAACCAATCTGCGTGTGTGTGAAAGACGGGAACGAACTATCCGCTGATTTACAATTGACCTACTCCTGAACGAAAGAATCTGCAGTTTGCTATTATTTCATACACATATTCTTTTCCTACCGGACCATATTTGAATCAGTGAAATCATGGTAGTGGGAATTCTTCTACCCCGAGAAATTTGGAATGCACACGGCATATCAGAAAACGGTGCTCACTCAAACTGGTAAGAGCCTCAGCGAGCTCTGTAGTAGAGCTATAATGTTACTGCATGAAATTTCTTTTTCCATAAAATAAAATGTTTCCTAAAATATTAAAATATTAAAATATTTTATCTTTGAGTTGAACAAATGTTATTAATAAAGTCAAAAGTTAACATTGATGAACCTAAATTAGTCTGTTATCTTGCGCGTAAAAACCAATCTGCCTTTTCAGGAAAGCAAAAATCCAGTAAGACAGGAGTGTGTCGGTAGAAATGTTAGATCGTTGTAGAGAATATACTCGGTTTTTGCGTCTAATCTATAATACAGAGCTCCTGTCTGAGGAGGACTTTTTCGTCCGGCAAATAAACGCTCCAATTCTACCATGTATTTCTACATAACAGCAAAGTATACGAGCAATCTTATGCCGTAAATGACAACTAAACATCCCGTCAAGCTACGTAAACCAGGAGATGTGGGACATTAAGTGCTTATTTCGTGCGAGCCTCCATGAATAGTAAAGCCTCCTAAGCAACATGGCAGCTTGCCAGTATCTTACGAGCACGAAATGAAGGATAACTGGCACGCAAATGGATCTGGAAATCCATGATGCTCCAACGTGTGCATTGGCGTTCCATGCTAACCTAGAATAAGATGCATAAGTGGAATGCATAGAGGCCTTCCTGTAGAAGTGCAAGCGTACAACCATTTTAAATATAAACCTTCTATATGTCATCCTTAGGCAATGGCGATCACAACCTTCTCTGCATCATTTCACTTTTACTTGGTTTTTCGCCGGAGCGAGTACAAAGGTGTGGCGCAATCATGATCCGCACTTTGGCTGCAAGTGTGGTAGTTCAGCGTGCTACCACTAGGCTAAAATCGGGGTATGACTGTTGCGTATATTTTAGCCAAAAAGCCGCGGGAAGCATATAACCAAAGTTTGCAAAAATTGAATAGATCCTTACAAATTTCAGAGATTTTATAATTTAACAAAGCTGCCTAAGAGGAGATCTGCGTTTATTTTACCAGTTGTTGCATAATTTGGTCGTTATTGACGGTAAAAGCATTTTCCCCTACTGCGAAATCATCACCCCTCCGGTTAGCTCAAGATCTCATAAAGTCTAAAAAAGTGAATGTGTCACGGATGCTATGCATGTATGATTCTTTTCTCACCGGTTTTAAAAGCTTGACTAACCGCCTGGCAAGTTTACCGCCCACTGGATTGCACATGTCCAGTTTTGATAATACCTCAATACAGAACGAGGCGGCTGGCAAGAGCCCCGGCGATCTAATGTTTGGACGGAGGTTAAGGACTCTGTACCATAGCACTTTCCCACCACAGTCTACGTCTCGATGCTAATGACTAGAATTCTAATTTGGACTATGAAATAATGGCGGTTGATCGACACCTCTTTGAGAACGAACCGGTTTATTTAATTTTGCATAAAGAAACAAACCAGAAACCGAGAGATCCGCCTGAACATGCAGAAAAAATTGTGGAAGTGGTTATGTCAGACGGCAGGAAAATCATTTGTCAGAAAGGCTATGTCAGGCCCCGCCCTTTTTCGTTTCGGCACATCAATAGACAATAAATTAGAAGACGAAAAGAATTGTAAACAACCGACGGCTTCGCAGTCTCTCTGCTCAGTCCGAGTAGGCCAACTAGTCGATCGATATCAGGCAATTTGTGCAGTTGTAAAAATGTGAGGCAAATTGTAACAAATATGAGAAGCAAGTTTACTCGTTTAGTAATGGCTGGACGTCTCACTTCAGAAAGTGTCAACTTCAAGCTAAACTAAATTTTGATTGGAAAAATTGAAATTTCCGGAACGTGTGTTAAGGATGGGCATATAATTATTGCTGCTGATTAAACAGATGTGTTCCCTAGTCCTGCGTTACTAAAATAAATCTGTATTTTACTGAGAGTAGCACACGACATACATGTTACACATTGTCTAATTCTCGATGTCCTCGTCGGACGTCATGGTAAACAGCAAATCATAAACGTAAGGTTTTACAAAGTCGCCGATTTGTTGTTTATTTTCAGCATTTACTTAGAAAATGTTAAAGATTGCATTTTTTCTGAATGGGCCCAGTGGAATTCATAACACAATAGACTCTACCTGTTGATGCATATTCCCTTAAGTTAAACTTAACTTAATTTTCTAAAATGTGGGGCATGCGCTGTAACAAGTGTCCTGTTGTAAACAGCAACTTCAATGTTTAGAATCCGGAACTAGGCCTGACCGTGACAAAAACTATGTGTGCAGCAGTTGCACGACATTTGTAAAGTAGTTGTAACAATTTTTCTTACGCAGCAAGTTTATTTATACTATGTATTCGATGCCTAGTGATAGATGAATTTTAGCAATATACTCGCAAAGAAAAGCTTTCATATTATTATCAATCGAGCATTCGGCAACGGATTTGGTTACATTTAAAACTGATTAAATATCAGTTATGTTTACTATGTCGTCGAGTAATTTTTCATATGTTTAAATGAATGGACGTTAGTTATTTGCGATAATTTGCATATTGCTTCTGAGCACATTGACTGTCCCGAGGCTGTGAAGGCAGCATGATCGTTTCAAACACTTCGCACGAATCTGGCGGTGTAAGAGGCAATGTACATAGAATTACGTTTCTTACATCTGACGAAGATTACAGACTTGGTTCCATGCTCAAAGATTGTTTGGCATAAATATTGTCTTATTGAACAAAGAAGGAATCTGGACAATATAATTAGAACTAGTTTATAAAATTGCAGCTTAACTAAATTAGAAAAAGATTCTCCTCTTTTGACTGACAATTATCTTACACTTAAAGTCAGTTAGGATGGTGTTTGAACATTCCTTAAAACATAGCTGGTATAACACGTAATGGACAATCGATCCACACCCTTAAAAATCAACTCAGTGCGCATTGCATAAATGTTTTCATGTATAATGCTTTTATAACTTTCGAAAAGGAACACGTGGGATAATTTGTTGCCGCACAAACTAATTATATAGATTTTAACCGACCGCTTATGCCTAGGACACGCATGTAGTACTTTAAAAATCAAAGGTTTTTGAAGAGTAGTAATAAAAAGAGAACGCGGGATTACACCCACAGGACACTTGGGATATACCATTGATCCAGTATTTGGAAGACGACCCCCAGGTTCGTTTCTGATCTTAAGCAATTAATGTTTACTATCATTTTAGTTATGCGCATGTAGCTAAATTTTCTCCCTGAATATGCATAGTGCCACTTCAGGTAAACCTTAATATGTATGACTGTTTGTTTTGAATACCTATCCGTTATTTATTATAAATTGACTACCAAACATATATTTAGTATTTGTTAAAATCTGACAGCGTACATAAAAGTATCGTCGCATTGTTAGCCGGCAAAACAAGTATCTTGTTCTGGGATTGCAGTAATGATTCCGGAATGATCAGGTTATTGTGCGCCAGAATGACTATGAATGTTGTCGCCACTAGATGCTGAAAAACACATGCTATATGGATACCATTAGATTTATTCAGTGCAGTTAGAACGTTCATATTAAACGAATAATTTGAGAAAACAAGCGCTTTAATTGGAAAATAGAGCAAATACGAAGCTTTTTGACCCTTAGTAAATTTAAAAGTTTTATCCATCCAACAATTTTTATGGACTTTTGGCACATTAGATAAAAGATCGTAAGGCTTCTTAAGCTGATCATTAACAAGCCTTGCTTATGTTGGATAGACTACTCGACTACTTTGTTGGAAATGTCTGTGCACCCTGAGGTTAAAAAGTAAAGGCCCAATTATAGAATCCTGCGGCATTTCTGCACTCCTTTATCTGCTGAGTTAGATGATTAAGATTGCAAGCTTGAGACTGCCTCAAGTATTGCGTTTAATACTATGGTTTTACATGGCAAAGTGCAGAGTTTTATCCTCTTTATTATGAACTGTGGGCGCTTGTCCCCCAGGACTAAGAAAAATAAAGAAAAATAAGTTTAGGAAATCTATAAATAATTGCAATATTTTGTTAACTTGCTATTATACCATGACTAAAATAATTGCTTAGTGAAAGTCAGATTACCTTGAGTAAATATTCATTGGTATGCTCAGCAGTACATATTTAATAAACTTTGCACGAGAAGCCACGTTTACTTGTGTAACGGACATGTATCACTTTGTTTAAAGAAGTATGACTTGACGGAATATCATAATAGCATTTGAAAGCTACAAACTACTTTCTAACGGCCTTTGGAGCACAATGATAATCAAATCTTATTTTAATAGAAAACAATAATGGCAAAGATATATGACCTGCTTCTTCCCTAAGTGATGTTTCTATTTGCTTGCAAGTAATGAATGCAATGAGTTACTCGGTCACTAACGGTCAAGAACACAAGCAGGAATGCAGTTTTACCACTAAATCTAATGTTTGTCAGCAGGGAAATGTGTTTTAACGTTGGTTGCAATGTAACCTAATATTTAATTGCCATGCGCTTATGTAGTTAATATTAACGGATAAGATATACATGCACAATGAGAGAACATTTGTTGCTATTGACCATAGTCGAGAAGTTTTGCAAATTTCATCAAGAACTGCGAAAAAAATCATGTATCCAGGCGAACGGAATCCGACTGAGAGCCTAGCTTTCTAATTGCACATTTTGGCAGAATGGCACTTACATTATATATTTCATAGTTTGTCTTTCCTATGGTTCATTGAAACGTTTCTGGCGCAAATTATTTAAAGTTTTAATTATGTACCATGTGTTATAATATTAATATTACTAATTACCGTAACTTTAATTTTATGGTTAACATCTAGCTTTGGGTAGGATTTATTGAACATAATATATTTGGCTTGCGCAGGATCGTATTTGATCTGCTCAAATTAAAGTGCAATGGTGCGATCTAGACAGAGGCCACGTTGACAAATTTGTAATTTTCCGTAGGGATTCGTGGGAGGTTTGCAGCATCTTTCTCTTTCTCCTGTACTTGTTGCGACTTATAAGGTTCGGAATAAGTTAGTCAAACGTTCAGATGTATAACTAGGACTTTTTAAAAAAGATGCTAAAAATATCAAGTTATTATAGCACAGTACCTACACTAATTACATGGCCAGCCATTCACAAAGCATGCATCAAAGTGAAAAGTTTCCTAAGCTCCTAAGAAATAGACTGACACGCCAAACCGGGAGACAAGAGCGAATTATCCTCCATTTATTTTAGTCTCCTTAGTATGATTAAGGCCTTTCCATCAAAATGTTTATTAAAGAACCAATAACATAAACCAACCATGAATACAAAAGCATTTAGGCCAAGCATAGCCGAAAGTAAAAATATAACGCGGGTATTAATCGTCGGAAAATAATGTATCTATGCTATCTGACGTACGAAATTACGGATTTGGAAGGAAGTAAGATTAACTATGGTTTTGCTTATGAGTAAGAGGATTTCAGTTGCAATTTTAGTGTTCCCGTCCCAGCAGCTTACATGGTTCATAGCTTATCCATAATCCGGAACAACACCTGTAACGTTTCGCTCTATTGCGACCTGAAGGATAGCCGCTGTTATCTGCAAAAGTATTCGCCTGCGTGGCAGTGCAAGATGTGTACTGCTATATTCCAGTAAGCTTGCAAATTATGTAGCTTATCCAACGTCCCCTATGGCACAGCGGCTTAAGGCGCTGATTAGTTGGCGTCAGTATCTAACGGTCATGCATTCGATCCCCAGCAGCCGACCGAGATAATGCGCACCGGTGACGAGAGCCAAGAGGCGAAACACGTCTGTTGCTTTACTGGATTGTAGCTGAGTTATGTAGCTACTGAACTACTGGGAAGCAAACATCAAACTGTAAACTATTGTTTTTATTGAACGTCACTAATTAGCAAATAAGTGTTAAATTGACGGATAATTCCACTAAAATGTGCAAGTGCCATTAATGCGCAAAGTTTTTTCACAGGCAGATGTTACCATTCATAGTTGATCACTTTCAAGGAAGCCTGAGTGAAATCGGGCCTATAAACTATTTAGAAAAATGCATATTTAAAAAATAAAAGCGAAATAAAATATTACATGGATCTACGACATAACCTGAGCTAAGAAACATTTGCGTACATTTTATACTGCAATTCGCATTATATTCCTATATCGATAGCATAGTATATTCGATGGACCACCTTTTCTCCGCATTGGAAATATTGTTGTGCACACACAAGAAAGCAAATTCGCTGAGTAATAAAACGCCAACACTGTTTATGTCGTGCTTAAAATCTCCGTTCGCGCTGAATAAGTAAATTATTTCTGACGATAGGAAATCCATTGAGCAGCAAACCCGAGGTCAACCGTGGCTCAGGGGAACTGAGCTCCGCTTGAAAAACACATATTCGTTCTGTGCTAATTCCTATACAACAAACGTGAACATTGACTTAACGAAGGTAATAGCGTATTGACGCACGGATTATGGTTCTGTGTCTTATGTTCAGATAGTCTGATAATTAGGATTGTTCAAGCACTCACGATAAGGTGTGAAGCATTAGCTGTTACGTAGACTGACCAAAAAGAACTGATCGTTGTATTAAGTGGAAAATTCTCGGAATTCGTGCTACAGATTATTTCATTGGGTAGCCTGTATCCCCGACCTATAAAAAGGCAAAAGCTCTCCTGCAACAATGTTACCCAATCCAGCGAAAGGCTAAAAACCGTTAGTGACAAACAGCAGTGAAAATAGACCGGTTGAACGGTATCCCATGTCCCACCTAATGCTCCACATCATGCAGAGTTACGCAACCATTGCGCAATCACCTCCGTCAGTAGCTGGGCATCAAAATTGACCCCTACAGATGGTGCAAGTAACGGTGTTGCACGTAATAAATTCTTTCTATAGCGTTGGCCTATCATCCACGGAAGACAAGCCAGACACCCCACCCGACAAAACTCTGCTCACAAAGAAATGCAGTAGCAACAAGTACTGCGCAACCAAAAGACGATGATAGTGATATGTTCACACGTCCCAGAACCCGGTAGCGAATCGTTGAAAGGTAGACAAGCCGAGGAACAAAACCGTTCGGCTGAAATAACCTAAGCACTCGGACTGAAAGTACTCCAAACTAGTCTTACACGCCTTTCAGGAAATCCATCATCTCCACACGTAGGTGAACTTCGGTTAATGGGAGTAACGTTTGTCAACACACGCGACCTGGAAGATGTTCTCTTAGCAAGCCACATGCTAGTGAATTCTTCTGTCAGTTGCCACATTTTTACTGACAGGCCATGGGCAGAAAGACAGAAGCGCAATTCCAACCCTAGTTTGTCACGTCAAAATGATGTGAAGAAAGTAATACTGGTTCATGTTGTGGCAGAACTGAAGCATGACGATAACAGTGAAGGACAGAAGCACGACATCGAGGAATGGAGGCACATTTCAGAACTCTACGACATGCAGAATGTCGTGGCTTTTGACGTCACCCGTCTAACGGCCTCCAAAATCTACCAAGGTAGGGGGCCACGAATTTCGAATGTTACCTTGGCTGGGCCCGAAAAGATATCAGTGGCAATTCAAGCAGGGCACGGAAACAGGAACCTTGGACCACCAGAAGTCCGGTTAAGACCATTCCTAAAATCAGTACAGACCTCATATACAGTTAAGCTAGCCTCAATTGCACCTATCTCAAATCAGCCAAACTTGCAAACTACCGTTGCATAAATATTCAGCGGACCGGCACTATTTGTGCCGGTCACTGATAGAGAACAGAGCTCCTGATGCGTCAGCAAATACAATGCTGCTAAACCAACACGCAGGGGTTGTATTACAAGCTCTCGGAACTGCGACATCGGCATGAAACAACAACTTGGGACCCCATAGCAATTGCTGAAACTTAGCTCTAAAATGGCATACTTCATCCAGAGATTGAACTCAGTGAGTTATCAGTCATTTGAAATGGTCCTTCATCTCACGATGGCGGTGTTGCTCTCTACTATCAAGGTAATGTAAAATGTGTGACTCTTACTGAAAATTCCCTTGTCATTCCCCGCGCACTATTTCGCGGACTGCAGCTAGCAGGTCGAGACATTGGTTCACAGAAGACGAGTGATGCTTGTCACTTGGCAGTTATCTATAGGTCTCCCAACTCATCAGCAAACAGCAAAAACCTTCTGTTAAACGCCATCCGCTATGCTGTTTCACAAAAGTATTCACACTATCTTATACTGGGTGACTTTATTTTCTTGCAATAACATCAATATCCCCTGATGGGCCGTTATTTAAATGGAAATTCCTCGAACGCATGGATATGGCAGTTTCGTATAACCATGCGCATCAACCAACCAGACACCGCGGATCTAACAACCCGCCACCCCTGGACTTACTCCTGACTAATAAAGAGTTGATGATTGAATCAGTGGCATACGATCCTCCACTAGGCTGTAGGGAACATTCGATCATAACATTTGGTTAAGTGTGTTACGACAGTAGTGTTGCTAAAGAAGGAGCGACTCAAAAAACTATTACGGACTATTTTAAGCCGCACAACATAGCAGCAACCGTTGACTGGGTCCTACAGACGCACAGCTCAGCGAATGACGCGTGGAATGAACTGAAAGACAAACTAAACTGGGTCATACAATCAGCGTCGAATGTTGTACGATTACCAGCCTTCCGCCGGACCAATAAGTGCATCCGGAGCAGAACACGTAAATTGATCAACAGAAGATATGAAATCTGGAGGCAACGTTTGCTAAGCCCATATGATATCACATGGCAGCATTAGAAAGGAATCAGAAACTACTGCACGTCGCTCATTAGAGTCGATAAGCACCAATAGCAGGATAACATGTTGAAATTAAAGAGTAACGCCAAACTATCACACAGATTTGTGAAAAGCGAAATAAAGCTTAAGCCGGAATATCACAACTCAAGACGGCCAGTGGCCTAACCGCCACTACTGTGGATGCCGCCAACGCTCTACTCCTGCAGTTTGGCTCGGTGACTACAAATACCATGGAACCTTCGCCCTATCAACTCCCAATAAATTCCGTTGGATTAACCAGCGTCACCTTTACTCCAGCAGCTGTTGCAAACAAATTACAATCTCTCTGGGTGTACAGTGCAAAGGACTTGATATGAGCTGCTCAAAAGTATTGCAAATCTTTTCTTCCACCATAGCAGCCTAAATGGCAACTTTTTCCAGTGTCTGCTTAACTCCCATACACGCCCACTTGAGTAGACAAATGGAATTATTACTCCAGTATACGAAGCATGTAAGCGATCGGATCCTGTAAAATACCGACCTATTACACTCTTTCCTGTTTTATCAAAAGTGATGGAATCGGTTATCGCAGTTGAACTGACACGATAGTTTGAACGTCAACAAATACTTTCTAATGCTCAACAAGGTTTCAGACGCAGACGATCTTGTCTCATCCATTTGCTGATTACTCGGGACTCATGGACCAAGGCTGCCAATGAAGCAGTTCCCTATAAATGTGACATACTTGGACATTTTTAAAGCATTCAAACGGGTCAACCACTTTTTCTCCCCCAAAGCTTGCTGTCTACGGTATAAACGGTTCACTGCTCACCTAGTTAGAATACTACGTACAGGACAGAGGAATCCAGATCAGAGTAGCTGACACTCAATCTGAAAGCCTGTGTGTCTCCAGTGGTGTACCAAAAGGATCCGTCCTCGGCCCGCTACACTTTTTAGTTCAAATTAATGAGCATCCACTAGGCATTCTATCTCCGATGCAAATAGTTGCATACGAAACTATAACATGGAGAGCGATTCGCTCAGCATCCGATCATGTATACCTCTAGGAAGATCACACTCGGATTAAGGAATGGAAAGAAAGGAACCAGATCCCACTGAACATTGCAAAACGCCACCTGCTGACGGTGCACAGCAGCTTCGTCAACATATATCTCTTGGGGCAACAATTCTGCAACACGTGACTAGTGAACGCGACTTAGGTATAACTATGCAAGATAGACTTGGCAGTTTGCTCCAATGTTTGAAAGCAGCAAGAGTGGCGAACTTGAACTTTGGAATTTTGAGGCGGGCTCTCGGCAAGTTTGAGCGACGGCTAGTACCATTGCTAATTAACTCCTATATTCGCCGTCACGTTGAATATGCAATTCAGCCCTGGAGTTTATGGTTAAAACGAGGCATTCGTTTATTGGAACAACTCCAAAGAAGAGCCACAATGGCAACGCACGGGCTATCCGCTCTAAGTTACCAACTGCGTCTTCGTGTACTCGGTATGTTCTCATTAGAATACCGACAGCTTCGCGGAGATCTTACTCTCACATACCGGATACTAACTGAAGTGAGCGTTCGTGTACATAACTGTTGACTTTTACCCGTTACAAACAAAGTCGAGGGAACTATATGAAACTAATGACGCAACACTTCCGATTGAGATGTAGAAAGTACTTTTACGCATTTAGAATCTATTCTCACTGGAATGTATTACCAATATATGTGGTGAACGCACCAGACATGACAACATTAGAAGGACCCTTAGACCTTTATCTTAGTGATAATGGCTACAAAATAGTTTGCTACAGTACACTGGTTTAACCACTGATATTTCAGTCGCACGTTGGATCATTTTGATTTTAATTTTCTATTGCATACCCATCCTTTGGTTACCGTAAAGTTATGCTGTTTATTCCATCATACACAGTTGAACTATCGAACTGCTAAACAAAATGCTCTTATTTGTACCCACCACAAAATAGGACGACTTATCATTCCACAGTAAGCGAATACCTACTACTTTGAAATATTTGGTGAAAAGGTATGCTTAACAAATGTGATTTAAATTAATAGCTCTGGACGTGACATTCCATAACGATTTGTATAATAATTAATTGATGCTTATACCGAAAAGGACTATCAATAATGCTGGCGGTACTCCGCCTAAGCGGGCAGGCTCTACCGTATCTTACCTCTTAAAACAAAATATACTTAGGCTACATATATATATGCTTGCGCAGAATTATTTGAACAAAAGCAAAAACTACCGACAAAATCTTGTATACTGCAGCCTATTTATTTAAATACGAAATATATATATGTCCTAAATGACTGATACAAACTGAAATAATAACTAACGGATCAGTAATGAATTGGCTTACAACTACTAGGTTTCATGAGTAGATGACGACTAGTCCTTGTAATGTCTAACTCATTTTATTGCGTTTTTACTTTGTCCGCTACATTAGAATTCTTTTTCGCATAACAAATCCGGAGTACACCGTACAAAGTGTAAATATGATGATTGAGGCAGCAGCATTGTTTTTAATCTGTAGCCACTATTTATTTATTACTTGCCAAAAGTTTACCTAATAATACTAATAATAAATTTATGATAACGTTGTCTCATGTGTAACTAACCTTTGAATAACAGGATGTTGTGAATGAAACACTTCCCTTATTTGGAATACTAACGCTTTAAATAAACCATTAAGGTATTTCCGGCGTCAATTTCGGCATGAGCTTCCTATCCATATATGCAACATGGAGACAGTCAGAAATAGGAAAATTGTGTTTTCTGTTTAAGTTAACCTTTGTAACTGCTCCAGATTAACCGAGACCAGTGTACTTTGACTAACAGCTCCGAAATGTCCGATCAAGTCAGACATATATATTTATCATGTGCGAAAGATAAAGCCTCACTGCAAGTTTCTGACAAAAGGCTTAACTTCCAACATCCATGTAATGGTTCTGAATATCGACAAATACAAAGCTTGGTATAATGCCTCTTGCATCCAATAGCTCATGAATGTTAAGTGATCACATTTAACATTATACCCACTAAGCTAACAAATCAACAGAATGCACATTCCAGATCGATGGGTGCAAATAAATGAACCATTTATTAATAATGTAATGCGGATTATCATGGGAAAAATTGATGGTTCCATCAAACGGATGGGTATTTAGTTTTCAAGTGTTCGCTCATCACATATTGTTAAACTAAGTAAACGCGCTGCAATTTTGCAAGCTTATGCCACATAAAATAAACATTTGCTTTCTACAGATACCTCACAAATTGTTAGTTTAGTCATTTGCGAACTAAGTGTTACACAGCAAAATGACAAAATTAAATAAGTATTTCAAAATTGGAGCTGTCATATTTCTCGTTGTAATTGCCAACTATTGCGACAAGGTTGCTGGTACTTTTTGAAGCAGAGACTTAATTAAATCGTAATGAAGTGATTAGGAATTTATTCATATATGAAAGTCCGTGCATGCGTAATAATGCCGATGATTGTTTGGAACACCAGGTGCGAAATGCTGACATCCTGAAATTGGTTTCTGCAGAACAATATTCTGGTGCTTCACTCGAACGACCGCTTAGGTTGGCTTGGTCATTTTCTCCGTACACTCGTTCACCGTCTTGTTTGGTCTACAATATATTATGCTGCTACATAATTGGGATAAAACTGCGAGATGGCCATTCAGTGTCATGACAAAAATAAGTGAGGTAATCAACAGATTCAGGCAGATTCGTGCCGTCTTTGTGGATTGGGGCCTACAAGTGGTTGGAGACCATCGAAATCTATGGTCCCTGGCAGTCATTGTTTCGCCAGCATTAGCTCATTCAAATCAAACTACCAAATTTCCATCCTACCTGCTTTTTACGTAATACTCCCAAGCCATTATTTGTATACCTCTTAATGTGTACATTTTCTCACAAGTTATATTACATGTTATCCAGGCGATGAAAGTCGTGACAATTTGTTTCGCCGCAATTCAGTGCCCGAATCAAAGATGTTTAGCTAAACTAAACTTCTACGCACTTGATTTCGCGCATCTTCGCCCAACGGCAATCATTAGAGCAAAGACGGAGAACAATGAATGCATAATAGACATCCTATGCTTTGACCCCTATGAATAGATTGCTCATCTACTTGTACTTGGAGCCAGCCTAAGGGCACTAAAGTCAGTTCTGTTGTGACTGGGAGGATAAGGATACTAACAAAATGCGATCCTCAATGTAGCACATCAGAATTGCCATCCAGTTCCTTGTCTGTAACCATTCACTTCGTAGTCACTTTAGCCAATGACCCATCACGTGAATCAGTGAACTCATACGTGTAGTATATGGGCGGCGGTTCTCGTTTTTACTTATGTAATGCACTTGCATAATTATCGAAAAACAGTTTGTGCACATCAACGTCTTTGGATCCAACAACCAATGCGTTCGGGCCAAGTAGTTTTGGCTGTTTTCGGCGTCATCAGAATAATATTGCACATCTAAGCTATCACCTTTTCTCTTCCGTACTCCGCCACCGATGGACGCATTCAATCTGTGCTCTAAAGATACACGAATGTCGAGATATTATCTGGTCTAGGATGCTGAATTCAAAACGGAGGACTATCGAAGACGCTATGTAGACATGGCAAACCTGGCCAAACCGTGAGTTCGCATCACTCAAAATACCATTACACCTGCCGAAGAATACGGTTAACGTTTTGAAACACCTTTCCTACCAATAACGTCTGTGGAAGCCCGGAATACCCAACGGATGCCATCGGCTGCTGCGTAGATAACTAATCCTGATAAAGCAACTACTGAGCGATAATAACCCTGTATGCGCCTTCTCATGACGCTCAGTGCAAATACAAATTTGTTAGGATATGTATGAAATTAGGTTCTAGATTGCTTCCCAGGATGCCCGCCCTGAAACTCCTTTCTGAACTCGAGCATTATTGCTAACATTTTAGCAAGCTTCAAAATTTTTGAATACGGCACTCGGCACCATACAATTTCCCACATGAACTAAAACTCTGGAATTTATTCCAGACTAATTAGAATTATGGTCTTAAATTGCATACAGATGCAGGCAAGTTGATCCAGACGAAAAAGCAACCGGATTGATTTTTTCCCATAGAAGTTAACTCTAGTACGTTATAATTAACTTGTGAAAAATTGCCTACTTTAGATAAGATCATTGCCTGGTTTAATTATTGAAATGGCGATTCCATCCTGCAGAGACCTAAGAGACCAATTAAGCTTATTAGTGTTTTCTCAACAGTAACCATTGCTTATTTTTTCAACTTTCGCTTCAGAAATAAGTATTAATCCTCTGAAATTTTTCATATGGGTATCCTTGTAAACTGCGTAGTTTCAGCACGCAATATGAATAGGATGAACAGATCCACTTACTAATTTCACGATGCATGGCGATCATCATCACATCACTATGCACCTGCTTGGCTGGGATACCAACTGCATGTAAATAAAAGACATTTGCTCATTTGTCAAATTGAGTGGTCTGGTTCGCTCAGTAATCATCCAAACATCATTGGATATCAGTAGTAATTATCCACAATAATAGGTTGTTTATGTTTTTGACATTCCTTGAAGATAAACTGGTTCACAGCTATTCTGCCCAGCAAGGCCCAGATTGGCAACTGCTCATACCTAACGCAAATTCCTCATAGCTAATAGTCAGTGATATGGAGTTTCAACGAAGATGATGCAAATTTACTGAACCGACTTATCCTATCATACGTATCTTGAACATTACAAATGAGCTACTGCTAGCTCGCAAACCGCCTGCATGGAATCTGTTAGAAAACATTTTAAAATGTAGTTGCACGTAAATATTTTATAATATTTAACGCATCAATATATTCGAGGAAATTTCTGTTAATCTCGACCAGACATCTGAACGTGCATACCTAATATCCAGAAGAGTTTTCCCAATATCCACGCACTTTTATTATTTTGCGCCAGTACACCGTTTGATCCGCAGTACTTTACCGAACCTTACTTCCTTCGTCATGGTGATATTTTTAGCAACTATCGCCGTCGAAGCTCCCATGGCCTGATCAACACATTTCCGCAAATGAACATACCATTTCACAATCGGTTGTAGATAACCAGTTGCGAATCATGGAAATCCATTCTCTGGATGGTATATCGCGTTTCCTAGCAACACACTATATGTTAACACATGCATCCATTTATCGCAATAGTTTTAGTACATGATTTTTATTGAAGCAAGTTCGCACTAAATTGCCGTGGTTTATCAACATTATTATATGCGGCATGCCGTCCAACGTCACCCGTATGCTTGTTTTTACTACTCTTGCCCGAGAATTAACCGCTGCTTAATATATGTACCCATCCCACAGCAGCTAGACCCACAAGCAAGCTCGATTGTTAATTTCTTGGTTCAACGCAATATCCCCTGCAATAGACAGCCTTAGGAGTTTGCAGTAGAAGTCATCGAAGTATACGAGTTACGTGCATCCCGTCCTCATTACCGCCCGGTCTGAAAGCACACATATGACGAAGTCGTTCTTGGGGTGACGCATTGAAAACAGACACCACCGGTAGCACTCTCTTCATGGCAGACGGTACATTTACCATTGCGGCAGAGTTCCATTTCGAAGGAAAACACGTTTCTAATGGAGATTACATGTGTCAATCTATTATCTCTGAGGGTTAATACAAAACACATCAATGGAGTTTCCCATCCACTTACGAGCGATTCCGAAGTTTCTAGATTTTAGCTTAATAAAAGATAAATTGGATCCCAGGATTCAGTTTTAGAACACTTTTAATGCAGAGGAAAAATTAGTTTTGTTCCGCTACATCCAAAATGGATCCTGCTTATTGATATGGTTAAAATTTTGGCGGATTTTAACGCTGTAGATTAACCAAGTAAGAATATAGCTTTTTACTTGTTTGCATCCAGATACGTTGTTTGACAGACTTGTCTTTTACACCTACGGATGACTTAAAACAGTTGACATCACCAATCGTGATTATTGTCGGAAAACATGTTTGCAAGTTACACATTGGAGCATGTAATGTAAGACATTTCTGTCATTCATGCCAATACCATGAACTAACGATTTCATAATAAACGGTGGGCTGATACCGAAATATGCCAGTGGCAGATGAAACTTTCAGCTATGCGGAACGTTGTGATTCAGCCGATTTAACGTTGAGGATGCTCTCAATTCATCAACTCGTATTGGTACTTTCAGGTTAAAAACAGAACATGTCAAGAGTCAAACTGGCTGAACCTGCGGTCGGATTGGCAGAACAATTTGTAGGACGTTGCTGATCCATGAAGGAACACGGACCGTTAGTAGGGAGTCTTAATGCAGCCAATCTAGAACCGCAATCAATCTAATCTGTCCGATCACTGTTTGCTTCTAGCCATGAAGATAACATCAACAAGAGCCATATAACTTGACTGTACTTTGAAGATAACGTGTTACAGTCGACCCAAAGTTGTGACTTCACTGAGACTAATTAACAATGATAGGATGCCTGCTGATAAAAGCTTACTATAAGGTTTGTAATTAGATTGTTATATTTTGCACAGCATCACCCAAGAAGAGTTTAGATGATTCCAATGGGATAAAGTACATAATGTGGGGAAACGATAGCTGTAAACAATAAAATAGGGTAATGAAACGAGGCGGGCATCTCGCATAAGTCATTTTGATGAATGATTGTTGGATTGCACCGCTGCAGAATTGACAAATGTTAAACGGCAAGTATATAATGACGGTGCGGTAAAGATAAGAAAAATATATCGTACTGTATATAAAATCAAGAAAGTGGAAGCGTCGCGTCAGCAGATTCAATGGCAAACAAATAGGATATCAGTTGGTAACCGCGGGGGAAGTGAATACCAAATTTCGCTTTTTCACCTTGCGATTGTAAACCATACGGCACCGAGGAGGAAATTTCTCTCTAGCATGTAGAATAAGTCCAAAGTTGGGAAAGCGGCTGTGGGGTGGTAGAAGCAGACTACGTGGAAAGGTGAATGAAAACTATGTTTTCGTGTGTTTTGTGGAAATAAGCATGAATCTTGCAGTTTGTGCATAGAGTTGATGGTATATAAGAACGCAGAGGAAACATACAGCACTTATTGCTTCAAGCAAAACTCACCTAGATTATTTGTCACCTATCCCGGGTCCGTGACAGAATCGAACTAGACCGATGCTGTGAACTCAGTCGTTTTAATTGCTGTTTTGTTGCCTGCTGAACGATGTGAATTGCGGTATCAAACTAATCCATCTATGGATGGTGTAAATATTTCACGGACGATGCGAAAAATAGATAACGTAATAGTTTTGCTCTTTAATACATTATTCATTTTTAATCATCTCTGAAAGTTTGTCCGATCATTACTCATCGCCATATATAAAAGACGGTTATAGAGTTGGTGCTGAAATCAATTTAGACTTGTCAATCCTAATGAATGTTTTGTCCAACAGTTGCTTGAACCAACCATCGTGGGTTATGGTGGGGAATACATGTTGACTGTTTAAGGTTTTAACCTAGCTGGGACTAAACTGTAGATGTATTCCAAAGTGTATACTTTAATGTGGTGTTAAGTACCGGGATCCGAAATAAGACTAACCTCACAACAGTTTGAGTTAAGCATATTTTATCCATATTCATGGATTATTGGATGTTACACGATGAGGAGAATGTGAATGTAGTGTATTTGCTCAATTGCTTGAAATCCGCTGATTGGAACTACACTATTATGCGTTCTCATACTCAGATCCAAAAAAGTCACGAGAGTAGCTGACAATTTCAAAGCTTGAAAAAGCATACAAAAATGAGTTTCAGTTCCAGGCGATTTCGTTTCGATGTTGATCGAAGTCTTCTCGCTTCCCATTGTAGCAATTTCATGCAACCCTGAGTAATGAACTGACGAGCAATCCTATTTGAATCCACGAATGCTTGAAACTTTGCAACGGTCACGCAGCGTATCAAGCTAAATGCACGTATCTCCCTGCGTATATCACTTTATTCTTGAGTTTGAACCACGAGACAACTTTGTTGCGTAACGGGTTTCCATGAGTGTTCTCAAGCTTCAATGCTCAAAATGAACTAGGTGATAAATGAATTGCATTTCAAGCGTTGTTCACTTGGAGGCTAACAACACTCAACGATTGTTTGGAGATAATTTTCATGTTTATTTACGCCTGAGTCTGCGGATGGAGTTGGTTTCGGCTGACACTTGTTATCGCGATGATACTGGACCTTAACCTAATGCGATGATTTGTATGCATCAGTGATCTTTTGAGCTATGCTGGATGGCGAGTTTGTACCTTAACAGTAACTCATACCAGATGGTCACTTGTTAGAGGCCAGAGGAACTCAGTCACTTTGCTCTCCCTTGATACTTGGCCGTCGCAGAGGAAAATAAACGACGCCCTATCTGCTGT
>OX104063.1:158941423-158959396 GCA_944474145.2 Dicrocoelium dendriticum | reverse complement strand
AATTAACCGCTGCTTAATATATGTACCCATCCCACAGCAGCTAGACCCACAAGCAAGCTCGATTGTTAATTTCTTGGTTCAACGCAATATCCCCTGCAATAGACAGCCTTAGGAGTTTGCAGTAGAAGTCATCGAAGTATACGAGTTACGTGCATCCCGTCCTCATTACCGCCCGGTCTGAAAGCACACATATGACGAAGTCGTTCTTGGGGTGACGCATTGAAAACAGACACCACCGGTAGCACTCTCTTCATGGCAGACGGTACATTTACCATTGCGGCAGAGTTCCATTTCGAAGGAAAACACGTTTCTAATGGAGATTACATGTGTCAATCTATTATCTCTGAGGGTTAATACAAAACACATCAATGGAGTTTCCCATCCACTTACGAGCGATTCCGAAGTTTCTAGATTTTAGCTTAATAAAAGATAAATTGGATCCCAGGATTCAGTTTTAGAACACTTTTAATGCAGAGGAAAAATTAGTTTTGTTCCGCTACATCCAAAATGGATCCTGCTTATTGATGTGGTTGAAATTTGGGCTGATTTTAACGCTGTAGATTAACCAAGTAAGAATATAGCTTTTTACTTGTTTGCATCCAGATACGTTGTTTGACAGACTTGTCTTTTACACCTACGGATGACTTAAAACAGTTGACATCACCAATCGTGATTATTGTCGGAAAACATGTTTGCAAGTTACACATTGGAGCATGTAATGTAAGACATTTCTGTCATTCATGCCAATACCATGAACTAACGATTTCATAATAAACGGTGGGCTGATACCGAAATATGCCAGTGGCAGATGAAACTTTCAGCTATGCGGAACGTTGTGATTCAGCCGATTTAACGTTGAGGATGCTCTCAATTCATCAACTCGTATTGGTACTTTCAGGTTAAAAACAGAACATGTCAAGAGTCAAACTGGCTGAACCTGCGGTCGGATTGGCAGAACAATTTGTAGGACGTTGCTGATCCATGAAGGAACACGGACCGTTAGTAGGGAGTCTTAATGCAGCCAATCTAGAACTGCAATCAATCTAATCTGTCCGATCACTGTTTGCTTCTAGCCATGAAGATAACATCAACAAGAGCCATATAACTTGACTGTACTTTGAAGATAACGTGTTACAGTCGACCCAAAGTTGTGACTTCACTGAGACTAATTAACAATGATAGGATGCCTGCTGATAAAAGCTTACTATAAGGTTTGTAATTAGATTGTTATATTTTGCACAGCATCACCCAAGAAGAGTTTAGATGATTCCAATGGGATAAAGTACATAATGTGGGGAAACGATAGCTGTAAACAATAAAATAGGGTAATGAAACGAGGCGGGCATCTCGCATAAGTCATTTTGATGAATGATTGTTGGATTGCACCGCTGCAGAATTGACAAATGTTAAACGGCAAGTATATAATGACGGTGCGGTAAAGATAAGAAAAATATATCGTACTGTATATAAAATCAAGAAAGTGGAAGCGTCGCGTCAGCAGATTCAATGGCAAACAAATAGGATATCAGTTGGTAACCGCGGGGGAAGTGAATACCAAATTTCGCTTTTTCACCTTGCGATTGTAAACCATACGGCACCGAGGAGGAAATTTCTCTCTAGCATGTAGAATAAGTCCAAAGTTGGGAAAGCGGCTGTGGGGTGGTAGAAGCAGACTACGTGGAAAGGTGAATGAAAACTATGTTTTCGTGTGTTTTGTGGAAATAAGCATGAATCTTGCAGTTTGTGCATAGAGTTGATGGTATATAAGAACGCAGAGGAAACATACAGCACTTATTGCTTCAAGCAAAACTCACCTAGATTATTTGTCACCTATCCCGGGTCCGTGACAGAATCGAACTAGACCGATGCTGTGAACTCAGTCGTTTTAATTGCTGTTTTGTTGCCTGCTGAACGATGTGAATTGCGGTATCAAACTAATCCATCTATGGATGGTGTAAATATTTCACGGACGATGCGAAAAATAGATAACGTAATAGTTTTGCTCTTTAATACATTATTCATTTTTAATCATCTCTGAAAGTTTGTCCGATCATTACTCATCGCCATATATAAAAGACGGTTATAGAGTTGGTGCTGAAATCAATTTAGACTTGTCAATCCTAATGAATGTTTTGTCCAACAGTTGCTTGAACCAACCATCGTGGGTTATGGTGGGGAATACATGTTGACTGTTTAAGGTTTTAACCTAGCTGGGACTAAACTGTAGATGTATTCCAAAGTGTATACTTTAATGTGGTGTTAAGTACCGGGATCCGAAATAAGACTAACCTCACAACAGTTTGAGTTAAGCATATTTTATCCATATTCATGGATTATTGGATGTTACACGATGAGGAGAATGTGAATGTAGTGTATTTGCTCAATTGCTTGAAATCCGCTGATTGGAACTACACTATTATGCGTTCTCATACTCAGATCCAAAAAAGTCACGAGAGTAGCTGACAATTTCAAAGCTTGAAAAAGCATACAAAAATGAGTTTCAGTTCCAGGCGATTTCGTTTCGATGTTGATCGAAGTCTTCTCGCTTCCCATTGTAGCAATTTCATGCAACCCTGAGTAATGAACTGACGAGCAATCCTATTTGAATCCACGAATGCTTGAAACTTTGCAACGGTCACGCAGCGTATCAAGCTAAATGCACGTATCTCCCTGCGTATATCACTTTATTCTTGAGTTTGAACCACGAGACAGCTTTGTTGCGTAACGGGTTTCCATGAGTGTTCTCAAGCTTCAATGCTCAAAATGAACTAGGTGATAAATGAATTGCATTTCAAGCGTTGTTCACTTGGAGGCTAACAACACTCAACGATTGTTTGGAGATAATTTTCATGTTTATTTACGCCTGAGTCTGCGGATGGAGTTGGTTTCGGCTGACACTTGTTATCGCGATGATACTGGACCTTAACCTAATGCGATGATTTGTATGCATCAGTGATCTTTTGAGCTATGCTGGATGGCGAGTTTGTACCTTAACAGTAACTCATACCAGATGGTCACTTGTTAGAGGCCAGAGGAACTCAGTCACTTTGCTCTCCCTTGATACTTGGCCGTCGCAGAGGAAAATAAACGACGCCCTATCTGCTGTATCGAGCAAGGTGGGTAAGGGTTTGGATGCTATTGCTCTGGCCATCCCGCCTTCTTCTGTCCATTCTTGCCCTTTTTTTATCCTTATTGACCATCTACAACTTTACTTTTATCCACCATTTTCAATCCTCCAATTCTTGGCCTACCCCCATCTTCCTTCAATAGTCACTTGTCTCCTAGGTTCAACTTACACATAATGCCAGAGCGTTACTCCAATACAGTCGACAAGTCAATGTCCAACCAAGCGGATGACGTAAGTTCATCCTATTCGCTTTGGAGTCTTCGATCGTCGCTAAGACTGGCATGCCTCAACGTGCACACTGCTATATATTGTCTAACACGGAACCCTTACCCGACATTAGAGAACATATCGATCGATATTTACTGTTGCTCTGGAAAATTGGAGTTTCGTATTTACACTAAGCTCCTCCACATGCGATACCGGAGGCAAATTCTCATTGCGCCTGTCAAGCGATGATGCAGCTTCAAATGCGATTCATCCTATCGTCAGCATTGGTTTCGAGTCCCCGGCTTGATGGTTCCCTGATCGACTCGATCACTCTCAACGGCCAGATGAGCGCCTTTAGGTTGATTGGCTTTTCCAAGCTTCAAATTTGTTGGGGACAAACCGTGTCCGTTTGTCATTGCGGCCTACGCTCCAACAAACTGCTGCTCTGATTCGGTGCAAGATAATTACTATCATCAACTTAACGATCTAATTCGTTAGTAAAGAAGCACGGATATTTTGGGGTTGGCTTTCGATCTAAACGTCCAAGTTGGAAAATGGCCCTCTAATGAACTTCAACTGGGCAGCCAACATGGTGTAGGCTCCCGTAATGATAACGGTGAGCGATTTCTACAGCTGTGTGAAGAAGCTCGTCTCTTTCTTGCAGGTACAAACTTGTGACACAGCAATCGCTGAAGAGTGACTTGATGACCACAAACCTCGTTTTGGACATGGACGCAAATTGATCACATCGCGATTAGTTACTGCTAGAGAGGCCGTGTCCAAACTGTCGCTCAATTTGGAGCACCAACGGAACTCCGATCATGCCCTCGTGTGTGCTGACTTGCGGGTGCGTTTCGGCGGACGTCCGCGATGTCGCTCTGAGCGCATGGTTACCAGCCACCAGACGAAGCCGAGTGTTCTGAATGGGTAGTAAACTACGCTGGCATCTTGGCTGAGTAAGCGCCTACTGAACACCGTCAAAAGCCACTGGATGCATATTCGCCAAACGTTCAAACACCAGGCATGTCTCCATGTGTCAAATCAAAGTGCCAACCTAGATTTTGGGTCTCTACAAGGTCTCTGCAGCTTATGGATGTTCGCCGATTTATTCCGGCTGGTAGCCATAAGAAATAGTCTAGCAAAATTCGCAGAGCAAAACTGCATGCTAACCTGAAGAGAGGTTACGAAGCCTGGTGGGCTCATCGTGTATCGGAAATGGAAACAGCCGCGGCCCTTTGTAATCATTGTAAGTTATTCCGTCTGATACGGTTAATAGGCAGCAGCAGACCTGTTTAGCGAAACAATACGCGCTGAGAGTGGATAGTTGATCCACAGTTTGTCAAAACGCTTGGAGCCTTGGGCCGAACACTTTGCAAGGCAGTTTAGCGCATCTGACTTCTCGCATTCTTTTTCAGGCATTGAGTGTCCGTCACCATTGTTCGTCTCCTTAGATCCACCCTAAGAGGCAGAAGCCGCGCGTGAGATCAGGGTGTTGAAGTTACATAAGGCGGCTGGTGCAGATAGAATTCTCCCAGCTGTGTTCAAATTCGGGGGACCTGCTGTAGTAGATGATTTACTCGCGTTGCTAATAATAATTGGGAGCAAAGAACTGTCAAACAGACTGAAGCTGCTCCATCATAGTCCCAATTTCCAAGGGAGACACCCGTTCGCAATGCGGCAATCATTGAGAGATCAGTCTGGGTTCATTTGTCTCTAAATTACTTGCCTCTGTCTATCTATACAATCTGACTGGCGCTTGTGAAGGCCAGAGACGCGAGGAGCAAGTCGGGTTTCGCAGAAGTCGTGGCCGTATCGACCACATCTTCACCCTGCCATAGTTGTTGGAGCACAGACATGTTTATTGGCGACCCACTACTATCGTGTTTCTCGACATCAAAATTGCTTTCGTTTCGGTAAACCGATGTGCCCTTTGGGACTGTCTGCTGAGAAAAGGAGTGCCCGATATACGTAAACATTAGCAAAGCGGCTAGTTAGGCAGAGTGAGGGTTTATGACAAACTGCCGCTGCTCTTCAATATCTCCAGCGGTCTGAGACAAAGATGCCCGCTCTCACCTTTCCTCTTTAACTTCGTTAGTGCTGAAGTCATGGAAACAGCATTCGCTGCACACGAAGGTGGGAGCTACTAGTTGGTGAGAGACTTCTTGTGAACTACTGGCAATATACCTTACGTCTAAAATCCTGCTACTCACGAGTAATATAACTTCATCGTCTTGCTTATTCGTCATACTATAAAATGATATGTGCCCCAGCTCAAGTATTCCGCCAGTGCGTCCTTACATACTACGCTGTGGCTCATCTGAAAACCTTGAGCGACTGTGCTGATTGTTTTGGACATCGCGCCAGATCAAGAACTATTATTGTGTGGCGCGTTAGCAATATACTGATATCTAATAATATTTGATACTGTAAGGTAAAGTCAAGGAAAACTACGTTGACACATTGCGGGAAACCTAATCGATTATTTGCTCTCTAGTGCCATTGGAGGCCACAATTATGCAAAATGCAATTGAGATGCACGGTTGTAATTATGTTCAGTTAAAAAATTTTGACGTATAGTTCACCATCACAGTGTGCTTCGCAATTTGATTAATTATCTAAATAACTTAAATTAATTATAATGTCTGTTAAAATTATAAGTTCCCATCACTGTGCTCTTTCGGTAGCTTCGCAGTACCATCAAGACGATAAACTCTTAAAAACCTTGTAAAAATGAAGTTGTTATATCATTAACGCATAACAGTAACAAGTTCGTTAATCAACAAGTGTACATGACAATAAAAAGATCTTTTTCAACATTCTGTAACCAGGAATCAAATGTCGCGCTGTCGAGCGAGCAGTATACAAACTCTAAATATTACGCGGCCCTAGCAAGCATTTTGCCAAAGCAGTTTCTATATACTAGGCTTGAACGCTTGATCACCAGTATATCAGTTCGAGCAACTGTCGCTTAATCCCTAAAAATGCGAAGACGACTACTATTATTTCATCTGCCTAAAGATATGCTTTGGTTGTCTAAACAAGACGGCCATATCCTAGTTAAACTCCACCGATAAACATCAATTATTCTTGGTCGTCTTTATGCTTCTACCCACTCAAACATTAAGGATAACGTAACCTGTCGAAACGTAATGGTTCCATCAGAAACTAAGCTGATATATAAAAGTGCACTAAACAGAAGCTCATTTCAGTAACCAATAAGTGCAAATAATACAAGCTGACATGCAACACCAATAAAACGACAAACTAGTCACTAGTCAGGTGCTGCAAAAGGAGGAAAGCGCTACGATTAATATAAAGGGAGAACCGGAATGGGTTACCAACAAAAACAATAACACCTAACAGATTATAAAGCTAAAAACGTCGCATTAAACGCACCAAATTTCACAAATGTTTTTAGAGAAACCGTGAGTAGTTTGGTGGGAAGTTATTTTGCCTACATTTCGCGTTTAGAAAGCAGCATTTTCTAACGCAGTGAATCAGTAGTTTAGCACAATTGTTTTGTTTGGTAGAAGACACTTTATTATCTTTATGCAGAGACCCAGAGCTTAAGTATTTTGCGTCCAAATCGGAACGTTGCTAAGAAATAGATTTAAGGACTTATTCACAACTAAAGCCCTCTCATTCATAGACCATAAACCATTTTATAATATTCCAACAGTTTTACTATATGCTGTTTCTAGCTAGATATAAATCTAAGATGTCCGGTTGTGTCACCAGGTAATCTTCGAATAAATGCAAAATATAGTATTTTGTAATGATAAATGTTGCCTACTTATCTTGCGCTTTGCAGTAATCTAGGTTTCACGTGGCTTAATATGGGTTTTGTGCTTACGAATTAATATCGGTGTGGCCAAGCCCTAAGCGAATATCATTTTCGTCCACATTTCAGACAACGATATAACAACGTTCTTTCAGATGTTTGCGTTCCAGCATAGTTTTGTGACGGTTTATTAGCAGATGGATTCAAACGTGTTTCTAGTCATTCGATATTTCTTCCGGCATTTAAAGGTTACTGAGTAGACTTCATTAGCTTCAGCTGAATACACTTAGCAACTGCAGTCATTAATGGCATTCTATTTTATCTTTTTCCTTGAAGGTGATTTTCGCCAACGTTGTGGTGTCTCTGATTTCTTTCACTTATTTTTAAACATATGGATATATGAAAGTTTTCTGCATGATTATGCGAAATAACTAGTATATGTTAAATTGCATTCTAGCGCACACCATATACTTCAGATTTAGTAAGCCTGTTTTTGCAAGTATTTTCTCAGTGTTTTTACGAAACTTGGTTACACAAATGCGGAAAAACCAGCAACAGCTGCCCTGGGCGGTATTGTGCAGGGTTGTTACAAATAATACATTTTTGAGGAGCATTCTACTCTACAGTAGAAGGATCCACTTGTCCGTTTAAGGAAGCTACAAGAACATGGTTAATGATTATAATTGATCACTGGCTAGTGCCTTCGGCTGAATATTATTTACTTCCACAAAACTATATATGATGATATGGGGATAACCGCTTCTTCAGCACAATGTATGCAGTGAAGATTAGTTTGAATGGAGGTAACGGTGGGGTGAAGGAAAACTTAAAAACATTTGTGCTCAACGTTCTCCAGGTTACAATAAGGCAATAGAAATGCATAGCGTCCGCATCCGCCTTTGCTGCCCATTATGCCTGTGAATAGTATAAAGTAATGGAAACAGACGCTGCTTCTTACAATTACTAATAAATCAATATATATACCAAGTCTTAGGATTTGTTTTACAACTAACCTTGTGCGTTGGATGCTACCATTGGGTAGCGGATATCAAATTAAGGGTAACCTTTCAGCACACAATCTAATATTCTGACCATACTTGTGTTGTAACAGGTTATTGCTTTATAGTTTGGAACTAATTCGGATACCGCATTAATTCATTTACAGCGGTTCGCATGGATAGACTTTCGACGATCTCGACTCAATTGACACAATATCCTGTGTGCAATAATAGGAATACACAGCTGGCATTAAGGCAATCGACTAGCGAGCGAGCTCGATATTACTCCAAACTGACACATAGTCGTCTGACGCAAAAGTACGTTGCAGCGCGTTACATCATCGGTTGCTACACACGTTGCACATAATCAATGGAGATGAGTGTGCAGCACTCACGGGATTCCATTCAACTCCAGTTGGGGTGCACTTGGTGTATTGTGTATGGCAGTACCATCAACTCGTTGGAATTGACGAACAGTACGAGTTGGAAAACGGAAATGTGACCGCTCGCTCGTGGATGTAATGAGATTAAGAAGACGCGCGCCTCCGTGTCTGCCTGTCCCTGACGATATCCAGTATCGATCTATCTCACGATCACTGCCCCCATACGTGGCAAACATTCCGATCTCCGTATTACATTCATCAGGATCTTCAATGAAGCACATCGGATGTGGGGACGTGATCCCAGATTATCCTAATCAAATGTTCCTCGTCTCGGTCTAGTGAGCTGATTATTCATTCCAAAGAATATTGATGGACACGAACTCGAAAGACGATTCGGATACTGGAGTTAACTTATTGACCAAAGGTCACTTGATGCGTCTAAGGTGATGCGCCTAGATAATTGTTGCAGCTTGGAATTGCTCGGACAAGTCGCTCGGAAGAAAGCAGACGTCAAGGTACGCGTCTGCACTGACTTCTCAACTGGTATCAACGCCGCGCTGGATAACCACCAATACCAACTACCTGTACCGGAAGATATCTTTGCAAAGCTGAATGGTGGTAAGTACTTTGCCAAGCTTGATCTATCCGATGCTTATCTTCAAGTGGATGTTGATAATGTCTTGAGGGAGTTGTTGACGATCAACACTCATCGTGGGCTATTCCAATACAACCGCTTGCCATTTGGTGTGAAAACGGCGCCAGCCATCTTCCAACTGTTGATGGACACCATGCTAGCGGGCGTTTCTGGAACCGCTGCATATTTGGATGACATTATAGTGATGGGCCGAACACCGGAAGAACTGTTTAACCGACTGGATGAAGTGCTTGGTTGTATACAGTCGTACGGTTTTCGGATCCGTGTAGAAAAATGCACATTTTTCACGCCGATTATCAAATACCTCGGTTTTATCCTCGAAAAGGATGGTCGTCGACCAGACCCGGAAATCATAGAAGCCATTAGAAACATGCCTCCACCAACAGATCTACAGTCCTTGTGTTCCTTTTGTGGGCTCATCAGCCACTACAGCGCATTCTTGCCTGAGATGCACCGTCTGCGTGCCCCGTTAAACAAGCTATTAGCCAAAGGCCAAACATGGAACTGGACATCCGAATGCCAGAATGCCTTCGAACGCGTCAAGTCACTGCTGTCCTCAAACTTGCTTTTGATTCATTTTGATCTCTCCAAAGAGATTGTCTTAGCCACAGATGCAACAAGCCATGGGATTGGTGCAGTAATATCACACACCTACACCGATGGATCTCAGAAGGCGATCGCCCATGCCGCCAGAACCCTTACGAAGTCCGAGAAGAACTACAGCCAGATTGAGAAAGAAGCCGTGGCCCTTGTGTACGCAGTCAAGAAATTTCACAAAATGCTATACGGCCGCCGCTTCAAGCTTCTAACAGATCACACGCCCTTGCTGGCTATCTTTGGTTCGAAATAGGGCATCCCGGCCTACACAGCCAATCGGCTACTACGTTGGGCTCTTCCCTTAATGGGGTATGATTTTGAGATCCAATACCAGTCCACAGTTTCCATTGGCCAAGCGGATGCACTGTCACGTCTAATTGATGCCCGCCAGCATGAACATGAGGACACAATCATTGCCTCGGTCGAGATTGAACCTGACGTCAACCTCCCGGTAACTGATGCATTGCACGGTCTACCAGTTACCGCAGAAACTGTACGAACCGAAACGCTTCGGGACTCAATACTCAAGAAGGTTACACGATTTCACAAAACAAGTTGGCCACGTTCATGTCCGTCTGCCGAGTTGCAACAGTACTTCCAGAGGCGACACTCGCTCTCTATTGTAAACGACTGCATTCTATTTCCGGAAAGAGTGGTCATCCCCAAGGCACTTCAGGAGCGTCTTATTCGGCAGTTCCACGCCGGGCATCCTGGAATCAACCAGATGAAGGCGTGTGCCCGCAGTTATGTATACTGGCCATTCATGGACAAACACCTAGAAGAAATAGCCAAACGCTGCCAAAAGTGCGCCAATGTCTTGAAAGCGCCGCAAACATCAGTACTCTATTCATGGCCAAAAGTTACTAAGCCATGGTGCAGCATCCATGTCGACTTTGCGGGACCGATCAACGGCCGAAGTTTCCTCATTATAGTCGACTTCTACAGCAAGTGGCCTGAAGTATTTCTTATGGAGAACACAACCACCAATACCACCATATCGAAACTGCGCCAAACCTTTAGCTGATTTGGCTGTCCTGAGACAATTGTCACTGACAATGGCTCACAGTATACTTCAGCAACGTTTACGGAGTTTTGCAAGCAATGCGCCGTACAGCACGTCCGCTCGCCGCCGTTTCACTCACAGTCGAATGGCCAAGCAGAAAGGTTTGTCGATACATTCAAGCGAGCTCTCCACAAATCAAAAAGGGAGGGACGCATAGCGGAGGTGGTTGACCGGTTCCTTTTCCTCTACCGATCAACACCGAATCCACAAGCGCCAGACGGAGTCTCTCCAGCACAGGCCATGATGAACCGGGAGCTCCGCATGCCTTTCGACGCCATCCGACCGGGCTCGGAGTCCTCTGTTGGTGAACGGAACCGCAGAATGGAACAGGAGTTTAATCGGAGGCATGGAGCAAAGAAGCGATCTTTCACGCGTGGACAGAAGGCGTTAGTACGTGACTACCGAGAAAGCCATGCGAAATGGACGCCAGGGACGGTCAAACGCAAGCGCGGAAACGTCTTGTATGACGTGATGGTGGGCGCACAGATCTGGCCACGGCATGCAAACCAGTTGCGGCCCACATCGTACCAACCAGAACAAGCAAAGCCTACAGACCTCCCGTTCGATTTACTGGTAGAAAGCTTCAACCTGCCGAAGGTAACAGTGGAAGACTGCACACAGTCGAGCAAAGAATCCAGAACAAGAACATCGGAACAAAGTTGTCGGACGTTTCTGCCAAGGAGGTGGACCGACAGGCACAGAACACCGTCCCGAAGACTGCAAGTTAACCCTAGGCTTTCGTCTTATACCTCGGACGCAATCTCAGGAGGGGAGGTGTCCGGGAGAAAGTAAGAACTGCCTTGGAAATCCGCTATTCAGCGATTAACCGATTATTAACGATTATCGCATCGATTTCGAACGTTCCGGAATGTTCTGCTTCTGCACGTGATTAAAAGCCAACTGACCCGTCGGCAAAAGATATGGGGAATCACTAACCTTGGTAGCAGACCTTCCAATTCTAGAAGTCGAAGGTCAGTAGGACCTATGAATAGAGCCAAGGTACGCAGTCGTCGTACAGTATTCGTTGGCGGCGATTAATACGTTATTTTGTCAAGGTCACTGGGGTTTTGCTTTGTACTTTGGTAGGGCTAAAAGATTTGTGGAACAGGGAATTGTTATTTTGGGAGTTGCGCCTAGTGAGAAGATTATAACAGTTTCCCCAGGGACGTATTCAGGCGGTTGTCATTCTGGGTGGGGACACTTTCCAATATGACTCTCGAACTGCACCGCTTTCATGGACAGCCATCGTGCACCACCCGACTCCTGATAAAACAGTGATGTCAGACTGATTCGACTGAGGTTGCAGATGCGATTGCTGTGAATGATTTACTTCAATTCGTCGAAAGCAGTCGAGCGTCTACATCAACCAATCATGTCTCCAGTGTCAAACAATACGACATGAGGAATAGTAGAATACAAAAGCGCATGTGAGTTAGTGTCGGAGTCCAGCGCTCTCCGTCACATCGCATCCAAATCGAAATTGGTGCGCAGCATGACTCAGTGCAACAGGCACGTTTGTTACCAAACTTCCTTGGCGACACCGAGCAACGTGTTGGTGATGTTGACTTCGTGGGATTTACTCATCACATCAGGACATGGCGAGTAGATAGGCTGTATGAGTGTCAGTAGCCGCTCTATTGCGGCCTTAACAGGGTGCATCAGATTTCAGCCTGAAATCTGATTCACTGTTTACCACATAAGTTAGCTGAGTCTAAACTCCTTCATTCGCATCGGCCAACATCTTCTTCAAACCACTTCTGTCATACGTGAATTGCGTGTGCTGAGTCAGCTTAAATTCGGTAGCTCTACTTAAATATCTGAATCAACAATAGCTGGCCACAAGCAATCATCCTCCTTGGAAATCGCTTCCGGACACGTGAATCACGCCGGCTCATTAAATGTCTACATAGTATGGTCGGTCAACCCCCACATCATCCCACCGTAACATTGTACGCGATCGCATATCCATACTTGATCAATCATGCTGACGCATCCTCATTCCATCAAACAATGGCAGCCCATAAACATACCCAGTACAATGACGTGCGAAAAGTAATACATACTGCTCTCTGTCGATTTGATATCCATCCTCTCATGCACTATGCACCACGTAATTCATGAGGTTGCCATGTATGGCGTGAGCAAATAGGTGCACAGAGCCGCATGCTTAATCAGTAGCTGGCCAATCAGTAACAACTACACCACAAGTGAAATGAATGCACCGTTGACACTCCCCCGCCCCCGCGCCCCATCTCAGTGTGTCCCCGAATGAGAACATAGGTAAGAAGGATTGTGGGTAATTTCATTCGAGAAAGCAAATCACATGGAGCAATACATTGCAATATTCTGCACATTACGGGAAATGTCGGAAACAGGTTAATTGGCATGAATTCGAAAGGGAAATGATTTTGAAAACATCACATCAGTACGTCACACTTGCTAAGTTAGAATAGTCTCAGATTTGTCAGAGTGGCTTGGTCCAAATACGGCATCCGGATCCTTGATGTGTTGACACAATGCATCCATGATGATCCGCTCAACGAGCAATGGTGGCAGTGAACCCATCTCATACATTTTGAAGAGTCGACCTCATCAAAGCTGAGGATGGTGGTAGCATGGCTCTCAACGCAGACGGGATCAAGTCGGATGTGTTGTGACTGAGTCGGCTTCGGTAACTGGGAACAGGTCCCATGCACCACGGATATGGATGTCTGCTGCGAACGGACGTCAAACTGCTCCGCATCGAGCCCTGACGATAGTTCATTCGCTGGTGTCGTTGGGCTGTTCATCTGATGCCGTGTCAAGTCGAAGTGCGTGAAAGCGCTGTTGGTGGATGGTATGCTTGGAAGGCGCAGCCGAACCGGATGGTATTCCAACGTCTCCAATTGCTCCTGCTGGCGCACGCAAGCAATGGGCAATCGTGTACTATCATCATTGTAGTGTACCATATTCTCCTCAGCTGGCCCATTCACTTGTGATTTGAGCTCTGAAATGAAAATGATCCATGATTAGACACGCAATGCAGAACGCGAACTCCAGTTGTCGCATGATGGAGACCATTGTGGCAGTGTGCTGAGGTGGACATAATTTTGCCAGGTGACGGGATTCCAGATTTCGCCTCAGAGGCCCCCGTGTGTGCAGGAAACGCAAACTCACTCGGTGTGAATCATGTATTCGAAAACGAGACTGTAGCATGGACCTCTACTCTCATGCTACTTACAATCCTCTGGACCCCACTTTGATAGTTGAACTACAGTACTCCAAGCCTTCCGATTCTAACAACTCTGTTTCCTAGCGGTTCATAGGGGGGAAAACGAAGAAGAGGAAGCAGTCGTGCACATTTAGAAAGGAGATACTTTTCGACTGATACCTACCTACATGTGGAGGATACTCGAAACCAAGTATCACTAGTATCACCACCATCAACTCCAAGGACATCTGAACTTTGCATTTCAAATGCAGTGACGCTCATTTTACCGACATGGACCGAATGATGCTTTCCACTACACTTCCATCACATGTGGAAGCCGCCGTAGAGAATTCCGCTCAATGCATCATCGTACTGCTTGAAAATTCGAGGACCTCTTATGTGATGGGTGACCACCACAGCACCTCGGGTTCACATCCAACGCATTCCAGCATTCTGCAGCCCATTTCAACCGGCTTTATGATTCGTACGAATCGGAACACCTATTTTCGACACACACCATATGCAGTGTGAAACAGTGACCTCAGCACTAGTGAAAATGGTTAACCTCAACATGTCACAACAACATCGGTAATCACACACTGGAATTCATTCTTGTTAAACCAAAGCTTAATCGGTGACATTGCATTATGTGTTTCGTCCGGATAACGGAATCAGTGCCAAAGAACTAGTTACGAAGATCTTCTACCCTGAACTACAACACAAGCTGATCCCTGCTCAGTTGAACTGCGAAAGTTACAATCAATGCAGTGTATGTCAAGCAGCACTTACCACGTCGGTTGTCATTCGACGATGCAACACTTCCGAGCACAGTGTAACCGTCGTCTGAGATATCCGAATGTTCTTCCTCACGAGCCACTCTATGCTACAAAGTCAATGAGAAATGGCGTTGAATGAACACGTTGAGAAGATTTTCAAAGAGACAGTCAGCAATGTGTTATATGGTGGATTAACGCACAGGGAAATAAAGAGACAGTTCCGGAAACTCACTTCTTCTTCTTCTAAAAGCTCCTGTACTAATGCACGCACGCTGGTTGCAAAGCGTTGCCCTCGCTTCCGCTTCATTTTCATCCTATGTAACTGAAATCGATCAAGGTGGAAATTATTCCCACTGCTTCAACCGGAATTAACAGTGATATAAATGGCACACACACACACACATACAGATACGTGCTTGCTGAATATTACAGAGATATAGCTAAACTCTGAGTCGTTAGTTTCAATCACCTTACGGTCAGTCATGTGCATTAGTATCAGTAGATCAAAGAATCAGTCACCGCAATCGCGAAGATTGTTTGTGGTTCGAATACCCACAGCATAGTGACAGCACCGAGAACTTGTTCTCCACCAACTTCCTGGATCACGGTTCATGATGCACAGACACGGGCGCCCAAACAACAGCTATACACATGTACTGATAGCCCAGCAATATTTGGATAAGGTCAGAGAATGTGCATCAAAATACTGATGGTTAAAATGTGTTCCAAATGCATCCGTAGTGAAACGGAGAAAAGTGCCTTTGGAATGACCTATTTCTATCCACATGTATGCACGAAAATGTTGTAATCTAAAGGGTAACCTAATAGCGAAAGCGACCGAGGATTGTGAGCGAAGACACAGATCATTAGAATGCGAGTGCAAAAGCCACGTTATTAAGCATCATCGAAATATTGACGGATGTAAGTCATGTTCTCATCAATGTTTACTCTTGGACTCACTCGTAATTCCTCCGCATGCCGAATCGGGTCCGTCATTGCACCAAGCAGGCGACGCAATATTCCTTTCGAGTGCATGACTGCCTATGTGGAAGATTGTAATGAATCCTCAGTGCTCCCCTCCGAGCAATCTGTGGCTTCATATAGGCCTGCAGAGCTGGAGCACATGTTCATCCCAACGCAGCCATTTGATTGGTCCGGGTGGTCACAGGGGTGATGAGTTAACCGATCATACTCCCACGCCGGTTGACCAATGGGTGTGTCTCAAATTCCAATCACCGGCTACGAAGGAGACAGATCCGGCAGAGGGATTAATTCTCATGAGCCGAATTGCCTTATCAACCAATCATGATATGGTTAGTGATTTTTGTGTTTATATCGCTGTACTCCACCATTGTACTACCGTCACGATGGCTCCGCAACCTTCCCATTGTTCGAACATGTTTACAATAAACTCCACGACCATCGAGGCTGTTCACCATCATTCGGTTGATTATCCAACTTTCCTCACAGCATTGTTGGTCACTGCTACGACTTTGTACTTGGGCTTGCGCTTTTTAGTAATGGGAAACCAGATGAACGGCACAGGATTGCGAAATCTGAAATATGACCCCGGTGTTGCGCGATCAACTGCGAAACCAATTAGAGTTGTTTAGAGTCACCAGCACAAGGTATGTACTGCAGTGCCAGTTGCGCACTGCCTGCCTGTAAACGTGTCGCTAGGCCGGATGACATGTTGTGAGAACCTACCGCTATGGTTAAGGCTTACAAGCTTTCGTATCGCCCTCATTTATATATTGTGCTACTCGGCTTAACTTTGTCTCAGTGGTTAGTATTTCTCTACATATGCACGAATAATCTCGCTGAGCATTTCCACTATACATTAAATCGGACTCATCTTCCAAGTCTCTTGTTCCCGTGAATTATTCACCCAAATACGCAGTTACTGTAATGGAGGCGGATGGGTATTAGCGCTCAACCGCAACAGTGAGAATGCTCGAATCTATTACAATGATGGACACGCAAGAACGATGCGATGTAGATAAGTAAGTACACAGTTGTCGGCGTCCAGCTAGTAGTAAACACGCAGAGTACTCAATATGTTAGACAGGCGGGATTTCAAAACATTACTGGCAATCTACACATCAGCATGTTAGTCATGTACGCAATATTGATCACCTTGTTTACTCCACACACACACACACACACTGATCTATGGGTGTTCGCACGCAAGATTATTTCAGGTGTTTCTCATAACTGATACAAAGCATGCATTTTATTACTGGCGAACGAGGAGCAAGAAGGCCAAGTTCACGAGAATTCGCTGTTCATGGCCTGAGGCAACAAAACGCTTGTATCAATGTCTTGACCACGCACGTGGTCAGCGAACTCCATTCTACTTGTCAAATGGTTAATGTGCAAACCTCATCAGTATGTCGATGAGACATGGAGCAGAAGCCTCGAGGCAGGCGATGATTGCATCAACTGAGGGATACCATTCGTTGTTTTGCAGTAGTGGAGATCAATTTATCACTACGTTGAACGCTGCACCTGGTGGAGAATCGCCATCCTAATCATGAGTAAATTTGTGTAATGTCCTCGCAGTAGTGACACGCACGTGCACCAAAGGTGCCGGATTGATTTCTCATCGATGGAATTCTAACTTCTAACTCTCCGTGATGTTATTCGGAACAACAATCTGCGTGACATCTGGAAATATTATGCAGGAGCCAATGGTCAATTCTGATAGGATTCGGATGGTAACAATTCCATCCCTATTCTGCTTTTTATTTGGATGTTGAAAGTCCGGGTGATGCAGACACGCTTATTGTGTCAGGAGGAAACAGCACATGGGGATATCACAGCGCGTACATAGGCTCTATCACCAATTCTGAACGTAGTATCAGCCAATGCGATTCAGCATGTCGATTCGGAGAGAGCAAATGTTTCGCGAATGACCACATGTACGCCCGGCCGACACAACGGCAGTACACGTTCACCGTCTCAGGAACTGGGCAAATTCGGTGCCCAAGAGCTCATTGTTTTAAATAACCGGTACGGGATTCTTTCAAACATAGTACAATCTCCCGAGTGTATGTCATACACGTGCAACCAATGTTCACGCACAGTTGCAAACGGACACTTCTAATTCGGGTGCTGTGTGAGCGCCTGTGCTATGTTCACCTCGAATACAAATTCATGCACCACAAACATCCTGTAACGATTTGTACATCACAGG
>OX104063.1:158925278-158941323 GCA_944474145.2 Dicrocoelium dendriticum | reverse complement strand
GGTTCACAGCAGAGTTTTCATCTTTCTGTGGTCGGCCGATAGACATAACCTCTTCAACAATGGACTTTGCAATATGTGTTACAACTATAGGCGTCTAACCAATGAGCAGTTGAAATTTGAGTGTGAGATAATATGTAGATAACATGCAGGTTTACGCACCAAAACACACCCACACGATGCTACTAAGGAGGCTTGCTCATTAACCATTTGAAAAGTAGCATGGAGTTCGCTGACCACGTGCGTGGTCAAGACATTGATACAAGCGTTTTGTTGCCTCAGGCCATGAACAGCGAATTCTCGTGAACTTGGCCTTCTTGCTCCTCGTTCGCCAGTAATAAAATGCATGCTTTGTATCAGTTATGAGAAACACCTGAAATAATCTTGCGTGCGAACACCCATAGATCAGTGTGTGTGTGTGTGTGTATGTGTGTGTGTGTGTGGAGTAAACAAGGTGATCAATATTGCGTATCTGACTAGCATGCTGATGTGCAGATTCCCAGTAATGTTCTGAAATCCCTTTGTCTAACATATTGAGTACTCTGCGTGTTTACTACTAGCTGGACGCCGACAACTGTGTACTTACTTATCTACATCGCATCGTTCTTGCGTGTCCATCATTGTAATAGATTCGAGCATTCTCACTGTTGCGGTTGAGCGCTAATACCCATCCGCCTCCATTACAGTAACTGCGTATTTGGGTGAATAATTCACGGGGACAAGAGACTTGCAAGATGAGTCCGATTTAATGTATAGTGGAAATGCTCAGCGAGATTATTCGTGCATATGTAGAGAAATACTAACCACTGAGACAAAGTTAAGCCGAGTAGCACAATATATAAATGAGGGCGATACGAAAGCTTGTAAGCCTTAACCATAGCGGTAGGTTCTCACAACATGTCATCCGGCCTAGCGACACGTTTACAGGCAGGCAGTGCGCAACTGGCACTGCAGTACATACCTTGTGCTGGTGACTCTAAACAACTCTAATTGGTTTCGCAGTTGATCGCGCAACACCGGGGTCATATTTCAGATTTCGCAATCCTGTGCCGTTCATCTGGTTTCCCATTACTAAAAAGCGCAAGCCCAAGTACAAAGTCGTAGCAGTGACCAACAATGCTGTGAGGAAAGTTGGATAATCAACCGAATGATGGTGAACAGCCTCGATGGTCGTGGAGTTTATTGTAAACATGTTCGAACAATGGGAAGGTTGCGGAGCCATCGTGACGGTAGTACAATGGTGGAGTACAGCGATATAAACACAAAAATCACTAACCATATCATGATTGGTTGATGAGACCATTCGGCTCATGAGGATTAATCCCTCTGCCTGATTCGTCTCCTTCGTAGCCGGTGGTTGGAATTCGTGACACACTCATTGATCAACCGGAGTGGGAGTATGATCGGTTAACTCATCACGCCTGTGACTACCCGGACCAATCAAATGGCTGCGCTGGGATGAACATGTGCTCCAGCTCTGCTGGCTTATATGAAGCCGCAGACCGCACGGATGGGAGCAATGAGGATTCATTACAATCTTCCACATAGGCAGTCATGCACTCGAGAGGAATATTGCGTCGCCTGCTTGGTGCAATGACGGACCCAATTCGGCATGCGGAGGAATTACGAGTGAGTCCAAGAGTAAAAATTGATGAGAAGATGACTAACAGTGCGGTGTCTTTCGCCTCACTGGACGTAGTTTTACTAAACCTAATACTGGGATGTAGGCCATGTTTGAAATTGGTTTCCTCGTATGGAAGGCCAGCATTTTGGGTAATTGTATATTTTTCAACATCAATTTCACAACGGACGTCCGTCAATATTTCGATGATGCTTAATAACGTGGCTTATGCACTCGCATTCTAATGATTTGTGCCTTCGCTCACAATCCTCGGTCGCTTTCGCTATTAGGTTACCTTTTAGATTACAACACTTTTCATGCATACATGTGGATAGAAATGGGTCATTCCAAAGGCACTATTCTCCGTTTCATTACGGATGCATTTGGAATACGTGTGAACCATCGGTGATGTGATGCTCATTCTATGATCTTATCCAAGTATTGCTGGGCTATCAGTACATGTGTATAGCTGTTGTTTGGGCCCCCATGTCTGCGCATGACGTACCGTGATCCAGGAAGTTGGTGGAGAACAAGTTCTCGGTGCTGTTGCTGTCCTGCGAGTAGTCGAACCACAAACAATCTTCGTGATTGCGGTGGGTGATCCTTTGATCTACTGATACTAATGCACATGACTGACCGTAAGGTGATTGAAACTAACGATTTGGAGTTTATCGATATCTATGTATTATTCGGTAAGCACTTACCTGTGTGTGTGTTTGTGTATATGCATGTGTGCCGTTTATATCACTGCTAATTCCGCTGTTGAAGTAGTCTTGATGGTTTCCACCTTGATCGATTTCAGTTGCATAGGATGAAAATGAAGCGGAAGCGAGGGCAACGCTTTGCAACCAACCTGCGTGAATTAGTACAGGAGCTTTTAGAAGAAGAAGAAGAAGAAGAAGAAGTGAGTTTCCGTAACGGTCTCTTTATTTCCGTGTGCGTTAATCCACCATATAACACTTTGCTGACTGTCACTTGGGAAATCTTCTCAACGTGTTCATTCAACCCCATTTCTCATTGACTTTGTAGCATAGAGTGGCTCGTGAGGAAGAACATTCGGATATCTCAGACGACGGTTACACTGTGCTCGGAAGTGTTGCATCGTCGAATGACAACCGACGTGGTAAGTGATGCTTGACATACTCTGCATTGGTTGTAAGTTTCGCAGTTCAACTGAGCAGGGATCAGCTTGTGTTGTAGTTCAGGGTAGAAGATCTTCGTAACTAGTTCTTTGGCACTGATTCCGTTATCCGGACGAAACACATAATGCATTGTCGGTGATTAAGCTTTGGTTTAACGAGAATGAATTCCAGTGTGTGATTACCGATGTTGTTGTGACATGTTGGGGTTAACCATTTTCACTAGTGATGAGGCCACTGTTGCACACTGCATTTGGTGTGTGTCGAAAATAGGTGTTCCGATTCGTACGAATCATAAAGCCGGTTGAAATGGGCTGCAGAATGCTGGAATGCGTTGGATGTGTACCCGAGGTGCTGTGGTAGTCACCCATCACATAACTGGTCATTGGATTTTCAAGCAGTACGATGATGCATTTGACCGAATTCTCTACGACGGCTTCCACGTGTGATGGAAGAGTAGCGGAAAGCATCAATCGGTCCATGTCGGTAAAATGTGTGCCACTGCATTTGAAATGCAAAGTTCAGATGTCATTGGAGTCGATGGTGGAGATCTAGTGATACTTGGTGCCGAATATCCTCCACCTTCATGTAGGTAGGTACCAGTCGACAAGCTTCTCCTCTGTAGAAGTTCACGACTGCTTCCTCTTCTTCGTTTCCCCCCCCCCCTATGAACCGCTAGGAAACATTTTTTTTAATTATCGAGAGGCTTGTTGTGTTGTACTCCAAATGAGAAGTTGGGGTCCAGGGGATTGTAAGTAGCATGGGAGTAGAGGTCCACGCTACAGTCTCGTGTTCGAATACATGATTCACACCCAGTGAGATTGCCTTTCTTGCTCACTGGTTGGCCTCTGAGGCGCAAGCTCGAATCCCGTCAATTGACTAAAATATGTCCACTTCATCACATTGCCCCAATGGTCTCGATCATGCCAAACCTGGAGTTCGCGTTCTGCGTTGTGTTTCTAATCATGGATCATTTTCATTTCAGAGCTCAAATCGTGACTGAAGGGGCCAGATGAGGTGTATGTGGTGCACTACAATGAGAATAGTGATCAATTACCCATTGCTTGCGACAACCAGCACCAGCAATTGGAGGTGGGATGTCATTCGACTCGAATGGACGGTCCAATCATGCCCTCTTTCAACAGCGCTTTCAATACATTTGTCTCGAAACGGACTCAAATGAACAGCCGAATGACACCAGGGAATGAACCAACGTCAGGGCTCGATTCGGAGCAGTTTGACGTCCCTTCGCAGCAGACATCCATGTCGGTGGTGCATGAGACCTGTTCCCAGTTACCGAAGCCGACTCAGTCACAACACATCCGGCTTGAGCCCATCTGCGTTGAGAGCCATGCTACCACCATCCTCAGCTTTGATGAGGTCGACTCTTCAATATGTATGAGATGGATTCACTGCCACCATTGCTCGTTGGGCGGATCATCATGGATGCATTTTATCAACACATCAAGGATCTGGATGCGGTATTTGGACCAAGCCACTCTGACAAATCTGAGACTATTCTAACTTAGCAAGTGTGACGAACTGATGTGATGTTTTCAAAATCATTTCCCTTTCGAATTCTTGCCAATTAACTTGTTTCCGACATTTCCCGTAATGTCCAGAATATTGCAATGTATTGCTCCATGTGATTTGCTTTCTCGAATGAAATTACCCACAATCCTTCTTACCTCTGTGCTCATTCGGGGAGACAATGAGATGGGGTGACGTGTTAATGGTGCATTCATTTCACTTGTGGTGTAGTTGTTACTGATTGGCCAGCTACTGATTAAGCATGCGGCTCTGTGCACCTATGGGCTCACGCCATACATGGCAACCTCATGAATTATGTGGTGCATAGTGCATGAGATGATGGATATCAGAGAGTGCAGTAGGTGTTACCTTTCGCACGTGATTGTGGTGGGTATGTTTGTGCGCTGACGCTGTTTGATGGAATGAGGTTGCGTTAGCATGGTTGATCAAGTATGGATATGCGATCGCTTACAATGTTACGGTGGGATGATGTGGGGGTCGACCGAACATATTATGTAGACATTTAAGGAAACGGCGTGATTCACGTGTCCGGAAGCAATTTCCAAGGAGGATGATTGCTTGTGGCCAGCTATCGTTGATTCAGTTATTTACCTAGAGCCACCGAATTTAATCTGACCTAGTACACGCATTTCACATTTGACGGAATTGGTTTAAAGTAGATGTTGACCGATCCGCATGAAGGCGTCTCGGCACAGCTAACATATGTGGTAAACAGTGCATCTGATTTCAGATTCAAAACTGAAGCACCCTGTTAAGGCCGCAATAGCGTGGCTACTGACAATCATACAGCCTATCTACTCGCCATGTCCTGATGTGATCAGTAAATCCCACGAAGTCAACATCACCAACACGTTGCTCGGTGTCGCCAAGGAAGTTTGGAAATAAACGTGCCTGCTACCCTGAGTTATGCTGTGCACCAAATTCGACTTGGATGCGATGTGACGGAGAGCGCTGAACTCCGACACGAACTCACCTGCGCTTTTATATTCTACTATTCCTCATGTCGTATTTTTTGACACTGGAGACACGATCGGTTGAAGTAAACGCTCGATTGCTTTCGACGAATTGAAGTAGGGCATTCACAGCAACCGCATCTGCAACCTCAGTCGAATCAGTCCGACATCACTGTTGTAGCAGGAATCGGGTGGCGCACGATGGCTGTCCATGAAAGCGGTGCAGTTGGAGAGTCAGAATGGAAAGTGTCCGCACCCAGAATGACAACCGCCTGAGTACGTCCCTGTGGAAACTCGAGTGGAGTGGAATCCCGTGAGTAAGCGTTGCACACTCATTTCCATCGAATATGTGCAACGTGTGTAGCAATAGATGACGTAGCGCGCTGCAATGCACTTTTGCGTCAGACGTCTATGTGTCTGTTTGGAGTAATATCGAGCACACTTGCTGGTTGATTCCCTGAATGCCAGCTCTGTATTCATACCATTGCACACAGGAAATTGTGTCGATTGGGTCGAGATCGTCGAAAGTCTATCCATGCGAACCGTGTTTGCACCTACATTGCGCGACAGAATAGCTTGTCGAACTTGGTTAATCATACGCGGCATTTCCACAGAGTGTTTTCTGCCGAAACCAAACTGCATGGTTCTCTTTCAAGTGTGCATATCTGGGGGTTATTGGAAATATCGTCATCGACAACATCGGGAAGTGACCGAGTCAATCGTGGGGGCAGACAAAGCTCATAGAACGAGTGTAGCTAATACGCATTCGGACGACCGCGCGTTACACGCCGACTGGAACACAGTGCGATGTGTATCTCGATGACAAATAAGTCCGGCTGTGCAACCAGACGAAAGTGGATCCGGATTTGAATCCCGTTGGTGTGCATCGGAAGATTGGGCAGGCTATGTTGTCATGACCAGAGCACATTGCTTCATCCGTGCGACGCAGATGCATTCGTACAATTGGCTAGATGTCTTTGGATGTGGACGGGTTCATGGATGATAATCCCTAGTCGTTTACTGAATATAGTAACTCTATATACTAACTCTATACACTAGTGCACACGGGATGCCAATGGTCTAATTGCAACATCCACTTGTATGTGTCCCATCCCTCGACCAAATCTTCGGACAAAATGTGCGCCAGATGAATAAGAGCCGTAGATATGCTGCTGAGAACTCGCCATCGTAACTTATCCGCGGTTTGCATTGGTTTGTATGGCTCAGGATCAGGGCCCCGTTACATCAAAAATGCTAGCTTTATAGCATACTCTAAGTGCATGCAGATTTGAACCTTGTCACCATATGTGATGCGAACACTGCATTCACTTGGTGCCAGATGTCCTGGAAGCCACAACGCTGGGGATGGATGTAAATTGCGGTTCAGAAATATGTGCAAGTTGTAAGTTGGAGTTGGTGAATCCGTTGTGTGGTTTGATTACTACAATCATTCTCCATTGAGACTTCGGTTCAATGGCATCCTCTCCCACCGTGGACGTTTTCAAAGAACGACTAGATATTGCTGTTAGCTCCCAACATTTTGTTACCTAAACTCCTCTATTGTGGATTACGCCAAGCACGATTTCAACAGGATTTATGTATCAAATGGACCTAAGTGAGCGACCATATTCAACTTTTCTCACTCCTTACCTCAACCATCACTGCACTCCAGTGTCTTTCTGTACGTTTACGCGCGATCATTTTTTCATTTAACACTGAGGTTAATTATCAATGTATTCATCTCGGAAGATGTACGATAGATGACCCAGACATATTTTAATTTCATCATATTCACCGCAACCATCCTACGGGACGTGTCAAACAGTTGCTTTCATCCCGTGATAAATCATTGTTCATTGCACTTGAGGTGCGCCTCAGTCAATCTGATCACAGGGACGGTAGGTGAAATGAAATCCCCGACTACCTGCATTTGGAAACCGGTAAAGATTGTTGAGGACACTGAGAGTTATTGGCAGAATGTTCGCTTGCTTTGTGTACCTTACCAGTGACTGCTTGCTCTGCTTGACATGAGATATCGCTGTTCGAATCAACGAGGAAGCACAATGCTTGAGTACAATGTCTCGTTAAGATGAGATGGTGTCAGCAAATGCTACAGCGTGTTACTCCGAGCTTAGGTGCATACGTAGATTCGACATCGTTCGTAGTGCATGGAGCCCCGAACAATTAGAATCTAATGTGACCTCGAGGACACAAAGTTAACCGAGGACCCTTAAGTCACCATGGAACATATGGTGTGTTACCACCCCACACATTCTAAGACACATACAAATCATTGCTCCCATTCTACCGGCTTTCGTCTTTCATTTTTTGTCAAGGTGAATTGACGCCGTGGTCTTTTCGTCTGAATTGAGAGCCGTCGCGTGCTGATCGCACAGATCCTGTTCTGCCACTCATTGTCAATTTGCAACAAGATTAACCAGGTTAGACCTGACAAACAACGCACAACATGGCTTTCTTACGAAACGATCCCGTGTGACCAGTCAAATACAATTCTTCCATCATGTAACATCGGTGGTTGACAGTGACATGGCAGTTATTGTCATCCTACAAGAGATGCACAAGGCCTTCCATTGTGTGCCACATAAAACTTTATTGTCCGTCCTGCGCTCTTACGGCTTCAGCAACGCATCGCTAATCTGGTTGAAATCCCACCTAGAAGGTCGGACACAGAGAATTAAAATAGACCAGCAACTCTCCTCCTCGGGAGGAGTTACAAGCGGAGTTGTCCAAGACACTCTTCCTGGGCCACCACTCTTCCTAATTTATATCCATACCATGTGATTTTACCAAACATGTCTGATCACACCACTTTGCGGACGACATAAAAATCGTGTACTCATTGCCACCAGATAGTGTTGAGTCGGGCCTTAAGAACACACATGAGGACTTATCTGCGCTAGACTCTTGGAGTAGAAATTGGTTTACGCAATCCTCCGATGAGAATTCGAAAGTGTTTAGGTGTGGATGCTGCCAATCTGATGACTGCATCACCCTAGTCAGTATAACCATCCCAAACTCCTCTTCAGTTTGGGGCCTTGGAGTAATACATTCTGCATCGCTTAACTCTTTCCAGCAGGCCTCATCTCAGATAACAAAGCTTAAGCGTTTGAACGCTTATGTCACTAAATCCATTGTTCTACCTGAAGGGCGACTGGAAATGTTTAAGCTTATTTTGACACCTCTACTGGGGTATCGTACAGCCACCTATAGTCACCCGCGTTGTACGGATCGAATTGATTTATAAAACATTCAGCGTCCTTTCACGAAACTCCTTATTGGCCGGTTCACCACTCTGAACTATGAGGACGGCTGTCGCCGCCTCTAACTACACCCTCCATGGCTACGCCGCCTGAGAAATAATCTGGTTCTATTTTTACGAAATTATACATTGCTGGATGAACACGACCGGAATAGATCTTGCCCTGCAAAATTCCTCAACCTGTCTCACGAGAAATAAGAGTTACGCAGCACCCATAAAACGGGGAACCACGAGATCCGCTCTAACTTCTTCCTGGTAACATAAACTCACATATGGAAAAAGCTACCGATGAAAGTACGGGCAAAGGAGCACCTGACTTAAATTGCAATTTACTTGGCACATTTTCTCACCAGGCAGGACATACTGAATACATTCTGTCTACAAGTGTCTGCAAATGCCTTGATTTCATCAGGTCCAAACAGTGTACGACATATAATGCAGGTTCACCGCACTCCAGCATACTTTGACTTTATGCACGAAAATGCCACGCTTGAAGTCCCACTTGCAGGTGGAGCACGTGAGCGAACTTGTCGCATAGGGCGACAAAAGTCCCAAGTGAAAACATCTCGCTTGTAACGCTGTAATACTCCAAACCACTGACAGCCTCGGATGCCTGAGCATGTTGCAATGTAAACATGATCCGGCTATCCGTTTGCTTGGTTTCTCGGTTGCATGAGAATCATAACTTGTTATTATTAGGATTGTGCTTATAATAATCATTATTGTTATTATCATTATTAATATTGTTGATATCGTGGGACGTCTATCGACATCAACCAGTGTGATTGAACAGATATATTTGCCATTTCGAATTACCCCTGCATACTTCATAGTCATATGGATGGTGGGCACCAACGATACATCCTGCGTGTTGCTAGTTTGAAGCGCGCACAACTTGGTGGGACTGGAATATGTTCGTTGAAGATCGACCTTTATACTGCGCCGCATACAGGTGTGATGTAAACTCGCACATTGACCAGAATTCGGCAGTAGTGACCAATATCCGGCGATAAATATCTGCTTTACAATCACACTGTCAGGTCGCAAGAAGGGTGAACTATACTGTATTCTGGCGTTTAATTCCCTTTGTGCTCAACATATCTCCGTTCAAATCAGCCTGATAGAAACAGGGTATGCCCACTTCATAGCTGCATACATTTCATAGACATGCCGGTCAGTTCTCATAAACATGTGGGTGCTGTTCAGGCGGGGTTAATTCAGCCTTCTTGACAATCCGAGCTGAGTTCAAAGGACTGCTGGTCAATTGGACAACAGATAATTCGGGTATTACATCCGAAATGTTAGCACTAGCATCCGCATCCGCTTCTGCATGAGCTAACAGCTGAGATGAAGGGAATGCCATACCCACTCTGTAGAACGCACACTGTGGTATTCAACCTGACACGTGTTGTCGTGATGTTGGCAGTCACGTGTATTCGCTCACTGCATGTGAAACTCGGTGCTAACTGGTGGCGCAACCTGTTTAGCGAACCTGTCTGGTCGTACCCACCGATATCGAAGCCGGAGTGCCATGCTGATTCATGGAACGTGTGCAATAATAACCTTCGGGAATAAAGGGCTCAGAAGAGGCCTCATGACACTGCACTATGCTTCTTATGGTCAATCGCTTCACCGTTGCATGATTTCTGATCCGACCGGCACTTGCAATGCAACTCCAATCGCTGTGGCGAGCTGACGCAATGTCAGGTTGCCTCATTGACTTTAATGGACGCAATCACTAAAGCACCTAAATCTTGCATTGCGCGCTAGACAAGCGCGAACGTCAAAGCATTTCAAGAAGAATTACATGTTAAATGAGGGATGACGAGGTCTGGGCTGTGTAGAAAAATGTGGTCCATCAGTGCTAGCTGGTTGATTCGGCAGACGCACAAGCGAGAAGCGGTAGGGCTATTAATACTTGAATGGAAGTATAAGGCGCACGTTAGCTTTATTCATGATGTAAAACAGCGGATTGCACAAGGCAGTTCGATGTGAATGCACTACATTTCGATCGCAAACTTCCGGAGCAGTCGGACTGCCACTGGTGGTTACTGCTCGCCTGGCAACCCAGATATTATTCATACATCTTGATGACTAACTGATAAATAGCAGGTTGATTTTGATCTCTTACTGTGCAATGCAACTAAAGAACTGTCAACGTGCTTTGTGAACAATGGTACGTTATATCTGTTTAAATGCCAGGCTTCTTCCAATATATCCTACCGAGTTTACAGCTGGACATTTGCGCAGAACATTCGCGGCAAATCTGGGCGAACTATATCCCCACTTCACAAGTCGAGTATATCCATGAGTTTGATACCGCGATTGCAGAGCTACGATGAACTCAGAGCAAACCACTATGTCCATTCTCATGGTTTTCTATTGATCAAGCAGTGTGCTCAATTGGGTTACTCGTCTTACAGTCAATGTTTCCAGACCAACACCTAGTATGTTTTCGTCGCACCCGCTTGATGCTTGATCCATGACCAAGAACACTGAGATTCATCAGTGCTAGTTGCACCAATACATCAGACCTATGTATTGAGAGTGAGTATCCCTCAATGTGATAATCCAACTGCGGAGACCAAGTCAACCAGCCCACTTGCGTGCTGCACAATCTCTGCAAGTCAGTCGCATGAGCGACTTGATCTGGAACCATAGAATTACAAGTTTCGTATTAACCTCTACGACGTAGTTCCTAAGATCATGGTCAACTGACCAATTAGTCAATTACCGATCGCGCACATGCACACGGCAACTGCTCGCTTGTGGTATGCTACTCGTATCTCTCACGACTCAATGGAAGAGTGCACAATTATCGTGGTACCACTGCATTTTCGCCCCGACAACGAATGCACTGTAGCGTTTGTATCCCGTCAGCCAGACAATGAGCGCCAGCATTGCGTCACTGCTCTCATTCCGCACAACGAGTCGCCCAATGATCACCACCCGGCAACTCTATACTGGCACGGCTGACACGGTGGCAGTGGGATCAGTTACCATGATGATACCGCGCATTCGGAGCAGTCAGAAATCGATGCGACGATTGTTCCACTGTCGCAGTTCCATCACATGGATGTGAGGTGATGCGCACTCCAAACTGCGCACTCCACATTCTGTGTCGCGTCGATTTGCGATGTCCACTTGTGGATAGTGGATGGCAGACTGGAACCCGGAAGGTGGAAATGGCGAGCTGGAGAGTGCACCACCACCAGGCGCACACGTGGGGTATCCTGCATCGGTTGCGAACTCAATGCTAATAAGTTGTTTGTAGTTCTTGTCATGTAGTTGCATTCCAACATGCAACCACAATTTGGGTCACAACTTGACTTGTTGTGAACCTCGCTCGTAGAACCGATAGGGACCGTTTTGAAGCGTATAAATTCTAGCGATGATGGAAATTCGCTTTATCTGAGTTAGTGTGTCGTGTGAAAGTCATGAAGTGCCTGGAAACAGTTGCGTAATGGCGACGTATGTAGTTTGGCGACGAAATCCGTGGTAGACGCGAAATTTATTAGTGACGGCAGATTTGTTTACTATCCGCGGTGCGTTCATCATCTACAGAATTCTCAATAGATCCATGCAACGCCACAGTGGTCACCTGAAGGTCATCTGTCCCGCTCAGCATGGTTTCCGGAGTACACGCTCGTGTGCTTCCAACCCGTTTGTGGCCAGTGAAAGATGGGCTAACTCGTTGAATGGCGGCAGTCTCCTGGACGTCGGATTTGTTGACTTCAGGAAAGCATCGGTTAAACTAGCGTTCTCATGACCAGTGGAGTTCCGCAAGGCACATACCTATTACATTCAACAACGGTCTTCCATCAGAGCTCCTAACGGATTGCTTCCCATATGCTGTCGGCATAAATCTGTGGCTTGGAATGTTCAAACTCGAAGATGCTGACCGACTGCAAGCGAACCTCGACCGGATGCACAGGTGGGTATTAAGGTGGCAATTGCCCATTCATTATGAAAAGCGCTCTGTTCTCCCTATCCGTGCTCCTTGCCATTTGACAGTTGCTCAGAACCGCTGCTTGTGAGGAGGATATTGGTGTACTTGTGTCTCCCGATTTGTGAACAACCCAAAACATTTTGAGGAGGGTAGCGACTGCTAACGGGATGTTCGGTGTCAGAAGGAGATCTTTCCCCGAATGACTCCTGAGGTCTTCAGACTCCTCCTTACTTCCCATGTGCATCCTATTCTCGAATACTTTTCACACCAACGTGTTCTCATGAAGAGGATCCAACAGCGATGGTCCAAATCGATCTCATTGATCCGAGATTTGTGCTGCACCCAGCGAACTCGAACGATGAACATGTTTCACTTGGATTATCGTCGTCCTCCTGATCTGATTTACAACAGACACATTGTGCGTGCGATGATGGGAAACGAAGTGAAGAACTTATTTCAACTCAGTGTTGATAGTTCGACACGGGGTCACTCCTGAAAACTGTTTAAGCCTAGGAGGCTCCCAGTCCATCCAGACATCACCTTGTCCACCCGTGTGGTGACGCACTCAAAAAATTTAGTTGAGCCCGTCGTCAGCGCACAGCGTGAGTAAGCACGTATCGTGTTGCTTCCGTTGCAGTCGTGATGATCCCCAATTAGATGGCGTATTGCAAGGATCCGCGTTATCCCTGCTTTGAAACGGAACTGATGGAGCTGACGCAGCATATTCTGTCCGCTCTCAATCAGTGTTGTTTCCGCTGCAGTCGTGATGGTCCCCAAGGGGACGACGTATCGCAAGGATCCGCGCTATCCCTGCTTGGAAACGGAACTGATGGAGCTGACGCAGCATATCCTGTCCGCTCTCAACCACTCCAATAAACTCCAATGAACCGCGTCAGTGGAAACGCAGTAGCGCAATGGAGATGTCGCGTCTCTGCATGCAACATCCATTCAGAGAATGGAAGCGCGGTTGACTGGCAGAGCTTAGCACTGTGAGACACAGAATTGGACCAGCGCAATAAGACGTTGTATGATTGCAAGCGTGGCACCAATTTAAATCCCTACATAGTAAGGTTGGAAGCGCCTGTGATGTACACATGGTTACAGGATGTTTGTTGTCCATGAATTTGTATTCGAGGTGAACATAGCACAGGCGCTCACACAGCACCCGAATTAGAAGTGTCCCTTTGCAACTGTGCGTGAACATTGGTCGCATGTGTATAACATACACACGGGAGATTGTTCTCAGATTGTTTGCAAGAATCCCGTACCGGTTATTTAAAACAATGAGAACTTGGGCACCGAATTTGCTCAGTTCCTGAGACGGCGAACGTGCACTGCGGTTGTGTCGGCCGGGCGTACATGTGGTAATTCGCGAAACATTTGCTCTTTCCGAATCGACATGCTGAATCGCATTGGCTGGTACTACGTTCAGAATTGGTGATAGAGCCTATGTATGCGCTGTGATATCCCCGTGTGCTGTTTCCTCCTGACACCATAAGCGTGTCTGCATCACCAGGACTTTCGACATCCAAATAAGAAGCAGAATAGGGATGGTATTGTTACCATCCGAATCCTATCAGAATTGACCGTTGGGTCCTGCATAATATTTCCAGATGTCACGCAGATTCTTGTTCCGAATAACATCACGAAGAGTTAGAAGGTAGAATTCCATGGATGAGAAATCAATCTGGCACCTGCGGTACACATGCGTGTCACTACTGCAAGGGGATTACACAAATTGACTCATAATTAGGATGGCGATTCTCCACCAGGTGCAGCGTTCAACGTAGTGATAAATTGATCTCCACTACTGCGAAACAACGAATGGTATGCCCCAGTTGACGCGACCATCGCCTGCCTCGAGTTTTCTGCTCCAGATGCCATCGACATAGAAACGAGGTGCTACAGTTGACCTTATCGAAAGTAGCATTTCCCGCAAAGTTGCATAAAAGGTCCAAAGTTTTGCAAAGAAAGTCCAAAATTTTGCATAGAATGTCAAACATTTTGCAAAGTAGGTCCAACACTTTGCAAAGGAAGTCCATAATGCTGCAAAACCCTGTGCCATTCGTCAGCCGCTCAGAGCCAATCCTCTGACCTTAAGTGTGTTCTCATTGGCCGGATGCCAAGGTTCGGTGCGTTAGTCTGGGGAGGTGAGCGCGCTGCTCGTTGACTGGGTGAGACTTGTAAATGAACCTTGGAGGAATGCACTTCGACGGTGCAACGGGCTTGTATGCGCCCCCCTCACGTCCGAAACAATAGATCACAATTGGTCTGAGAGCAATGAACAGCTGGAACATAAGCGCAAAGTTTTGGACCTTCTTTGCCAAATTTTTAACGTCCTATGCAAAATTTTGGACTTTGTTTGCATAAGTTTGGACCTTTTATGCAACTTTGCGGGAAATACGACTGAGGCATAGACAGTGAATATATGTGAACCCATATTCCTCGTGGTTGCTTGGCTTGCGAAGCTGTGTTCTGAAGCACATGGAACACGTAGCTTGAATGTTTACCCTCAGTTGTCGACATTCGGTGTGATTGCAGTGGATAAGTGCAGGTGGCGACGAATCGGCGATGGGGAAATTAACATAGTCAAGCGAGTATCAACCTGTGGTGTGCATGCAGCCTTTTTGTAGTCCCGATGTCAGTCCGAAGTTTTGTCCCTGATATAGTGCGAGGAGACGTTGCTGTTTCATTTAGTGAAATAGTGCCAACACCCACCATGAAGTGGACCCACTATGCGGGTTACTTGTTAAGCGCAATGTCCCACCATATAGTCTACTTGAGGAATGTAACCATGCGGACTTTTGGCTGTGACTATACCACGTGGAGACAAATGTGCTGTTGGACATGGGGACCGACGTAGCACAATGCGTTAATATGGATGTAGCGTGCGCATTGCATGGAAAAATGCATTTACGCGATGGGAGTGATCTGGATATCATTCAGCTGTGGAAAGTCATGGAGCAGCTATCGAATATGGTGTTCTGTGCGGAATGAATATCATGAATTGCAGGTGGAATAGTTGGATTCGAATTGCCATTAGTTAAGGTATAGTATATAGCATAGGTATAGGATGTGAGATATGTAGTGTGGAATGGCATTTGGTTTTTAAGTAGGGGGACTGGAAGTAGCAAGCCTTGGAGGTGCTTCGAATTAAAAAGAGGGGGGGGAAAAAATATTGGGGGGGGGGGGGGGGGGGAAGGGTTGTGTTTTGGGGGGGGGGGGGGGGGGGGGGGGGGGGGGGGGGGGGGGGGGGGGGGGGGGGGGGGGGTTTGGGGGGGTGGGGGGGGGGGGGTGGGGGGGGTGGGGGGTGGGGGGGGGGGGGTGGGGGGTGGGGGGGGGGGGGGGGGGGGGGGTGGGGGGTGGGGGGGGGGGTGGGGGGGGTGGGGGGTGGGGTGGGGGGGGGGGGGGGTGGGGGGGGGTGGGGGGGGGGGGGGTGGGGGGTGGGGGGGGGTGGGTGGGGGTGGTGGGTGGGGTTGGTGGGGGGGGTGGTGGGGGTGGGTGGGTGGGGGGGGGGGTGGTGGGGGTGGGGGGTGGGGTGGGGGGTGGGGGGGG
>OX104063.1:158889088-158925157 GCA_944474145.2 Dicrocoelium dendriticum | reverse complement strand
AACACGATCAAACGCCTCTTCAAAGACGATTAACAATGAAACAAAATCCCTCCACCCATCATATGCCCCATGTTCCTACTAACGAAGCCAGTACTGACGCTATCATCAGCAATGTCGACCTTGACAAGTCAACCGCGTCGTCTAATATAGGCGATGATGGACATCTCAGTCTTCAGCGGCCTGATGAAAGAATCTCAAATAGCAGTAGTGATGTGTCTAAAACTAAAACTACCAACAACGCTGAAAATACAACGATTCAGACACCTGCTGACCACACACTCAACTCCCCTATCCCTTCTCCAAACTGCGAGCCCTTACAACAGTTTACAGTAACTGTACCTGAGACCTATCATGAGCGAGACAAAAAAGCAGACTGTAACGTTGGCAGCCCGAAAAATAAATCTCTATCCGACCCGAATGAACTAAGCTATAGGTTATCTCCGACCAACCGAGGCGTAGGCAAAAACAGGGGAAAGCGCCCTGCCAGAATTTCTCCCATAAACGCTCAAAGCTCATTAAGTCTGAAGCAAGCATCACCAGAGCGCAGGGATGTGCAGCTAGGCCAACTGAGAAAAAGTATACGTCCTCAAGCCTATACATACAAAACCGACACTGTTGTCGGGATAAGTTGCAGAGAGCCGGCCCAGTACCTACCCACAATGCCTCTGACTACGTTTCCAAACCCCGCGACCTCAAGCTGGCAAAGTCCCTATGTATGCGACACCGAATTAGCAAACAAAAAGTTGGTAGGCCACAAGGACTTACAGTTAAGAGGGTGCAACCCCTATCTACCTCAAGTCAAAATTCACCCACCACCACCCGCTGTATTACTCAATTGGCAACAATACAAACCGAAGCAAAATGAGTTCGTCGACTTCAGCATCCCCCCACCCCTGTATACTACGGATGTCAGTCCTTTTTTAGACTATCGCACACCACCAGTTCCTCCCCCACCAATCCTGCCCCTATCACGTACGATTATGAACCAGAGATTAATCAAACTACTAGAGTGTGTACTTCATTCAATCCAGTACGATCTGGAGCTCAGTGTGCCTCAGCTACCTCACAACACACAATTCTCAGATACAATGACGATGAAACAAACATTACCCACCACTTTCAGTCCATGTTAACAATGTCTTTCAAAGCTGTTGTCATTAACCTACGTTCCCTTTTGCCTAAATTAGATATACTTTCAACACTTATGTTTATGAGATCCCCCGATATTGTTTTTATCACTGAAACTTGGTGCACGTCGGAAATTAGTGATTCTCAGCTTAACATCCTAGGCTATAAGCTTTTCCGCAAGGATCGCTCGCACAAACGTGGTGGTGGCTGTGCCATATATCTTCGAAATAACCTGACTGCCATTCCTGCAGATCAACCTGTGTTCATTGACTTAGAAGATACACTATGGCTAGTGATCCCATCTATTGATCTTCTAGTGGGTTGTATCTACCGGCCGCCCCGAACTACACAATTTGCAACCCAAAAGCTAATCGATATGATCAATGTTGCTTCCAGCACCACATACAAATCCAAAATTATGTGTGGAGATTTCAACCTACCACACGTTAACTGGACGCTGCCTACACTCAGAAACACGGCAGAGATTGAGGAAATTATCGCATGTATCCACTTCAATGGCTGGACTCAGCATGTTAGAGAGCCAACTAGAAGTGCTACTACCTTAGACCTTGTATTCACGATGGGAATCGCGAACGTTTATACATTCATTGATAATCCACTGCCTGGCTGTGATCACAACACGGTGTTTTGTGATATGACTATTGATTTACCTAAACGACCAGGTAAAATGCTAAAACCCATTCGTAACCTCCATCGTGCGGACTGGAACGCACTTAATGAACTTATCGGTACCATGAATCGGAATACGTCATTCCTAACCCACAACCCTACTGTGGCTACAAATGAGTTTATAAACAACATTTCCCTCGTTGTGGATCTACTAGCACCTACTGTAAGGAGAAATACCCATGAACATAGGGGTGAACTCAAGCTTCTGTCCAAAGCCAAAATAAAACTAAAGAAACTCAAATCACTATACAGCAGGAACAACAGCTTCGCAACATTGCTACAAATACACGAGAACTTACTATATTTACAACATCTAACCCTAACAGTCAAAACCAAAGAAGAAAGCCGGGTACTCAGAAATCCTGAGAAAGTACGTGCATTGATGCAACTACTCAAAAGAAGAAACCCTAAACCACTTCAGGAAATTGAAACGTTGGTTCTAGACGATGGTTCAATAACGCGCGATATCTCCTGTATATGCGAGGCCATGAACTCTAGTTTTGCCTCCTCTTTTGTCCCCAACATTCAGCCATTTCATCCTCCACTTCCAAAAAGAACGACCGAACTATACTGCAATATCCCTGTGACGTTAAGAGAGGTGAAAAGTGCCATCGCAGCCATAAAACAATCAACTCATCCAGGTCCAGATGGCATCTCCCCAACTGTTATAAAACTCGGAGGAAAAAACCTCGCACTATTGTTACTAAACATTTTCACACTTTCACTCACTACCGGTTGCTTTCCAGCTCAATGGAAGCAATCCATTATAATGCCTAAGCACAAGGGTGGACCGAGAAATCAACTGTCAAACTACCACCCAATAAATCACATCTCTGCTGCTTCCAAACCCCTAGAACGAATAGTCAAGAAGAACATTGTTCAATATCTAACAAGACTGGATCTGATCAACCCTTCACAGCACGGCTTTCTCTCAAGACGCTCCTGCGTTACATGCCAGCTACAATTTCTCGATCACATCACGACTATGATTGACAGAGGAATGGCAATTATCATAATTCTGTTGGACATGCAAAAGGCTTTCGACCGCGTGCCACACCAGCCACTGCTGTCTGCTCTAGAGTCATATGGAATTGGAAATTCGCTGCTTAACTGGTTCGACTCATACCTAAACGGTCGAACTCAGGTCGTTAAAATCGGTCAGCAACATTCTACACCGAAGCCAATAACCAGCGGTGTCTTCCAGGGAAGTGTGCTCGGACCGCTACTTTTCTTAATCTATGTAAACAATATATGTGACCCAATCAAACATGGACATCCATTTCTGTTTGCAGATGATGTCAAACTGGTTTACTCATTTCATCCGGACCAACTACATATGTGTTTGAGAAACATCTGTGAAGACCTATCCGCACTAAATATAGCTAGTGTGCGCTTATTAATGAAGTTCTCCGCAGTGAAATCCCAAGTACTTGGGTACAGATGCCGCATCCCAGAAGGCTCCAGTATACTTGCCGGAAACGTGATCCCAACGTCTGAGTCAGTTCGGGACTTAGGAATTAGGTATTCCAACTCTTTCAATTTCTCCAAACATGTTCTTTATCAGGTTGCGAAAGCGAGGCAGCTATGCGGATATATCACCAGAACTTTCTCCCTATCTGAAGTACGACTTGAATCATTCAAGACAATCGTACGACCGACTCTGGAGTATTGTACTATCCTTCACAGCCAATTGAGAAAGAAAGACAGAACGGCTCTAGAAAATGTCCAACGATCATTTACCAAACTGCTCATGGGACGCTGCTCAAACCTGACTTATTATGATCGCTGTCGAAGACTGCAGCTGGATCCACTTTGGCTGAGACGCTTAAAAAACAACCTCGTTCTCTTCTACAACATTATAAACCAACGAATTTAAGCAGACAACACCGCACTTGAACTGCGGAAGACTGCAGTCTACCCCACACGTAATGGCGGCTACTTGATACGTACAAACCTTTCAAGTCATAAAATTCGATCGATTTTCTTCTTAGTGAGATACACTTATTTGTGGAACAAACTACCCCTACAGATACGCATGTGTACAAGCCATGTCACCTTTCGAAATCTCCTTCAGACCTTCCTCACCATACCAAATGTTCTGAAGATAATTGACTCACAGCAAACACTAGAAACATTGACAGAAGTTGGTATAAAAAACATTTGATAATAGCTTACAGCTAGCTTACCCACTACATGTCATTACATACCATACCAAATCCTGTGTCTTTGCAGCCTAATAGTCCCGTCGTTTATTATCTACTCCTGACGATACAAATATCCGTAAATTTTACATATGAGTTGCGAGGGTCTAGGACTCAAGGAAAAGTAATCATGATCCGAAATGCTCTTAATAAACTTTTATTTAATGTTATGAAACGTGTTCACTATACACATGATCGCTCCCACTTATGGGGCCGTGTACCGTCCGTCGGTAAATATACAAATTTATTTTATTTATTTTATATGGCAAGCAATCCGTTAGGAGCTCTGATGGAAGACCGTTGTTGAATGTAATACTCAGGTTTTTGACTTGCGGAACTCCACTGGTCATGAGAACGGTAGTTTAACCGATGCTTTCCTGAAGTCAACAAATCCGACGTCCAGGAGACTGCCGCTATTCAACGAGTTAGCTCATCTTTCACTGGCCACAAACGGGTTGGAAGCACACGAGCGTGTACTCCGGAAACCATGCTGAGCGGGACAGATGACCTTCAGGTGACCACTGTGGCGTTGCATGGATCTATTGAGAATTCTCTCTACCATTCCCCGGCCAAGTTGTCCTCTTAGGCAAACAAATAATCTTAGGGGGCAATCAACATGAGTCTACTCAATTAATTTGTTCCGTTCGTACGCCAGTCTCTTGTGCAGGTGTGTAGGCGTGCGTGTATAGCCCGTCGCCTTCAGCCAATCGGACCTCAGACGCACTAAGTCATAGGGATGCAGGTGGGACGATTCCGCTCCTACGCAGGGAACAAATTAATTGAGTAGACTCATGTTGAATGCTCCATCAGATTATTTCTGTTGCCCAAGAGGACAACCTGGCCGGGAAATGGTGTAGATGACGAACGCACCGCGGATAGTAAACAAATCCGCCGCCGCCAATAAATTTCGCGTCTGCCACGGATTTCGTCGCCAAACTATCTACTTCGCCACTACGCAACTGTTTCCAGGTACTTCATGACATTCACACGACACACTAACGCAGAGAAAGCGAATTCCCATCATCGTTAGAATTTATACGCTTCAAAACGGTCCCTATCGGTTCTACGAGCAAGGTTCACTGCAAATCATGTTGTGACCCAAATTGTGGTTGCAAGTTGGAATGCAACACATGAGGAGAACTACAAACTGCTTATTAGCAATGAGTTTGCAACCGTTGCAGTATACCCTACGTGTGCGCCTGGTGGTGGTGCACTCTCCAGCTCGCCATTTCCACGTTCCGGGTTCCAGTCTGTCATCCACTATCCACAAGTGAACATCGCAAATCGACGCGACACAGAATGTGGAGTGCGCAGTTTGGAGTGCGCATCACCTCACATCCATGTGATGGAACTGCGACAGTGGAACAATCGTCGCATCGATTTCTGACTGCTCCGAATGCGCGGTATCATGGTAACTGATCCCACTGCCACCGTGTCAGCCGTGCCATTACATCGTTGCCGGGTGGTGATGATTGGGCGACTCGTTGTGCGGAATGAGAGCAGTGACGCAATGCTGGCGCTCATTGCCTGCTTGACGGCATACAAACGCAACAGCGCATTCGTTGTCGGGGCGAAAATGCAGTGATACCACGATAATTGTGCACGCGTCCAATGAATCGTGAGAGATACGAGTAGCATACCACAAGCGAGCAGTTGCCGTGTGCATGTGCGCGATCGGCAATTGACTAATTGGTCAGTTGATCATGCTCTTAGGAACTACGTCATAGAAGTTAATAAGAAACTTGTAATTCCATGGTTCCAGATCAAGTCGCTCATGCGACTGACTTGCAGAGATTGTGCAGCACGCGATGGTTTGATTATCATATTAAAGGATACTCACTCTCAACACTTAGGTCAGATGTATTGATGCAACTAACACTGATGAATCTCAGTGTTCTTGGTCATGGATCAAGCAGCAAGCTGGTGCGACCAAAACATACTAGGCATTGGTCTGGAAACACTGACTGTAAGACGAGTAACCCAATTAAGCACACTGCTTGATCAACAGAAAACTGATAACGGACATAGTGGTTTGCTCTGAGTTCATCGTAGCTCTGCAATCGCGGTATCAAACACATGGATATACTCGACTTGTGAAGCTGTTCACAAAGCAGGTTGACACTATTTTAGTTGCATTGCACAGTAAGAGATCAGAATCAACCTGCTATTTATCAGTTGGTCAGTAAGATGGATCGAAATCTGGGTTGCCAGGCGAGCAGTAACCGCCAGTGGAAGTCCGACTGCTCCGGAATTTTTGCAATCGAAATGCAGCGCATTCACATCGAACTGCCTTGTGCAATCCGCTGTTTTACATCATGAATAAAGCTAACGTGCGCCTTATACTTCCATTCAAGTATTAATAGCCCTACCGCTTCTCGCTTGTGCGTCTGCCGAATCAACCAGCTAACACTCATGGACCACCTTTTGCTACACATCACAGCCCCCGTCATCTTCGTGAAATGCATTGAGGTTCGCGCTTGTCTGACGCAGAACGAGTCGAGCAAACGTGAGAGGTGTTTTGCGACTAAGTACGAGCGGCTTCGTCAGTGTGACGGCATGTGACCGCAGTTCAAGATATTGACTACAAGATGCGGAGCGTATTGCTACCAGTCTTTCCCCAGTTTGCCCTGAAATAATTCATCAACTGATGCAACTAACTCTAATGCAGCATTGGAAAACACAGCGAACCAGATTGCCGAAATGTTGCATGGTCTGGACCGTGAAACTCGGACGCAGTGAGCACAGCAGCGTACACAGATTGCACAATATTATTACAGCAACGATTGCATACAACTGGCTGACTACTAATGGACAGGACTCGTGAGAACGAACAGCAGTGATTTCGGAGTTGTGGGACAACCTGTTTGGTAAAGTGATATCCCAGTAATTGTGGCACTGTAGACTAATGAACAATCGATGTCACTGTACATACGATCCAAGGGTATCAACTGGAAATGGAATAGAACAAGCGAATGACCATACAATTCTGCTTGCTTGTGAAGAGAAGCAAAAAGCACAGGAAGTGTCTGTCGACTGCCGTCAGGAAATATGGAATAGGACGAGCTAGGAACGTCTAATCAGTATAACCAGGATGAAGTCGATTAGTGACATAAGAGAGGATTTCTATACAATGCACTGCTCGACTTATCCTGAGAACCAGCTTATTATGATGTGGTGACCACAACATTCACATGGCGCTCCTCTGTTACTTTAACTCTCTCCGACTAAACGACGCAGAACTGTCATTATCGCACAGCTGGCCTTGCACTCTGCATGGACATTCGGTCGAAAAATTATTACTTGTTACGCTCAAGTGAAATCATAAAACACAGTTGTGTAGTAAGACGCGTATCGCGTACGAACAGGATACAACTACTGGACACGCACGAGGACATGGGAGTTGAGGAGGTCCGATGAGCGATGTTCTCTAAGTTCGACCACTGCTTGCCATATCAGGCGAAATCATGGGCACGCAGTACGAACGCAGTTTGCGTCGGGCTAACCATTCATCATGTACATTCTTTCATGTGCAATGGTCACTCTGTTATGCCCTGCACAATAGTAGTCTTGTCACCACATTGGCTTGCGTTCTTCGCGAAAACAAACTGTGGTTTGCTCGTCCACGAATAGAAAACGACCTCTGCTTAATTGACACAGTCAGTTCACATCTGCTAGACAGTGGCGTAGCATGGTGGCCGGGGAGCGGTCTGCCCACGTCAGCATACAACTGGGGCGGCAGTTTTAGTACCGTCGAGTTTCCGATACGAAATATACAGGGCAAAATTTCCAGTTAAGCTGCGAGTTGAACATTTTAATGTTACTTTGTATGTCTAACAACAGCATTGCGCCATGTACCACACCTGTGCGAACGCTCTTCCCAGCAATCCCCTTACTTGTACCATTGAAGTCCCTCTCACTACGTTTACCTCAGTGTCTCAAACGATCATCCAATTCCTCAAAATCTAGTGTAAACCCTACCCTGAGCCGATTGTGTAGCCTTCACGCCTCTATTCTGCCTTCTGTCAGGGTGAAGCATTTGCCACCGCCCCCCGGAGCGGCAAATGTAGTTACTACACCACCACTGCTGCTTCTAGACTTCGCGTTTTAGAAGAATTGCAATCTTACGCTGATTCGCTGACTTCAGACTAAGTGAATGAACAGGAGGCATCGTGGAACTTGCACAGAATGTGTTCGACTAGGTTGTGCTGCTCATAATCTCAACGGATACTTAGAACTGCACCCGCGTACATCTGACAGGTGAGATGTGTCTTTGCAATTTGCTGTGGCACGTTTGTGAGCTCATGGACTGCATCTTTGGCTCGAAGGGCACACTGATGAGACGATCGCGCACTAGGATTCAGCGGGCACTCTCGGAAGGCTAGCAGAGTCAGTTTAATGAACGCAAGTTAAAAACGATAGCGAGTCGCCTTAGTCCAACTAATTTGTTGGTTTCATGTACATTGTTCGAGTATGGGAATATACGCTACTCCCGGGTTAGTGATTCGATACACAGCAGAACCAGACGACGAATACGGTGTAAGCGGCATCAAACGTGGGACATTATACGATGTGCTATTCTGACACAGTGAACACACTACCTTGATCACAATGCATGATTCAGGTGCTTTAGTGGTGGCGTCCATTAAAGTCAATGAGGCAACCTGACATTGCGTCAGCTCGCCACAGCGATTGGAGTTGCATTACAAGTGCCGGTCGGATCAGAAATCATGCAACGGTGAAGCGATTGACCATAAGAAGCATAGTGCAGTGTCATGAGGCATCTTCTGAGGTTATTATTCCCAACGGTTATCATTGCACACGTTCCATGATTTAGCATGGCACTCCGGCTTCGCTATCGGTGGGTACGACCAGACAGCTTCGCTAAACTGGTTGCGCCCCCAGTTAGCGCCGAGTTGCACATGCAGTGAGCGAATACACGTGACTGCCAACATCACGACAACACGTGTCAGGTGGCAACTCAATGTTGCGTTCTACAGAGTGGGTATCGCATTCCCTTCATCTCAGCTGTTAGCTCTTGCAGAAGCGGATGCGGATGCGAGTGCTAACATTTCGGATGCAATACGCGAATGATCTGCTGTCCAATTGACCAGCAGTCCTTTGAACTCAGCTCGGATTGTCAAGAAGGCTGAATTAACCCCGCGTGAACAGCACCCAAATGTTTATGAAAATTGACCGGCATGTCCATGGAATGTATGAAGCTTTAAAGTAGTCATACCCTGTTTCTTTCAGGCTGATTTGAACGGAGATATTTTGAGCACAAAGGGAATTAAACGCCAGAATACAGTATAGTTCACCCTTCTTGCGACCTGACAGTGTGATTGTAAAGCAGATATTTATCGCCGGATATTGGTCACTACTGCCGAATTCTGGTCAATGTGCGAGTTTACATCACACCTGTATGCGGCGCAGTATAAAGGTCGATCTTCAACGAACGGATTCCAGTCCCACCAAGTTGTGCGCGCTTCACAGTAGCAACACGCAGGATGTATCGTTGGTGCCCACCATCCATACTTATGACTATGAATTATGCAGGGGTAATGCGAAATGGCAAATATATCTGTTCAATCACACTGGTTGATGTCGATAGACGTCCAACGATATTAACAATACTAATAATGCTAGTAATAATGATAATTATTATTATAACAACAATACTAATGAAAACAGGTTATGATTCTCATGCAACCGAGAAACCAAGCCCACGAATGGCCGGATCATGTTTACATTGCAACATGATCAGGCATGCGATGCTGTCAGTGGTTTGGAGTATTACAGCGTTACAAGAGAGATGTTTTTACTTGGGACTTTTATCGCCCTATGTGACCAGTTCGCAGGCATGCTCATTCGGTTGTTTTCGATGTAACTTGGTGTTGCCATGATGGCGGAGTATTGATGGGGGGGGGGTGGAAGGGGTATGAAAAGCATGATGCAGTTAGTCACCAATCAATATCGGACGAATTATACACAAGGCTGCTTAATAGACTGGGGTAATACAGTTGCTGGCATTTGTGAGTAGCATGTTAGGGAGTTGCGAAAATAAGGCTGTATTAAGGTAACTCCAGTGGATCATCAAACTGAAGTTGCTATATCAGAATGATGCAAGCAGTATTCACATCGTAGGGAGTTAAGGCATGGCGTGGAGTCTAGACATTCCTAACCCTAATTATTGAATTGATCTATTCAAGCTTTGTTTTCCGCAGCCAGATGGTTGAGATGTTGGTTGAGCTCAGTCGCATTCCTTTCAGCATTCATCTGTAGGAGGATTTCTATGGTGTGCGTGATAATGCACGGAAAAGTTAATGTTGGAAATGCAGAATTTAACAGTCAAGTAAACAAAGAAATAAGCACTTGTTCTCTGCAAAGTCAGAATATATTGAGCACATCGTATTTTTGTAGAAGATGCCAAATACAGGGTGATTAGGAAAGTGTGCAGTAGTCCACCGATTTCTCGCCTATACGTAGAGAGGAAAGGCATCACAAGTAAGATCAAGGACGCGGTCTAAGGAATGATTTGGTGGGAAATATCGGTAAGACAGTAGGACGGTAAAGATGATGTAACTGGGAACGAGGAGCACAACAGATTCAATGCAGATTGAAGTAGGGTAAGAAAGAACAAGTGAACCAATACGGTCATCCATGGAACCGTCTCCCGGGGACCTGCTTCCATGTCGAGTAGTTCTTGGAGAGGTTTCACCCGCATCTCCATGCCCCATCTGGTCATGTGTTGGTGTGGTTTAAAAGCACGCTGACCACTACCGATTTGATTCATCATTTGGTCATTTGTTTGCTTTGTGAGCTAGTTACTCAAACCAGTCATCCCTTTTGGTTATTCATAAGTATTTGCGTGCATGATGACCGGGATCACCGGTTGGCGTCATGTGCTATTAAATGTGAGTTCATCAGTTTAGATCGGAGGTTTTGCTACTTTCTGCACCCAGTGCGTCTTTTGGCGTGGGTATACATGTTGATTAGAAGCTTCAAACCAACACCTCAGTAGATCGGCCCACTCGGGACTAACAGAATCACAGGAGATTGTGATGGAGCAGTTAAATTAGCGTGTAGAAATAATATCAACCAGATGAGTAGACACATAGCATGTGTCACGACAATGTGGGATGCGATATGATTGGGTGTGATAAAATATTGCAGTAGTTTAGAATAACAGGTAGTGTTATTAATGGGTTAGCTTCTCCGTTCAATACGCACTAGGTGATGCGAATTAACCGGATGTCATAGCCCAGTGGCGTAGTTAAATTCCAAGAAGACGAGATAAAGCAAACGATAAACATTTTTGTTTCTCCACCTGCAAGTGGAACTTCAAGCGTGGCATTTTCGAGCATAAAGTTAAAGTATGCTGGAGTGCGGTGAACCTGCATTATATGTCGTACACTGTTTGTACTTGAGGAAATCAAGTCATCTGTAGACACTTGAAGACCGAATATTTTCAGTATGTCCTGCGTGGTGAGAAAAGGTGCCAAGTCCATTGTAATTTTAGTCAGGTGCTCATTTGCCCGTACTTTCATCGGTAGCTTGTTCCATATGTGAGTATATGTTACCAGGAAGAAGTTAGAGCGGATCTTGTGGTTCCCCGTTTAATGGGTGGTGAGTAACTCCTATTTCTCGTGAGACAGGTTGAGGAATTTTGCAGGGAAAGATCTATTCCGGTCGTGTTCATCCAGCAATGTATAATTTCGTAAAAATAGAACCAGATTATTTTTCAGGCGGCGTAGCCATGGAGGGTGTAGTTAGAGGCGGCGACAGCGGTCCTCATAGTTCAGAGTGGCGAACCGGCCAATAAGGAGTTTCGTGAAAGGACGCTGAATGTTTTCTAAATCAATTTGATCCGTACAACGCAGGTGACAATAGATGGCTGTACGGTTCCCCAGTATAGGTATCAAAATAAGCTTAAACTTTTCCAGTCGCCCTTCATGTAGAACAACAGATTTAGTGACAAGCGTTCAAACGCTTAAGCTTTGTTATCTGAGATGAGACCTGCTGGAAAGAGTGAGGCGATGTGGAATATATTACTCCAAGGCCCCTGAATGAAGAGGAGTTTGGGATGTTTATACCGACTAGGGTGATGGAGTCATCAGGTATGCAGCATCCATACCTAAACACATGCGAGTTCTCAGCGGAGAATTGCATGGACCAATTTCTACTCCAAGAGTCCAGCGCAGATAAGTCCTCATGTATGTTCTAAAGGCCCGACTCAACACTGTCTGGTGGCAATGAGTAGACGACTTTTATGTCGTCCGCAAAGTGGTATGATCATCCATGTTTGGTAGAATCACATATGGTATTTATATAGGTTACGGAGAGTGGTGGCCCAATAAGAGTGTCCTGGACAACTCCGCTTGTAACTCCTCCCGAGGAGGAGAGTTGCTGGTCTATTTTAATTCTCTGCGTCCGATCTTCTAGGTGGGATTTCAACCAGATTAGCGATGCGTTGCTGACGCCGTAAGAGTGCAGGACGGACAACAAAAGTTTATGTGGCACACAATGGATGGCCCTGTGCATCTCTCGTAGAATGACAATAACTGCCATGTCACAGTCAACAACCGATGTTACATGATAGAAGAATTGTATTTGACTGGTCACACGGGATCGTTTCGTAAGAAAGCCATGTTGTGCGTTGTTTCTCAGGTCTAATCTTGTTGAGAATTGAACAACACCATCCTTGGCAATTCGCTCCATTGCCTTTGAGGTTGCCGCAGTATGAGTATATGGGCGATAATTTGTCATTGCAGATCGGGAGCCACCATTGTGTTTTGGTGCTATTGCCGAGATTTTCTACTATACAGTGAAATGTCCACAGTTTCGAGATAATGTGAAGATGTTTCACATCAGCAACGGATGTTGCCTCCATACTTGATGACATCTGGAGGACTACCAACAGGTCCTGGCTGCGATGACGGTTATACGGAGAGTATACTCCTTAGAACATCATCCAGGTTCACGGGAATACTCGAGGGCGCTTCGTCTGTCTTCCGTTTTAGAAGAGGATGGGACATATTGATAAGTGTATTGCATGAGCCTGCATAATACGAGTTCAATGCTTCACACATTTGCCTAATGTCGTCAGTTGTTGAGCCATCTGCTAATGTCAGACTTTGGATTTGATGTTATTGCATTGGATTCCTCCTATTGAGAAGTTTCACTAGGGTTTGTATATTTTGCGGATATTTTAGCGCTTTGTTTACTTCGGGGATTTCCACTTGCAGTGCTTGATGTTTCACTTTCAGTAGAGTCTCATGAATTTGCAGAAATGTTGCAAAGTTATTATTTTTGTCATATTGGGACCTGAGTTTCTTCAACTTGGTGGTAATTTTGAAGCATGGTTTGCGTTGGCTACTACTGCTATGGGCTTCTTCCACAGTGTGGGTTCAAGTAGGTCGGTACAGGTGGTTAGATTGTTTATAAATTCTTTCGTGGCTAATGTTGGATCCTGTGTTATGCATATCAGGTAGGACCCTGGACGTATTCGCAACCTGTTTTGCTGCGCTTTCCTGTGTTTTTTTCATTTCTTCTAGTCGATGTGGCATTTATTTTTATTGCGTTAGCAGACATTTGCAATAAGTGCACAGCTTGTTGGTGTCTAAATATTCTAGAACAGTTACTGAGGTCTATCTCGTGGGGTATAGTGTGAGATGGCTAGGTGCGTCTAGGACTCAACTATCGGACAGTAACAAGTTGCCGGCTAACGTTCCACAGTGTGTTAGACAAGTGTTCAGTGATCGTTTCCCAGGTCACGTGTTGGGTCCAGCCACCAGTCCGATATGGACGGTGGCAAGCGCTTTACGCGTACTTATCGACCAGATTGCAGTGACGCGAGATTAGGGTGGATGTCGAATGAAGTTCAAGGCTGGTTGCAACGGTCAACGTAGGAGAAGTGAAGCTTTTGTGCAATACCTGCCTTGCGGATTTAGTCTAAGGTAGCTTGCTTAAGAGTGTTCAGCGTGGTATTGCAGATGAGACGAGAAGTAACATTACTGGACTCCGAAAGGAGGAAGTTTAGCAGCTGTGCACACTCATGGTAAGCGTGAAAATAGGAAAAGGACTAGGAATGGTGAACATTTGGTCTAATGTGCAATTGATTGGCAGCTCTGGATAGCACTCGTTTAGCGTAAGTGAATGAGTGAAAGAGCTTGATTGTGAGACAAAAATTGTCTCCGCAAATTGACAATGATTTGCAGAACAAGATGTGGGGGATCAGCACGCGACGCCAGTCAATACAAACGAAAAGACCACGGCGTCTATTCACCTTGACAACGATGCAAACGTAAAGCCGATAGAATGGGAGCAATGATTTCTATGTGTCTTAGAATGTGTGGGGTGGTAACACACCATCAGTTCCGTGGTGACCTAAGGGTCCTCGGTTAACTTGGTGTCCTCGAGGTCACATTAGCTTCTAATTGCTAGAGGCCCCATGCACTACGAACGATGTCGAATCTACGTATGCACCTAAGCTTAGTGTAACAAGCTGTATCATTTGCTGACCCCATCTCATCATAAGGTGACATTGTACTCAAGCATTGTGATTCCTGATTGATTCGAACAGCGATATCTCATGTCAAGCAGAGCAAGCAGTCACTAGTAGGGTGCCCCAATGTAAGTGGACATTCCTGGCAATAATTCCCAGTGCCCTCAACAATCTTAACCGGTTTCCAAATGCAGGTAGTTGGGGATTTCATTTCACATACCGTCTTTGTGATCAGAATGACCGAGGCGCACCTCAAGAAGTCTCAATAGAGGATGCTTGTAACACTCAAACCACACAACGGATTCGCCAACTCCAACTTACAACTTGCACATATTTCTGAACCGCAATTTACATCCATCCCCAGCGTTGTGGCTTCCAGGACATCTGTCACCAAGTGAATGCGGTGTTCGCATCACATATGGTGACAAGGTTCAAATGTGCATGCACATAGAGTATGTTATGACGCTAGCATTCTAGATGAAACGGGCCCAGATTTTGAGCCATACAACCAAATACAAACCACGGATGGCGAGTTCTCAGCTGAATATCTACCGCTTTTATTAATCCAGCGAACATTTTGTCCGACGATCTGGTCTATGGGTGGGGCACGTATAAGTGGATGCTGCAATTAGACCATTGGTATCCCGTGTGCACTGGTGTATAGAGTTAGTTTATAGAGTTACTGTATTCAGTAATCGACCAGCAGTTGTCATCTCTGAACTCGTCCACATCCAAAGACATCTAGCCAGTTGTCCGAATGCCTCTACGTCGCACGGATGAAGCAATGTGCTCTGGCTATGACAACATAGCCTTCCCAATCTTCCGATGCACAATAACGGGGTTGATGTAAGTATCCTCTTTCGTCTGGTTGCACAGCCGGTTGTATTTGTCATTGAGAAACAAATCTGTCTCGCAGCGTACGTATAAACGCGGTTCGCCTGGATTGACTTTCGCCAATCTCGACTGAATGGACACAATATCCTATGTGCAATAATAGGAACACATAGCTGGCATTCACACAATCAACCGGTTAGTGTGCTCGATATTTCTCCAAACAGACACATAGGCGTCTGACGCAAAAGTACATTGCAGCGCGTTACATGCTCTATTGATACACACGTTGCACACAATCAATGGAGATGAGTGTGCAACAGTTACTCACGGGATTCGATTCCACTCGAGTTGGGGTACGCTTGGTGTTTTGTGTATGGCAGTTCCATCAACTCGTGGGAACTGACGAACGGTACGAGTTGGAAAACGGCAATGTGACCGCTCGCTCGTGGATGTTATGAGATTACGAAGTCGCGCGCCTCCGAGTCAGCCTGTCCTCGACGATAGCCAGTGTCGATCCATCTCACGATCACTGCTCACATACGAGGCAAACATTCCGATCTCCGTATAACATTCATCCGGATCTTCAACGAAGCACATCGGATGTGGGGACGTGAACCCTCATGTTCCTAATCAAATGTTCCTCGTCTCGGTCTAGTGAGCTGATCATTCGTTCGAAAGAAGACTGATGAACAGCAACTCAAATACTGGAGTTAAATTATTGACCAGAGATCGCGGGATGCGCCAAAATGTTTGCTCCAGACATTCTCCATCGTCACGATGTTTGGCATGTTCAGGGGCATTGTTTTGCTTAGGTAGATAATTGTTGCAGATTGGAATAGCTCGGACAAGTCTATGTTTCCACAGGGACGTACTCAGGCGGTTGTCATTCTGGGTGGGGACACTTTCCATCCTGACTCTCGAACTGCACCGCTTTCATGGACAGCCATCGTGCACCACCCGAATCCTGATAAAACACTGATGTCGGACTCATTCGACTGAGGTTGCAGATGCGGTTGCTGTGAATGACCTACTTAAATTGGTCGAAAGCAATCGAGCGTTTACATCAACCAATCATATCTCCTGTGTCAAACAGTACGACATGAGGAATAGTAGAATATAAAAGCGCATGTGAGTTAGTGTCGGAGTTCAGCACTCTCCGTCACATCGCATCCAAGTGGAATTTGGTGCGCAGCATGACTCAGTGCAACAGGCACGTTTGTTTCCAAACTTCCTTGTCGACACCGAGCAACATGTTGATGATGCTGAGTTCGTGGGCTTTACTGATCACATCAGGACATGGTGAGTAGATAAGCTGTATGGTCATCAATGCTGACGCAACCTCATTCCACCAAACTATGGCAGCCCACAAACATACCCACCACAAACACGTGCGAAATGAAATAACTACTGAACTCTGTCGATTTGATATCCATCCTCTCATGCACTATGCACCACACCATTCATGAGGTTGCCATGTATGCCGTGAGCACATAGGTACGCAGAGCCGCATGCTTAATCAGTAGCTGGCCAATCAGTAACAACTACACCACAAGTGAAATGAATGCACCATTAACACGTCACCCCATCTCATTGTGTCCCCGAATGTGCACAGAGGTAAGAAGGATTGTGGGTAATTTCGTTCGAGAAAGCAAATCACATCGAGCAATATATTGCAATATTCTGTACATTACGGGATATTTCGGAAACAGGTTAATTGCCATGAATTCTAAAGGGATATGGTTTCGAAAACATCACATCAGTACGTCACACTTGCTAACATAGAATAGCCTCAGATTTGTCATGGTGGCTTGGTCCAAATACCGCATCCGGATCCTTGATGTGTTGACACAATGCATCCATGATGATCCGCCCAACGAGCAATGGTGGCAGTGAACCCATCTCATACATATAGTCGAGTCGACCTCATCAAAGCTGAGGATGGTGGTAGCATGGCTCTCAACGCAGATGGGCTCAAGCCGGATGCGTTGTGACTGAGTCGGCTTCGGTAACTGGGAACAGGTCTCATGCACCACCGACATGGAAGTCGGCTGCGTAGGGACGTCCAACTGCTCCGCATCGAGCCCTGACGATGGTTCATTCCCTGGTGTCATTCGGCTGTTCATTTGAGTCCGTTTCGAGACAAATGTATTGAAAGCGCTGTTGAAAGAGGGCATGATTGGACCGTCCATTCGAGTCGAATGACATCCCACCTCCAATTGCTGGTGCTGGTTGTCGCAAGCAGTGGGTAATTGAGCACTATCCTCATTGTAGTGCACCACCTACTCCTCATATGGCCCCTTCAGTCGCGATTTGAGCTCTGAAATGAAAATGATCCATGATTAGAAACACAACGCAGAACGCGAACTCCAAGTGTGGCATGATCGAGACCATTGGGGCAATGTGATGAAGTGGACATATTTTAGTCAATTGACGGGATTCGAGCTTGCGCGTCAGAGGCCAACCAGTGAGCAAAAAAGGCAATCTCACTGGGTGTGAATCATGTATTCGAACACGAGACTGTAGCGTGGACCTCTACTCCCATGCTACTTACAATCCCCTGGACCCCAACTTCACAGGTGGAGTACAACACTCCAAGCCTCTCGATAATTAAAAACACTGTTTCCTAGCGGTTCATAGGGGGGAAACGAAGTAGCGGAAGCAGTCGTGAACTTCTACAGAGGAGAAGCTTGTCGACTGGTACCTACACGAGTGTGGAGGATATTGGACACCAGGTATCACTAGTATCACCACCATCAACTCCAATGACATCTGAACTTTGCATTTCAAATGCAGTGGCACACATTTTACCGACATGGACCGATTGATGCTTTCCGCTACTCTTCCATCATATGTGGAAGCCGTCGTAGCCAATGCGGCTCAATGCATCATCGTACTGCTTGAAAATTCAATGAACTGTTATGTGATGGGTGACCACCACAGCACCTCGGGTACACATCCAACGCATTCCAGCATTCTGCAGCCCATTTCAACCGGCTTTATGATTTGTACGAATCGGAACACCTATTTTCGACACACACCAAATGCAGTGTGCAACAGTGGCCTCATCACTAGTGAAAATGCTTAACCCAAACATGTCACAACAACATCGGTAATCACACACTGGAATTCATTCTCGTTAAACCAAAGCTTAATCAGTGACAATGCATTATGTGTTTCGTCCGGATAACGGAATCAGTGCCAAAGAACTAGTTACGAAGATCTTCTACCCTGAACTACAACACAAGCTGATCCCTGCTCAGTTGAACTGCGAAAGTTACAATCAATGCAGTGTATGTCAAGCATCACTTACCACGTCGGTTGTCATTCGACGATGCAACACTTCCGAGCACAGTGTAACCGTCGTCTGAGATATCCGAATGTTCTTCCTCACGAGCCGTTCTATGCTACAAAGTCAATGAGAAATGGCGTTGAATGAACACCTTGAGGACATTTCCCAAGTGCCAGTCAGTGAAATGTTATATGGTGGATTAACGCACACGGAAATAAAGAGACAGTTCCGGAAACTCACTTCTTCTTCTTCTAAAAGCTCCTGTACTAATGCACGCACGCTGGTTGCAAAACGTTGCCCTCGCTTCCGCTTCATTTTCATCCTATGCAACTGAAATCGATCAAGGTGGAAACTATTCCCACTGCTTCAACAGCGGAATTAGCGGTGATATAAACGGCACATACGCATATACCCAAACACACACACAGGTAAGTGTTTACTGAATATTACAATGATATCGATAAACTCCAAATCGTTAGTTTCAATCACCTTACGGTCAGTCATGTGCATTGGTATCAGTAGATCAAAGGATCAGCCACCGCAATCACGAAGATTGTTTGTGGTTCGACTACCCACAGGATAGCAACATCAACGAGAACTTGTTCTCCACCAACTTCCTGGACCACGGTACATAATGCGCAGAGATGGGCGCCGGGACAACAGCTATGTAAATGCACTGATAGCCCAGCAATATTTGGGATAAGCTCAGAGGATGAGCATCACATCACCGATGGTTCACACGTGTTCTAAATGCATCCGTAGTGAAACGGAAAACCGTGCCATTGGAATGACCTATTTCTATCCACATGTATGCACGAAAAGTGTTGTAATCTAAAAGGTAACCTAATAGCGAAAACGACCGAGGATTGTGAGCGAAGGCACAAATCATTAGAATGCGAGTGCATAAGCCACGTTATTAAGCATCATCGAAATATTGACGGATGTAAGTCATGTTCTCATCAATGTTTACTCGTGTACTCACTCGTAATTCCTCCGCACGCCGAACTGGGTCCGTCATTGCACCAAGCGGGCGACGCAATATTCCTCTCGAGTGCATGACTGCCTATGTGGAAGATTGTAATGAATCCTCAGTGCTCCCAACCCAGCGACCTGCGGCTTCATATAAGCCGGTAGAGCTGAAGCACATGTTCATCCCAGCGCAGCCATTTGATTGGTCCGGGTAGTCACAGGGGTGATGAGTTAACCGATCATACTCCCACCGGTTGATCAATGAGTGCGTCTCAAATTCCAACCACCGGCTACGAAGGAGACGAATCCGGCAGAGGGATTAATTCTCATGAGCCGAATGGTCTCATCAACCAATCATGATGTGGTTAGTGATTTTTGTGTTTGCATTGCTGTACTCCACCATTGTACTACTGTCAGGATGGCTCCGCAACCTTCCCATTGTTCGAACAACGTGTTTACGAAAACAAATCGAAGACCACCGTGGCTGTTCACCATCCTTCGGTTGATTAGACAACTTCCGTCAAAAGATTGCTAGTCACGGCTACGACTTGTACTTGGGCTTGTGTTGTTTAGTAATGGGAAAGCAGATGAACGGCACAGGATCGCGAAATCTGGAACACGACCCCGGCTTTGCGCGATCAACTGCGAAACAAAGTAGAGTTGTTTAGAGTCACCAGCACAAGGTATGTACTGCAGCGTCAGTTGCGCAGTGCCGGCCTGTTAACGTGCCGCTAGGCCGGATGACATGTTGTGAAAACCTACCGTTATGATTAAGGCTTACAAGCTTTCTACATTGAACGTATCGCCCTCATTTATATATTGTGCTACTCGGCTTAAGTTTGTCTCAGTGGTTAGTATTTTCCTACGTTTACACGAATAATCTCGCTGAGCATTTACACTGCACATCAAATCGGACGCATCTTTCAAGTCTCTTGTCCCCGTGAATTATTCACCCAAATACGCAGTTACTGTAATGGAGGCGGATGGGTATTAGCGCTCAACCGCAACAGTGAGAATGCTCGAATCTATTACAATGATGGACACGCACGAACGATGCGATGTGGATAAGTAACTATATAGTTGTCGGCGTCCAACCAGTGTCAAATGCGCAGAGTACTCATTAAGTTAGACAAAGTAGGTTTCAAAACATTACTGGCAATCTACACATCTGCATGTTAGTCATGTACGCAACATTGATCACCTTGTTTTCTCCACACACACTGGTCCGTGGGTGTTCGCGCACATGATTACTTCACATGTTACTCATAACAGACACAGATGATGCTTTTTGTTACTCGCGGACGTGAAGCAAGTCGTCTATTTCAAGAGAAATCGCCATTTTCTGCGTGGGCAACAAAATGCTTGCATCAATGTCTTAACCACGCACCTGGTCAGCGAACTCCATGCTACTTGTCAAATGGTTAGTGTGTAAGCCTCCTCAGTAGTATCACGTGTGTGTATGTGTGTGTGTGTAAACACACATGTCATCTACATATTATCTCACACTCAAATTTCAACTGCTCATTGGTTATACGCCTATAGTTGGAGCACATTTTGCACAGTCCATTGTTGAAGATGGTAAGTCTATCGGCCGACCACGGAAAAATGAAATCTCTGCTGTGAACCCGTGCATTCGGAGTTCTTTGATATCACCAAAGTTACGTGAGTGCCCGGGGATGCACAGGTGTACGGTCGCGGCCGGATATTGAACAGTGCGACGTACAAGCTCGCCTCACAGCTATCTACTGCCCTGCTCATCCGTTCGCTGGGCAGATGCCAGTATCGAATAGGTGACTTAATCGACGTTAGTGATTAGTGCCGTGGTGGCGGCACTTTCGAGTGTGGTCATCCATTTCACGGCCATACCATGTGTTGTACGTGGAACTCTGTGTTCCATTTGGGGAGTCGCTAAGCAACCATCTCCAATTCCCGAGATCGAGTCTGGTTCGGGTATGCTTGAGCTGCAGAGAGCAACCGAACACGAGCACGGTTGTCGGATGCTGCGCTGGGAGCGAGTAGCACATAAAATCTGTGCAATTCAAACGAGCGGCTTATGAACCGAGCAATCGTGCGCCGACCACCAATGGGCCCAAGCGCCTGCATTCACCCCGGTGCCTTGCATTTCAAGTGATTATTTCCAATGGCTTCGTGCACAGTCGCCTAATTAGACCCCCTTCATCGGTCTGAGCCACCGGGAATCTGGATGCACGCACAACACGTGAAATCATGAATCCACAGCACCGGCGTCACGGAAATCCCTCTCTGGAAACATTCCATACGACCAAGGCGCTGGCGGATTGGCGTGTTAAATTCCGCGTCACCGCACAGCAAACTGCTTTGCTCTTTCCACCTATATTGAACTCCTCTCGTCTTGGTAACAACCACACCATTACGAGTCACCGAAAACATGTTGGAAAGAAAGGACACCTAGGTTTAGTAACAATGTGGTTCGATTGTACTTTCGCAGAATCTTCAGCTTGCATTAATGACACACGCAGACTTGTCGTCAGTTTTCATCATCAAGTTTGAACGTTCAGATCAAGCCACGTGTTGAAACCGGCAAAGTCAATGCGACCGAGCGGGAGCACTTGGCGATACTGCACCAAATACAGTGTTTGTTGGGTCAGTCAGTCTAGTAACTTTGCAGTGCACATCTTGCATGAATTGGCACTGCACTCAACTTTGCTGCGGCAGATTAGCCGAAGAATTCGAAACTCGTCTATGCGCTACCTCATCCAGTACCCCTACTTAAAAATCAAATGCCATTCCACACTACATCACTCACAAACTACATACAGTCGATTCCGGTTAATAGGACCACCGGTTAATAGGACCAGCCTCTTATTTGGGCCAAATTCTGAAGAACCGAAACGAATCCTATTACGCTAGCCTGATTTTAGCCGCTTATTAGGACCGGAATTCCGCTTAATCGGACCAGATGATAGAAGGTGGCAGGTAACAGAGGTGTTAAAATCAAGTTCCTTGCCTGGATGTCTGGACTAAACCCACAGTTCATATGTTGGGCAAGAAAGCGTATCATTCAGTTACGGTAATCGGAGTTGGCGTTTGGATAAACTGAACTGTGGCAACCTTGAGGCACATCTATGTAAGTGGCTTCAGAACCCCCGGAAACTGACTGTAGTTTCCAACACTTGTAGGCGGAGCTCGTTCACGTCGCTAACCGCTCGGTCGATGTACCGCACGTCCATTGAGCCGAATGCCCTGAGCCCGCATTGCGGGTCTACTCTCGAGTACGGCAAGTGATCGCGGACACAGGTCCGGCAAATCATAGGACAGCAGGTGGCTAGGTCAACCATAGAAATACCCGGGAGACAGACTCGAGTTCACCTCAGTGAACTGTGCGTGTCTTGTTGCATGTTAGGAAAATGCCACGACGGGACTTGACGTTAGCTGAGAAGATTCGTTTCCTAGATCAGATCAAGGAACTGGTACTAACCAATAGTCAGCGTCGATTGGTGGAAATTACCTGCTTGGCAAAATCTACAATATCGCGCCTGATGAAACAAGAGAAAGATCTGCGAGCAGAATGGGCACAATGTGAAGGACGACGAGGTACTTCCCAAAAACGGAAGGGTGAAGGCAAGAATCCAGACGTCGATGAGGCCCTTAATGATTGGTTTGCCTTTGTTACTGGATAAGCCGTGCGAGTAAGTGGCTCAATGTTAAAGTACAAAGCAGAAGAACTCGCTAAAATGCTGGACCACGAAGATTTTATAGCTACGGGCGGCTGGTTGTCTCGATGGAAATCTAGACATGATGTAAAATTTAAGAAACCACATGGTGAGAAAGAAAGTGCTGATAGCGCTCGAGCTGAAGAATGGAAATCAACAAAACTACCAGAGCTTCTTGAAAAATTTCCAGCAGATGGCATCTATAATGCTGATGAAACCGGGTTATACTATAGGGCTACACCGGCCGGCTCCTTAAGTTACAAACATGTTACTTCCTCTGGCTGCAAAAAAGCAATGGATCGCGTAACTGTCTTGTGCTGCTCAAACATGTCCGGAACAGACAAGAGGAAGTTGCTGGTTATAGGAAAATGTGCCAAGCCTCACTGCTTTAAGGGACTCAGAATGGACAGTTTACCAGTTGTGTATCGTGCGAACAGAAATGCATGGATGAGCTCTACACTTTTTAAAGAATGGGTGAAGGATTGGGACACAGAGCTACAACGCCAGTCCAGAAAAGTGTTATTACTTCTCGACAATTATGCAGCACATTCAAATTTGGATTTCTTGAAGAATATCCAGATGGAATTTCTGCCTCCCAAGAACACATCTTTGATACAGGCAATGGACATGGGCATCATAAAAAATTTGAAGACCTTATATCGTTCAAGGTTGGTTAATTACAACCTTGAATCGATTGAGGAAGGCTTGTGGACCTCATCCTGAACGGCCGGAGAAATCAGTGCAAAGGTCAAAATTTTGCAAGCCGTTTCATTCGTGGCCGAAAGTTGGCGAAAAATGAGCAGTGCGACAATTCGGAACTGTTTTTCTCACTGTGGCTTTAAGCATATTGTCTTGGAGATGGATGTGGATATGGTGATAGTAAATGAAAATGACTGCGAGAATGTGGAGCTGAACCAAGTTGAAAATTACGAAAAATTTTTATCAATCGACAATGAACTTCAACTCTATGATGGAAATGAAGAATGCGATGCTGCCATTGTTGCTCGAATAGCAACGAAACACACGACAGCAACAGAAGACCATGGAAGTGATGAAGAGAACACTAACGTGTTGATGCCAGTCACAAAACAGGATGCAAGGAAATGCATTGAAACATTGCACCGCTATTTCATGCAGGAAGGAAATGAAGGTAGTCCTATTACTGGTTACATGTTTGTGGTGATTTTGTGCGAATGCAGTCTGTTGAAAGAATGCGTCAAACCACACTGGACAGGGTCTTCAAATGCTGAATGGAATTCGGTAATCTCTTTGTATAAAACTGTACTTCGGATGCTGAATATCTTGTAGGTCGTTACGAAGAATTTGTTTGTAAATTTCTTTTTCAGTAAACAAAGTTCGTTATCAAAGCAGTCCTTTTTTGTGTTTGCTATAAATATATGCCGCCAATAGAGGTCACAATAATAGTTTCCTATGTTATGTATAGCACGTCCCATCTTGTTACATCGGGAAAATTTGGTTAACCGGACCAGCCGCTTAGTAGGACCAAATTGGTCTGGTCCCGATGTCGACCGATTAACCGGAATCGACTGTATTCAGTTTGTGCATTCACTACTTACCAGCCTTAATTAGATAGCTCCTTGCTTCCGCAATGGCAAATCGAATCCAACTATTCCACCTGCAATTCATGATAGTCCTTCCGCACAGAACACCATATTCGATAGCTGCTCCATGACTTTCCATAGCTGAATGGCATTCAGGTCACTCCCATCGCGTAAATGCATTGTTCCATGAAATGCGCACGCTACATTCATATTAACGCATTGTGCTACGTCGGTCCCCATGTCCAACAGCACATTTGTCTCCACGTGGTATAGTCACAGCCAAAACTTCGCATTGTGACATTCCCCAAGTAGGCTGTATGGTGTGCAAATTGTGCTTAACAAATAACCCGCAATAGTGGGTCCACTTCATGGTGGGTGTTGGCACTATTTCACCAAATGAAATATCAATGTCACTTCGCACTATATCAGGGACAAAACTTCGGGCTGACATCGGGACTACAAAAAGGCTGCATGCACACAGCAGATTGATACTCGCTTGACTATGTTAATCTCCCCATCGCCGATTCGTCGCCACCCGCACTTATCCACTGCAATCACACCGAATGTCGACAACTGAGGGTGGACATTCAAGCTACGTGTTCCATGTGCTTCAGAACACAGCGTCGCAAGTTGAGCAAGCACGAGGAATGTGGGTGCACATATGTTCACTGTCTAAACCTCTTGACGACTAGGCCAACTGTAGCACCTCGTTTCTATGTCGATGAGACATGGAGTAGAAACCTGGAGGCAGGTGCTGATTCCGTCAACTGGGGCATACCATTCGTTATTTCGCAGTAGTGGAGATCAATTTATCACTACGTTGAACGCTGCACCTGGTGGAGAATCGCCATCCTAATTATGAGTCAATTTGTGTAATGCCCTCGCAGTAGTGACACGCACGTGCACCAAAGGTGCCGGATTGATTTCTCATCGATGGAATTCTAATTTCTAACTCTCCGTGATGTTATTCGGAACAACAATCTGCGTGATATGTGGAAATATTATGCAGGAGCCAATGGTCAATTGTGGTGGGATTCGGATGGTAACAATTCCATCCCTATTCTGCTTTTTATTTGGATGTTGAAAGTCCGGGTGATGCAGACACGCTCATTGTGTCAGGAGGAAACAGCACATGGGGATATCACAGCACATACATAGGCTCTATCACCAATGCTGAACGTAGTACCAGCCAATGTGATTCAGCATGTCGATTCGGAAAGCGCAAATGTTTCGCGAATGACCACATGTACGCCAGGCCGACGCAACCGCAGTACACGTTCGCCGTCTCAGGAACTGGGCAACTTTGGTGCCCAAGATCTCATTGTTTTAAATAGCCGGTACGGAATTCTTGCATGCCCTCTGAGTACAATCCCCTAACTCTGCTACCGAATGTATGTTATACACATGCAACCAATGTTCACGCACAGTTGCAAAGGGACACTTCTAATTCGGGTGCTGTTTGGGCGCCTGTGCTATGTTCACCTCGAATGCAAATTCATGCACCAGAGACATCCTGTAACCATGTGTACATCACAGGTGCTTCCAAGCATACTATGTAGGGAACTAAATTGTTGCCTGAAATGTTCGTCCCTCGCCTGAATGGACGCTTGATTTCTAATCAAACCCGATGTCGCTTGCCCCCCCACAGGACAGAGAGAAGTCCGGATCGGACGAGCAGAGCAACAGGAACGAATTAGCAAATCATACCGTTCAATGTAAAGCTAAAATGGGAAGTTCGTGAAGAGTATATAAAGCGACTGCTTGATGTGCATGTTTACAAGCTGCCTACCTGTCTATTACCCAATACCTCGTCCATACTGGCTCCAGGAGACAGTTGGTCGTTGCTGGAGGGGACGGGGTGCACTGTCCTTGTGGCCACGCTAGGCTCGAAGAGTGGTTCCATGCACTCAGTGTGGAGCGGACTACGGTCCAGCCACCGCCGTGTGTGCGCTTAATTCCCAAATACAGCGTGCTTGTGTTTGCATGTGAAGGAGTGTGGGCCCGGCTCCGTTGATGAAACGTGGCTCCCATCCACATGCCTCCCGGTCTTATTCCTTCGGGTTTACACTGGATTTGTGGTGTGTGGGTGGTGCAGCGCAAGCCACCCGTGGTCCCTCTGTAGGCGCAGGCGTCCTGTGGCTGGCCGCAGTGACAGGCAAATCCGAAACCAGGTGCCGCCAACCATATATGTCCCATGCTGAGGTTGATGTCGCATTCTTGATGCTTCTTCACCGCAGTTGGGCTAAACCAACTTACACTTAAACTAGGTCTTTTATGCTGAGTGAATTTCATTCCACTTTATTTGGTTTGTTCTGCCTACCTGAATAATGTTCTATGAACTGACCACGTTGCTTACGCTAATTGCGCTTATCTTCGATAATTTTGTTGCTTTTGTAGCATTTGTAAGTTAAATGTGGACATTTCCTACTTATCGCGGAGTCGTTGCTAACCAACTTATTTCGTATGGTAATTTAGGGAAGAGTTATGCCGCCTTATCTGTATGCATTATTTTATTTATTTTATTTCAGCTTGTCGTTTAAAGTGTATAGCTGTTGCTTGATATCTCCGGGAGAGCCTATGGTGCGCTGAGGCTGATGGTGGCTAGATCCTGACAGATGGTCTACCCACTGCTGCTACTGTTGTGCCATTGGCTCGTGTCCTGGACGCCTCGTAGCGACTGCTGGGCGGGAGTCGGTTTACGCGCTTCTCCCTGCTATGATCCAGGACACCAATCCGCATGAGTCAGTGAACTGACCATGTGCTAGACCCGCTGCCTTTCGGGTGTTCATTTAATCGAAGGCTTTGGCTGAGGATCCGAGTCATTCTCCTGTCAGGTGTGGGCGCCCTGCCAGTATCCTAGTCCATCCTCTTCGGAGGTTAAGAAGTGGTCGATGGCCCTCTTCCCGTAAAACCTAGCCATGGGAGATAACAGGTCTACAGGTTATAAGCTCACAGCTCGATTGGCGTAGAGCACGAGTGCCACGCATTGTCTCTGACGGTGGGAGGACACCTCCGGGTGTTCAATGGTTTGCTACTGCCGCCTCAAGCCAGGCAGCCGCTGGTCAAATTGGTACAAACCCGGCAAAACCCACCTGCGTCTGGCCGTGGTCGCAGGTGTATCCTATTACGGTCGCAAAACATATAAAAATCCTTCCAGTACCTCAAAGTCTGGGTATGACGGCCGTCAGGCAGATCCCAATCTGTCTCTGCAATCACATTCCCGAGTTGGATCTGCTCCCCACTGTCTTGTGGGTCAGGCTATTGAGCCAAAGGCTCCGGGTGGAGTCCCTCAAGCAAACCTCCGAAGCACAACGACCACCTCGCGTGCGATTGCCCACCAATGCAATCGTATGCCTGCGCGCATAGCACTCAGCATCGGGTGCTGGAGCGTGCGCACACTACTGGACCGGAACTTCAGCGAGCGCCCGGAGCGACGCACTGCACTCGTCGTGATGGAACTGACGCGTTACCACATCGATATTGCGATGCTCAGTGAAACTTGGCACGCTGAGCAAGGTAAGTTGCATGAAGCGGGTGCTGGCTACACATTCTACTGGGTGAGCAACGCCGTCTCAGCACCACGTGAACATGTGGTCGGATTTGTAATATCCGATCGCCTCCATGGCCAGCTGGTGGGTGAACCAACAGGCATCAGCGCGCGATGGATGACTGTTCGCTTACGACTCGGAAGAGGTAAGTTTGTCACTTTTATAAGCACGTACGGTCCGACCATGTGCTATCCTGATGACACGCGTGATTCGGTCTGTGCCGAGGAGCGACCGACTATTTCTGCTGGGTGATTTCAACGTGCGCGTTGGGCATGGTGCATCGGTGTGGACATATGTTATCGATGCGCATGGCATCGGTTCAGCGAATGCGAACGGTGACAGGCTGCTCTCACTGTGTGCCACTCACGGCCTGACGATCACGAACACTCGGTTTGCACTGAGTGCGTGTGATATAGCAACTTGGACGCACCCACGGAGTGGTCACGCTCACCTGTTCGACTATGTCATCGTACATCAGCGTGATATGCGTGAAGTGCGCATGACACGTGTACTGCGTGGAGCTGAGTGTGGCACTGACCACAAATTGGTTCGGACCAAACTGTACATATATTTTCGTAAATCTATGTATTGCACTCCCGCCGTGAATCGGCGTAAATTTAACATTCTCTCCCTCGGTACTGTGGCGAAACGTACTGAGCTGGAGAAGGCGATGGCTGCACGCCTGTGTGACATGGAATGCATAGCCACAGTGGGTGACCTGTGGCACCACATTCGTGTCCAGGTGACAGCTGCTGCCGACGAGACCATCGGGCGCGCAAACGGCAAGCGGCCTGATTGGTTTGAAGACAACAATGCGACGATTGGTGCATTGGTGTCGGAGAAGAATGCAGCATTTGCTGCACATGTTGCAGACCCCAGTGACTTGCGGAAGAGTAGTCAGTTTCGCAAACTTCGACGGCGACTGACTCGAGAGCTCCGTCGCATAAAAATGCATGGTGGACGGAGAAGGCAAAGCAAATGAAATGCTACGCCGAACGCCGTCAACACAAGGAGTTCTTTGACTCCTTGAAGGCGGGATATGAACCGAGATTGGAGCCGCTGAAGACGCTGATCGATGGTAGTTCAGGCGCTACCTGCACACAGACTGCAGACATAATGCATATCTGGCGAAATCACTTCGACTGTCGCTTGAACAACCGTTCAGAGATCGACTGGCCTACATCGCACGGCCTGAAGCAGCATGATATGAAAGCGAGTCTGGCGGACACGTCGACACTGGATGAGACGCAGAGAGCACTTGCTCAGCTGCGAAACGGCAAATGTGCTGGGGCCGACGGGATCCCACCTGAAGTATTGAAACACGGCGGACCCGCGTTGTTGACTGCGCTGCACCACTTGGTGCAACGCGCATGGATTGAGGAGGAGGTGCATCCTGAGCTGAAGGATGCCCTTGTGCTACCACTGTACAAGGGCAAAGGTATCAAGCAATGTTGCACTAATTATCGTGGCATCAACTTGCTGAGTTGTGCGGGCAAGGTGATTGCCCGAATCCTGCTCAACCGCCTCGTCAGTCAGGTTGTGGAACCTAACGTGGCGGAAGAGCAGTGCGGATTCCGTTCGGGTCGCAGCACTATAGATATGGTGTTTGCGGCTCGTCAGTTGCAGGAGAAGTGCATAGAACGACACCAGCCATTGTACTTGCTTTTTGTTGATTTCACCAAGGCATTTGATACGGTGAACCGCGAGGCATTGTGGCTGGTGTTGGGAAATTTCGCTTACCCGCGTAAGTTTGTAATTTTAATTGAATGTCTGCACAGTGATATGCGAGCGAGGGTGCAGCTGAGTGGAGAGACCTCGGATGACTTTACAGTTGCCTCTGGTGTGAAGCAAGTTTGTGTCTTAGCTCCTGCCCTGTTTAATATCTATCTTCATGCAATGTTGTCTTGTGCTTACGGTGTTCGTGTGGAGCACCATATTGATGGTGGGTTGCTGAACATCCGTCGTTTCGGTGCGAGAACTCTAGTCTGTGAGACAACTATCCGTATGTTGCTGTTTGCTGACGACTGTGCGTTGTTATCACACAGCGCGGATGAGTTGCAACACATGACTAGTGCTCTGGCTTCGCCAGCGGCCAAATTCGGGCTCACCATCAACACAAGCAAAACTGTCTGTTTCTTTCAGCCTTCACCGGAGGTGCAATCTTCAATATTGCCGCAAATCAGCATTGGTGCTGAAATATTGGAAACCACCTCCTGCTTCTGCTACTTTGTCAGTGTGATGTCGACTGATCAGCAGCTATACAGTGAGCTTTGTATCCGCGTGTCGAAGGCAGCAGCGGCATTCGGGAAACTTGGGTACCGAGTGTGGAACAACCATCAGCTTAGCATTGGCACAAAGCTGATGGTGTACAAATCCATGGTACTGTCCGTTTTTCTATGCGGCAGTGCAACGTGAACGATGTACCGTCGGGATGTGCGATATCTCGAGCGGTTCCATCAACAGTGTCTGCGACGAATTTTGCGCATCAGTTGGGGCGACAGAGTTGCTGACACGGAAGTGTTGCGACAAAGTGGTATGTATGCAGTGGACTGCATACTTTTACTGAGACACCTGAGGTGGATCGGTCATGTGTGGCGTATGGATTCGGCGCGGATACCGAAACAACTTTTATACGGTCAGCTGAGTATTGGGAAGCGGCACGTGGGGAAACCAAAGTTACGTTACCAGGACATGATTAAAGTGAGCCTCACACGTACTAATCTTGATTGCAGATCATGGGAATCGAAGGCGGTTGATCAGCGTGCATGGAGCGATCTGATCACGAAGGCAGTTGCCGAGGTGCAGGAGAAAGCCCTCATGCATGCAGAGAAGAAGCAGCAAGTGCGGAAGCGCCAAGCACCGATGGGTTGTTCTCCATCGACATCGAGCGCATGGTGCTGTACCACATGCGTTCGCGCGTGCCTGAGTCAGGCAAGCCTAGTGAGCCATGAGCGAGGCCACTCGGGACCACTGCCGAAGCGACGAGAGGTCCTGCAGAGAATGTAGGCAGAATCGGTACGGCGTTTGTAGGCACGTTGCATTCGATTTACTAACCGCATGCTTGCGTGCTAAGTCTGATTGTTTCAGGTGGTGGGTTTTCAACTTTGTCTTGATGATTTTTTGTCTCGTATAAACGTCTACCTGTACTCTCTTCTATAAACTTTCACACGTCACCCAAGCCAGTTTTAGTCAATTTCGATAACATTTTCGTGTTTGTGGCATTTCCGTAAAATAAACTTTCTGACCCCGTGAACTTATCTCACATTCTAATGTAAACCACTAATATCACACGCTCATTACTTTAAGATATATGTCACTCTTTCCTTATGAGTTACTTGATTTATTTTCTTTGATGTCTTCCACTTAAGTGATTGGCAGTTGCTTGATAGCCCAGGTGTGAAGGCGCTTGATGTGCCTGTTGACAAGCTGCCTACCTGTCTATTACCCAATACCTCGTCCATACTGGCTCCAGGAGACAGTTGGTCGTTGCTGGAGGGGACGGGGTGCACGGTCCATGTGGCCACGCTAGGCTCGAAGAGTGGTTCCATGCACTCAGAGTGGAGCGGACTACGGTCCAGCCACCGCCGTGTGTGCGGTTGATTTCCCAAATACAGCGTGCTTGTGTTTGCATGTGAAGGAGTGTGGGCCCGGCTCCGTTGATGAAACGTGGCTCCAATCCACATGCCTCCCAGTCTTAATCCTTCGGGTTTACACTGGATTTGTGGTGTGTGGGTGGTGCAGCGCAAGCCATCCATGGTCCCTCTGTAGACGCAGGCGTCCTGTGGCTGGCCACAGTGACAGGCAATTCCGACACCGGATGCCGCCAACCATAACACATGACAATTAGCCCATTTAGGATAATGGATGCGGTAATCTCCCGGTAGAACTCGTTAATCCACATTAAAGTTTCCCTTCCAAGCACCGTATTGGATGTTGAATTCATTCTCCATGTGATAGTTGCGGGACAGTGACTGATCCTTCTTGGGTCTAAGCGCACCATGCGGCACATGGACTCTCCTTTGAAACAAAGTCTCAGCCGGAGATAGGGCGTTCGGTGTCTGCGGATTCGGAGTTGTGCAATACGTCAGAAGAAATGTGTCAGGAATCTCCTCCAAGGTACCTTCCCCCTTCATCTTTAGCAAAGCTCTTTTGAGTGTATCCACAAAGCATTCCGCTTGCCCGTTCGATTGTGGGTGGAAAGGTGGTGACCTTACATGGACTATCGCGTTTCTGCGACGGAAGACAACAAATTCAGATGAGGTAAATTGTGTACCATTGTCCGAAACCAACATGTGGGGAACACGGAGACGAGAAAATATCAGTCGGAGAGCGGAGACAGTGGCTGCTGCGGTGGATCTCACCATTGGAATCATCTCCGGCCATTTACTGTGGGCATCAACAACGATAAGAAAATGATGACCGTCAATTGGATCTGCAAAGTCGACGTGTATACTTGAGCATGGTTCCGTTGGTATTGGCCAGGATTGCAATTCCGTCTTCCTTGGTTGTTTAGATACATTAGCAGATCGAGGACAATGCTTGCTTAAATTCTCGATCTGGGAATCCATATAGGGCCAATACACATAGCTTCGTGCCGGCGATTTCATGCGATTCATTCCTGGGTGGCCAGCATGAAATTGTCGGAGGACTCTCTCTTGAAGCATGAGAGCAATGACGATGCGATCTGAGAACAGCAGACGATTGCTGACGACTGATAGTGCTTCCTTCTGTTGGTGAAATTGTTGAAGCTCCGGAGTTGTAACTCTCTTAGGGCAGCCATTGAGGTGGAAATCGAGCATTTGTTGTAGGGTAGAATCATGATGGATCGCTTCCTGCACCATTTCGAACGTTACTGATAAGGCACCGAAAATGTCAGACACAGTTTGATGTACTTGGGGTTCTAGGGAGATTTGAGCAACTATGAAATCCTTTGGTTCTTGATTCTGTGTACCGATTAAACGAGATAACGCATCCGCTTGACCAATATTGTGTGTCGATTGATATTTGACGACGAAATCGTATGCAAGTAGAACCGTTGCCCAGCGTTGGAGACGACTGGCCGTGCAGACTGCAATGCCTTGCTTTGATCCAAAGATTGTGACCAAGGGTTTGTGATCAGTGAACAGCGTGCGTTTCCGTCCATATAGCATTTTGTGAAATCGCTTGACTGCAAACACTATAGCCAAAGTTTGTTTATCGATCTGCCCACAGTTGCGTTCCGCTGGGGTGAGTGATCTGGCTGCATGTGCAACAGCTTTCTCCGAACCATTGGGGACAATGTGGCAGATGACTGCTCCAATTCCGTAGTCTGACGCGTCAGCTGCAACTATTATCTCCAGCTCCGGATTGAAATCCGTCAACAATAGGTCAGAACACAATATGGACTTGACATTATCGAATGCGGCTTGACGTTCAGTAGACCGCATAAATTTGCGATCCTTTACCAGAAGTTCATTAAACGGTCCTCGTAGCCGATGCATTTCGGGCGCAAAAGAGCTGTAATGACTGATCAAGCCCAAGAATGATCTGTGCTTCGCGATATTGTCAGCGTGAGGCACCTGTGTTATGGTACTTATGTTGGAAGGATCCGGACGACGACCATCCTTGTTGATGATGAAGCCAAGGTAGTTTACACACTTCATGCCGGTATTGCACTTTGCTGTTTTCAAGTGGAAACCATAGTCGATAACGCGGTGGAGAACTGCTTCCAGTCTTTCCGTCATTTGACGGAAGGCAGCCCCTTTGATTATGATGTCGTCCAAGTAAGCTACGACTCCTGTTCACTCAGCTAACATCGTATCCCTAATTAGTTGAATAATCGCCGGAGCTGATTTGACACCAAACGGCAATCTGATGAACTGGTAAGGACTTCGGTGCGTATTGATTGCCAGCAACAACGTCAAAGCGTCGTCCACTTCAATTTGAAAATAAGCATCTGATAAATCTTGCTTTGCAAATTAAGCGCCGCCACTGAGTTTAGCAAATGAATCTTCTGGGACTGGCAAAGGATCTAGTGCATTTTCAAAGCAGCATTCAATCCCGTAGAGTAGTCAGCACAGATACCAACGGTTCCATTCTTCTTCTTGACGACAACGATAGGTGCTGCTTACGCTGAATAGTTCACAGGTTGGATGACACCGGCCCGCTCCAAACGATCAAGTTCTGCATCAACAATCGGCAGCGCAGCGTACGGTACCGGTCATTTGGGTCGGAATACGGGTTTGGCACCGTCTTTGAGAGTAAGGCTTGCTTGGGTCTTTGTGCACCTTCCCAAGTCGTTGCGAAACACAGACAGGAAGTTTCTTCGTAGCTGCACCACAGGTTGTATTTTGGTTTGTCACCTTCCGAAGAGGGCCTCGTATATCCGAGCCGGAGGGTATTGCAGAATTGACTCAGGGGAATGTCGAACAGGTGAAGATTCTGGATCCACTCGAGTCCAAGCAGATTCAAATATGACAGCAGCATAATGTGCACTACACTGTTTGCCCGAGCAGCGCCAAGAACCATTTCACACTGCATCTCACCATTGAGATTAAGTTGACCTTCTGAAGTCTTAAGTGTAACATGTGTCATTCGGCTGATTGACAGAGCACCAATATACTGCCAAGTTTTGCTGGAAATAATTGTGATGTCCGAGACGGTATCTAGCTGAAGACGCACTTGTTGCCCGTTCAGATGAACTCTGATGCACTTACTGCTAGTCACATTTTAATCAGAGTAGGCCGCTTGAACCGTACTATAGTTGCTGAATCTTTTGGGAACATTGGAATTCTGTCGCGTATGTCTAGCACGCTTGAACTGCAGTCTGCATCGGCAGTGCGTTTCCTTATGATCCCGTTTATGACACTTGTGGCAGACGTGTTTCAGAAATGGACACACTCGAACAAAATGCCACTCACCACATCTCCAACAGGCAGTCAAGGGCTTGGGATTCTCTCTGGGCATTTCACGGCCGGTTTCATTTGGAAGCGGTTTCATTGAGGCTGTTTTTAATACACTAAGACTTGGAGTTGATTGTTGCCTCTCCAGCATAAGCGTGTCATGCTTGCGGTTCATCAATCGTTGTCTTTCAGTAGTTATGGCCTGTAGAGTCATTTGCTGGTCTTGTTCAAATTTACTCAGGAGCCTGGTGCGAAGCTCTGCATCCCGTGGGGAATGTAGGTCACAGATAAAATCAGGCAATTGAACTGATCTGCCGTAATGGATTTGATGTCGAATTTTTCACACTCGTGATTGACGATGCCAGCGTAAGTGACGTAGTCATCAGCGTCCATCTTGGTGATCTTCAGGCATTGATATCGCGTGTTGAAGATGGATGACTGCTCACCAAATACTTGGCCCAAGCATTTGACAGTCTCCTCAAAAGTGCAGTCTCGAGCTTTCTTAGGCAAAATAAGGTTGACAAACGTGGAGTGTTCTGCTGTTCCAAGTTTCGATAACAGCAATCGAACTTTCCAATCGTCATCATGGTCTCCAAATTCAACTCGGAACACATCTTCATAACGCTTGAACCAAGATTCAAAAGTGAGGCCAGCATCTGGATCGTACGAAAATTCGGTAATGCTGTTAGTGATGACGTCTACCGATGCGGACGGCTTGACGGTTGTAGACAGTGAACCGGTCTGAATTGAGAGTTGGTGCGTAAGAGTTTCGAT
>OX104063.1:158873432-158888591 GCA_944474145.2 Dicrocoelium dendriticum | reverse complement strand
GTCCAAATTATTATAAAATATTTCTATCTGCAATTTTTTAACTTTTCGTCACAAACCTCTGATTATAACGATGTAACTGTAAAATGGTTATATTCACCAAGAATACTAAATATCGATTAGAAAATTATCCAGATTAGTATTTGGTAAATGATCCTTGTACAATTTTAAAGGAGTTATCACGCAAAATAATGGAGTGAATGAGTTTTTTGCAAAGTTCAGTCATGCGAGCCCTGGTAGCTACTATTTGTTCAATGAACAGTTATATGTTTGTAATAAGTTTCTCTTCATCTCTGACATTAGAGTTGCCCATAAATTCTCCATTGGTTTCATGTCAAGGCTGTACTCTGACGCACCGGTCAATTCCAATGTTGCATGCTTGCGTCACTGTTATTTAAATATCCACGACCTTGAGACGCTATGCAGTTTGACGATTAATGAATTCTAATGATAAACCATCGTCCTTCTGTGCACCTAGAAGTTTTTGAAGATATATTATACTAGGTTTTTGGTATCAAACTTATCGTTTCATTCTCGGGTTGCGTGCATGGTTCGTTATAGGGAGAGCGTCTCTGACGGTATGTGAGCGGACCGGGACTCCCATATTTGAGTTTTGCCTGGCGGCGGGTCTGATTCGGTAGCTACGCTAAGCCAATTTGAAAGGTTACCGTTGTGCGAAGCTATATATATATATATATATATATATATATATATATATATATATATATATATATATATATATATATATATATATATATATATATACCGTGCCCCATACTGAGGCTGATGTTGCATTCTTGATGCTTCTTCACCGCAGTTGGGCTACACCAACTAACACTTAAACTAGGTCTTTTTAAGCTGCCTAAATTTCATTCCACTTTATTTGCATTGTTCTGCCTACCAGCATAATGTTCTATTAACTGGCCGCGTTGCTTACGCTAATTGCGCTTATCTTCGGTAATTTTGTTGCGTTTGTGACATTCTTAAGTAACTTGTAGACATTTCTTACTTATCGCGGATTCGTTGCTAACCAACTTCATATGGTAATTTAGGGAAGAGTTATGCCACCGTATCTGTATGCATTATTGGCTTTATTTTATTTCACCTTGTCGTTTCAAGTGAATGGCTGTTGCCTGATATCCCCGGTGTGGCTGCGCTTGATGTGCATGTTGACAAGGTGCCTACCAGTCTATTACCCACTACCTCATCCATAATGGCTCTAGGAGACAGTTGGTCATTGGTGGAGGGGACGGGGTGCACGGTCCTTGTGGCCGTGCTAGGCTCAAAGAGCGGTTCCATGCAGTCAGTGTGGAGCGGACTACGGTCCAGCCACCGCCTTGTGTGCGCTTGCTTCCCCAAATGCAGCGTGCTTGTGTTTGCCTGTGAAGGAGTGTGGGCCGGCTCCATTGATGAAACGTGGTTCCCATCCACATGCCTCCCGGTCTTATGCCTTCTGGTTTACACTGGATATGGGGTGTGTGGATGGAGCTGTGGGTGGTGCAGCGCAATCCACCCATGGTCCCTCTGTAGGCGCAGGCGTCCTGTGGCTGGCCACAGTGACAGGCAAATCCGAAACCGGATGTCGCCAACCATGTAACATGTCTATATCACACCTCTCAAGAACACTGGTCACTTCATCCCCTTTCTGTCAGGAAACATTGTCACGCATGAAAATGAAGTCTCCTGTCCCTGCAAATCCATTTTCTTTAGACTAATCACACAGCTGAGGGATCAGTTTGTTTTCCAGTAGTTATTTATACCGCTGCTGTTTCATGTTCCCCCAGACGATGGACGAATATAATGATCCTATCCTGAAAAATGTCAAGGCAACTAAAAAATTCTTTGAAGCATGGCATTTTTTCGGGCAATTTGACTAGCCGGCTTGTTTAACTAGACTCTCTTTTTCCATAAAACCGAATAAATTAACAACTACTTAGCTAAATATGTCTAACGGAACATAAGGCCGGACGAACATGTCAAACGAAGACGTCAACAGCATAGTTATGTGTATCGACTGTACGAGGTTGGAAACAAAGAAACGGATTTCCACGATCATGCGTCCTTCGAACAATCCAGGTTCAGAATGATGGCTCGTAGGTCAAAACGATCAAATTTTCACACACACTGACGCTTTGCATTGCATTACTCCGCTACACAATAGCGCCCTGTCGGAGTCACTTCGAGTGGTGCCCGAATGATTTTAACCAAACTACCTAGCTCAGCAAAATAATCAGACAAGCAAGAAATTATGAATTTAGGATAACATAGTATTAGTGGATTTTATTGCAACCTTTCAGCATTGGGCATCTCTTATGTACGGACATATCATGGTAAGCATCGCATCAGATTTTCCACGGAGGGAACGTCAGCGGGTAGAAGTATAAATCAAAATCGGCCCGTAAAACACTCAAAGAATATATTCTGGACCCTTGTGTATCAATGCTGTCGGCAACATGTGCTGATTACATGAGGATCCAAATTTCGTGAGTTTGAGTGTACATCAGAGAAATACATTATAATATTGGTATTATACGATGCAAATTTAACTACTTCTTTTCATAATAATGAAACATGCCAATTTATAGTGAAACCGTCACTTCGAACTCCCTAGTAGTTACGAATAAACCGCAGGGGTGACATGAGATTAGAGAAGGTGTAAGTAAAATAAGTTCAGCTGAATTTGCCGCATGCAAAGCTGTAATCCGGGTAAATTAGCTTTGGCAATTTGAGCATTTTATGACATGCTAATCTCGCTAATCTTTTGCCCATTGGCTTTCGTCTGCAATGCAGATCATTTAATCCGATATCAATCTAAATTTAATCATCATAGCGCTGTGTTCTCAGCCCTAACCAAACAATGAGGTCTGGATGCGCATATATCATCTATGTACGCACGTAACATGGGTGTCAGCAAGACTCTCAGAGCATTGCAAACCTGTGTGTCGTGTCGTGCTGTGCAGTGCAGATTGGCTCATCATGATTTGCAAGGTTGTGTTTAATCGCGTACTGGCACAAAAATAGTAGCAAATGCGGGTCATCCTAAAGCCAGTTGTAGACAGTTCAGCAGACACGTTCGTAGTCCAATAAATTGAAATAGCCGAGATCGAGTGGTGGATGCAAGTAGTGGTCAAATTACTCATACATGGCGGAGTTGTTGGCTCTGGTCGTTAGATGTGAGAACGGCCGGTACCGCGGACACAAGTGTTACAGTGGCCGATAACAGAAAGCGAAAGCGGCGGTGTTCACTTTTGAGCATATCTGAAAGACCTGTGTTCCATATGCACAGGAACGGTCCAACATATCATTGACACACGCAGTGACGTCACGAGCGCGATTTACAATACACCAATCCTGTTGCTAAATTCAAAGATAAACCACAACAATACCACTTGATTGTTTTCACACAAACGCTACAAACGTTTCGACACCATTCGGATTGCTAGCATCACTGTGCATGTATGCAGTGTAGCCGCGCTTTACGAAAGATCAGTGAGTGCGAATGCTTGAACTTCTAGCCCAGGGCTGACCAAAGTACGGCAGGCGACCGCTTTATCTGACCAACCGAATGTACCCGAAGTAGCTTGACAAAAGGTAGGGAACACGGGATGCATTAATAGAATATACATTTGACACTGTATGTCACATATTCTGTGACTTTACGCTATTCGAACCCTCGCACAAGTGGTCTCAGTTTCGTTACATTTGCGAACTTACTATCGTAGAATTATTGTCCCCACATCGTTGGAAAAATTATGTGAGTGATCGCGCATGAAACCCATTCATACGTGCTCCCTAATGTGATTATATTCCCTCACAACTTTGTGTCCCAATGCTGGGATTGTTCGAACACTTGAAGCACAAGTTACATAAAACGTCACTTATTTACGCGTGTGTACTTTTGAAGGCATAATTGGAAAACAACCGCAGTTTGATTGTACGAAATTGCGCTATAAGCGCAGCTTGTGGAGATTCATTCATTTTACTGTTAGTAAAATTGAATCAGTCCAATGAGTTAGCGTATGCTTTACCCCGTCGACGAGTAAGAGGTTTATTTATTGTGTTATTTAATCGCGTGTTCCAAGTGGCACCTGCTCACCTTTATCCCACATTTTAATTTAAAGCTTTTAAGTTCGTAATTCAACCTCCATCTTTTGTTCGGATCCCACTTATTTCAGGCCTTACTAATGCTACGATCAAAAGAAAACCGTATACAGGTTGTCGTGGTTTCTTTAAGCTTTGTGTCAGTGTGCCTTCTGACGCCCAGTTATCGTGCATAGCGATTATGTGGACCGTGCTATGCATTTCGATATTTATCCGGCCCGTGCCAGCCGTTTTTTCTATTTATCTTGCTCGCTGTGAAAAAGTTCGGTTACCCCTGTTCCAGCCTGATGAGCTGTCAGCTTGAGTTTCCATCGTTCGACTGCCACATGGCCATCAACAGCAGTAAAACTATTATGTTAACTACTGAATGCTGATCATTTAACTGAATACTGCACAATAGTTTTGTATGGTTCTGGTCACATGCATTGTAGCGATATATTTAAAACTCTCAATATAAAACTGTGTACCTTCTAATTTTTTGACCGGTGGTTCAGATGGCATTATTCGACTCTAGATCAGCCTCAGCCTTCTCAATGTAGACGCTCAGAAATGACCTAAAGCTTTTCCCTATATAAACAGGACACCTACACCTATGGAAAGCATCATAAATCGGGTAGAATGAACAACCATTTAGTTCCATTTAGTTAAAAGGCTACGCGAGAAGCTTACGTTTCGAACACATTGACACCAGACACGACAGAAACTAGACAGTGCTCAGGAACATCGGTGGTTGCAGTGTTTGGTTAAACTAATGCATTACTCTATAGCAATTTACATTCAATGCAACGAAATAAATGTTGAGCTTGACGGAACTTGAGCATGCATCAATAGATCACGCGTACTTCACAAAACTGGACGGGTATATAATACTAAATATCCTGAGCATTCGCTAAGCCATTTTGGACATTTGCCATCAGTTCTGTAACCTACCCACTGGTTAGTACACAATTGCTGTCACCAGCGGACCGCAAATACGGTTCGGGTGATGATGCGCAGTGTGCTAGAGTAACTTCCTTTCTCTCAAAATGGAAGAGCATACTGTAAACTCAGTAATAATACTGACAGCATTTCTGTTTAGTGAGGCGTCAGATTTCATAAAGGTATGGCCATTTTTGATCCGATAGCATATACGTTCATTTCATGTAACTGATAGTACGTGTGATATACCGGTCACAAACATGGAAACAGAAGAACAACGTTAGTTTGTATATCTTGGAGCACAAAAGAACTCTGACGCCTAATTTCGCAAAATATACTGCGCCTGCTTTCACGCACATACGTAAAATTTTAAAAGCTTCCTTTCAAGTGCGCAAAAGGCTACATATGAACTACAACTGCCTTCGTGTGGTCACTTTTCCATTCAGGGACTTTTCCGACGAAAGTGCGCGCCAGCCCATTGATAACTGCTCAGCGATATCCCAGGTTGGTAACTTAAGTGCTAGATTCGGATACATGGACTCTTCCTCCTCCTAGCATCTCGAAAAGTCAGCCCTAGCCTACTACTGCTGGAAGCAGAGCAGTATTCTAAGTTTAACTGTTTAGCAATTGCGGAACTAACGCGCAGTGGTTGGCTCGTAGCCCAAGTAACCCATAGCAAAAGACGTCAGGCACATGGAGGCAAAACTGCATTACAGCCGGTGTGCTTTGCAAAGCATTGATTTACTATTCTAAACTAGGCCAGTTGATGAGTGGGTGAGTGGGTTACTGACACACAAGTCAGAGGATTCAGTCGACCAATAGGAAGCCCTCGGTACATTGGCCGCGAGGCTGCCACTCCAAGTATACCAAATTAAAGTAGTAGGTTTGTCGGAATTGTTGCTCGCGCAGAGACGAATACTTCATTCTGACTTCGTGAGGTCAGCCAACACCATGCTCTAGGCAGTAGAGATCTATGGGTTAGTGAAACAAATTTATCACCTTTATGGGGTACACGTCAGTTTTGTAAGGGGCGGATCAGCTGAGGCATGTGCTCCGCCCTGTTGTAAATATTTTCGTAAAGAAACTGAGCAGCCCAGCCATTGTTACTGTGTCTTAGCTTGACCTTTACATTTTATATAGAAAGGAGCAAAATGCGAATTTCCTTGACTCAGACATCAAGATCACTTACGGTATCTGATGACAAGCACTTGTAACACAAGCACTTGTAATGTGTAAAGAGTGTGTTATGCTAAAAGTTCTGCAAAAGATTACAAGTGGCTAGATTCCGTAGGTCATGTAAAACGACTGGAGCTGACATGTTGCACTGCTTTTTCGGTTAACTAAATAACTTTATTGTGCGACCAAATTAGTTAAATCACTTGCTGACACCGAAAGTCTCAGATTTGCAGGATCATTCAGCATGTACACAGTACACAAAACAATGCTACAATCTCTACTACGGATAACTTAGCATAAGCTTGAAGGTTAAGCAGGACCACATACATGGATTCAAAATGGGACACCATAGTGAATGGCGCAACTGTGGAACCACCATAATATCCACGCTAACACACAAGTAAATCCGTTGACCTTGCTTTCCCACATGTTAGTAAACACAATGTTGTCTTCTTTTTGTCGTCGCTCCATGGTCAAACGCCAAAGCAAGCAATGGAGCTAATATAATGAAATCGTATTTAAACTTGGGTATTCCTGGCTCAGATATGACAAGGTTGAAAGAGTGTTTCATGGTTAACAAATCTGAAGAGAAATATTGTTCCGGAAGCATTTCAGTTGACTCCATATTATGGCTAATTTCATTTGGTGAACCCACAGGCTTTTGTTACGCAAATTATCTGGATATGGCGCAAATCGTGACAAATGTTCAGGAACGGAAGGTCAGTATGAGGTTGCTTCGGAGATGACGCCACGTTTCTCATTGCACTCGCAAATTTTAAGTCGTAGATGTCATGGCAGGTAGAACAATCCTTCACATTTAGTGTTACACTTAGTGAAAGGGCTCTCCAATGTGACGAGATCGCGTTGTAACCAGGGTTGCTAATAACTGGAACATGTATTTAGATGGGACTACAAATTTCCCCCCAAAATTTCAGGGAAGATAAAGAGGCGAACAGCTCGAACGCCCTATATAAGAAACCAACAGGTTGGTTCGAGGTTTTGGACGTGCATAAGGACCGCCCCGAATTGCCGAGGTCGTTTTTCATCACCGTATTAATATTGCACTCCAGTCAAAAGATTTTTATTGTGCAGTCTTCTTTCATCTACGCGTTAGAAGGCTAGTGACCTACAGCGTTGAGCGAAGGTTGCTTTGTTCCTACCCATTCAAAAGCAAGCTCAAAATCGGCATAGGGAAGATCGACATCATTCTGACTATCGAAAGTCCATCATGTCTTGTTATCATTGACAAAAGCGGAAACTTAGGATTGATGACAATGTCAAGGTCGTTGATGGAAAACAAAAATTGGCAAGGCACCAGGAAACTCGCAACACACCTCAGTATGATCAGAAGTTGAGTTTCAAACACAAACATCGAGCCGCAGCTGAACAGGGAATTTTTTTACCTATCCTAGGATAGACATCTAAGTTATGTGTTCTTAATAAATAATGCTGAATTCGCTTAGCCAAGCAGTTGGAAGCTTTGGTAAACTAACCATAAAATGTCAGCAGCTCTGTTTCCACTATTGGCTGTTCCAGTCCGACTGTCCCGTTTTCTCAATAGATTTGAAAATCTTGACGGTCACTGACGGCTTCCGTTTTGCTTTGGCGCCATAATGTTATGTCATTTTAGAGGGATAATTAGTGTCCGAGATATGATCGACTCCGGTAGGCGATAATTGGAAGGATTTGAACGGCTGTCACCACTGCAAATCAGATTAATTGTACCCGGGCTCCACGTGCTGGGAACCAGCTGTACTTCAAGGCATCTTTTAAAAAACCGGGTACTTTGCTACGCAATCCTCTCAACTACAAATTGCAGTGCTTTCCGTGGATGTTGTAAACACCGGATGTAATATGGAGGGCAAAGATTGCAGCATCCTCAAAACCATCGTTAATTACTCACGACCACTTGGTGACTATATCATGGCGGCTCCAGTCGACTGGGTGCATCTTTCTGCCCCACATCTTAACAAGTAGGTCGTGCAGTTTATATGTGATAGCGTCACTCACGAACTTGAAGATAGCTGGAGGATGTCAAACTGTTCCTTCAATATTGTACCATTTTAATAGTCTGATTTCACTTCCGACTTTCGCGCATGTGGATGGATTTAAGGGAACGGCCCAGGGAGCAGGAGGTTAAATAACAGATAAGAAAGATTACTAGTGTTGTTGCTTGCGCTACTTTTATAGGTGTTCGGCCCAAACTCCAAACTCTCTGAGAAAGTGTGGCTCAGCTCCCAACTGTCGGCACGTGTGATCACGCTACACCAGTTATCCTGCCTTCCATTTTGCACATCAAACGGAATAATGTCCGATAATTACCAAGAGCAGAACGCATGTCTTCTTTTTCGAAGCCCAATGGGACTACCAGGCTTCTCGGTCAATCTTCAGGCTAGCACAAAGCTTTGCCTTGAGATGTGTATAAAATCTTACGGTGCTCGCATTCATTCGGAATGTGTACGCGGCGTAGAAGAGTTACAGTGATTATGTAGATACCCAATGTCCAGGTTGGCCATCTGATTTGACCCAAGTAAACATGGAAGGTGCTAATAACATCTGTTGCATATGCAAACATTGATATTCAAATCCGTTCGGCGATTGATCACTCATTCATCATACTACCTACTTTGATACCCATTAGTTCACCTGGATTCGGCAGCAGTTTTGTGTCTATTCACTTGCAAGCTTATTGCGAAAGTCCGCTGAAAAGCATGCGCTGGTAGGCACATCCCAGTGGGTGTTCAAGGTCCTTGCTCTTGCTTCAAATGAAGCGGCGGATTTGGGTGCCGTCTCTCTGAATGTAACCGATCGTAATGTGATTGATTTGCTCGCAGAGCTGCTCAGAGGCTTATGGGAGCCACGTTATCCTGTCTTGGGTGTTGTGTCTGAGGTTAACGCTTGCAAGAACTCAATGAGCATCTTCACACTAGTGCAGCAAGCGCTCAGCTATAATAATACGGGAGCATGCTCCTCTTTGTCCTTACAGATGTGCCTCATCAGTGGAAAATTTCGCTGCTTGGGCGTTCAGATCATCAAACACCACATAAACAGTATTATTTCTGAGGCGAAGGTGATCCTTCAACCACCCCCTAGTATTCTTAAGTTATATTCTTTTCCAGACAAGAAATTTACATGATTTTCAAGACTTCCACAATTAAGCTAAAAAGAAAACATTCATTAAAAGTTACCGACACCCGAGACTCATAAACCAGCCTACCAAATATTCGATTCACTGAACTCAAGAATTTTAAAGATCGAGGATTCTAGACATCTCTCCTCTGCCGTGGTTCATATGTTATTGCAATTGGTACCTGATCCGTAATTGGTTTGGTAAGAGTTTACCTTAGTCTGCTCTTCTTTACACATGAATATTTCAGCAAAATGACTGGATGGTAACTCTCAGCGGTTGGCTGACTTGTATGATGGGTTGCAAGTGATAGAAACAGGGTTTACAGTATAGGTTATATGTTTGCTGCTGGCAGTTGCCAGTCAACGCAAAAATTACGAGATAGAACCATGTTCGGAACAGAGTTTGATTTCACAGTTAGGATTCATTTGAACCCAAATTTGAGTCTGATAAAATGTGGAAGTAAGCTCCATTAAACATGCCGTTCCATCTCTGTAATATTTACAACTAACTAAATAGTAACTATCCGATTTGTAAAGGCGGAGTCCAACAGCCCTTTATATAACTTCCATAGAATTAACAGCCTGTCTATATACTTATAGTTCGACATAGCACATTCAAAGCAAAACAGTCCGAATGTAATAACGAAAATCACGAATTTTGTAAAAGATACACAGATTTCCTGCTTAGTCTGTCCACTATTTTCAGAATGATAACAACCTCATCATGCTAAATATCTTAAATATAATTGTCAGTTCCATACAAGGTCAGTGAAAGAATGTCACAATGATGGCCCACCACAACCAATGTTCATAAATTAAAAACAGTAGTACCCATTTAACGATGATGATCAAGCATCATGTAAATACTAATAAACGATTCAGAAAGAGCAATTAAAACTCCAGTTCGACTTATTAATCTCTAGGTCTTGACTTTCCTTCCGTTGGTATCTAGTTCGATCTCTATAAAACCATTGATGGCTCTGTTCTAGCGAAAAGTAAGAAGATTGGTTAGACCTCTCTTCACTCCAGTGGGTTAGATACCAGCTCACTCGTCCTTTACAGGGTGTATAAACGCAGCAGCACAATTTTTAACCAAACAGTGTTGTCAGTGCGATCAGTCAATGTGGCAATTTGATTCACCGTTAGTTAAAGTATACGTTAACGGTAACCTCAGCCTGAAGAGGCCGTAAACCACAGTGTTTTACTACTATGATTAACATGACTTTCTCCTTTAATTTTTGCCACTCTAAGAAACAACCTGTCGAAAATCCCGCTGTATATCCGAGCACTTAAAACATGGAAGGTTGTGGTAAGTGTCCAATACTGACAACTGTAGCCGAAGGTCAAACAAGTGCAAAACTATCGACAGTGTTCTGATCTGATGTTCAATCAACTATTGCTTATTGTCTCCTACCTGATACCACGCTTCGTTACTCACACGCTTGACGTTTCGGAATAGGTGAGTTGTGTTACAGTTAAGGTCAAAGTGTATTGCATTCAATTGCAAAAAGCTCTCTCAACAGGATAACGTTCTTCAAATTATAAAAATTATACAATTCATACTACAAGAATCCCGCCCATTGATAAACAAAAACTGGAGGATGCACCTTCGTATCTCCTTGGAACAATGTCTTTCTTATACGAAGAAGCTCCTAGGTAGTTGTTGAACAATATTTTCTTTAACCTACGTGAATCATTTAACGATAACTAAGTATAATTATGGAAGTGTACGTGAAAATAATGTTTGTTCTTGAATGCTCTTCTTAAAGTTTCTAATATGTTCGCAATGTTTTTTACTTTTATACAAATTTTTCGTGGTATACACATTAAAGATTATTCTGCTGTAGGTTTGTAGTTGAGAACCAATATTTCAGCATAAATCTTTGGATTGGTATTACAGAAAGCGAACATATTTTTGATCCATCCATGCTAAAATATTGGACGCAACCTTAGTGTACTGCCTAATAAATACTTGAAGATAGCATTACGCATGCATATCTGGGCTGCACCTTAACAGTTCATCGAGCATAGGACAAATTTTCTGCAGTATTTAAAAAACAAAATTTAGTTGAGTAGCCTGACCGTAAATAAGAAACAGTTTAACTAATGGGCTAAAACTTCAAAATACATCATTGTTGTTCAGTCTACCTTTGTGTTCAGCTACATTGCTCAACTTTGCCTGGCTCATTATTTTACAGCGTTTTAATTGGTACACCGGTTACAAAGGTATTCAACTTTTGACATTGCAACTTTTAAAACTGAAAGTTCTTCGACGAAATTACAAATATATATTAACTCCTGCACTTGTGATCATATTACGATTTTGCTCCAACAGCTCCTAAATGCTATGGGACAGCGATCTGTTGACAGATACGTCACGGCAGGCGAGATGATGGCATTTTTCCAGACATGCCATGGAAGGAAAGACAAAAGCGAAACTCCGACCCAACCGCGTCTCGTCAAAATGTAATGAAGAAAGTGGTGTTGGTTCATGGTGTGCGCGAACTGAAATATGGCGACACCAGTGAAAGAAAAAAAACACGATATTGATGAGTGGCGCTACATCACAGAACTCTATGGCATGCAGAATGTTGTGGCATTCGACGTCAGCCGCTTAGCTTCCTCCCCAAACTATCAAGGGAGCGGGCCGAAAATTTTGAAAGTTACCTTGGCTACACCGGAGATGGCATCAATGGCAATTAACGTGTGGTACCACAACAGAAGGCTAGGACCACCAGAAGTACGACTGAGACAATTCCTGCAAGCAGTACAGACCACTGGTACAGTTGAGTCAGACCTGGCTTTTCCGACCATAGACCAGCCAAGCGTGCAAACACTCGTGTCAAAAAACGTGGGCAGACCGGCACTGTTTGTGCCGGTCAAACACAGCGAACCCACCTCCTAATGCGGCAACAAATGCAATGCTGCTACACAAACGCCCAAGGGCTTTACTCCAAGTTGCCGGAATTGCGCCATCGGCATGAAGCAGCAACTTGGGACATCATAGCATTAACTGAAACCTGGCTCTCAAACGATATTTTGGATCCAGAAATTGAACTTAGTGAAATTTCAGTCATTCGAAATGATCGCCCATCTCGCGGTGGTGGCGTTGCTATCTACTACCGAGATCACCAGAAATGTGAAGCTCTCACTGAGCATTCCCTTATTATCCCTGACGCCTTATTTTGCCGGCTGCAGCTATCCGGTCCCGATGGTTGTCCTCAGAAGAAGACACATGATGCTTGCCTCATAGCACTTGTCTACAGGCTGCCGAACTCCTCCGCCGACAGCGATGATATTCTGTTAAATGCTATCCAATATGCTATGTCGAAAAAGTACTCACACTACCTAATAATGGGTGACTTCAATGTACCGTCAATAGCATCTGTGTTCCCAAGTGGGCCATGCTTCAAATCAAAACTCCTTGAGTTCTTGACTATGGCAGTTTTGTATAACCATGTGGATCAACCAACCAGACACCGCGGTTCAAACAAGCCTTCAATACTTGATTTAATCCTGACTAATGAGGAGTTAATGGTTGAGTCGGTTTCATACAACCCCCCGCTAGGTTGTAGCGATCATTCAGTTCTAACGTTTGATTATGTGTGTTATGCCAGTATGGTTGACAAAGAACCAGAAAGCCGACGATTCATCACCAACTATTCCAAGCTTCACACCATAGCGACAACCGTTGACTGGGACCTCCAGATGCACACTTCGGCGAATGATGCTTGGCAAGTGTTGAAAGGCAAGATAAACTGGGTCCTACAATCAGCTTCAAAAGACGTACCATTACGAGTTTCGCGACGGAGCAACAACTGGGTCCGGAGTAGAACACGTAAGTGGTTGAATAGGCGAGACGAGGCTTGGAGGGGTCATTTGCTAGGTCCAAGTGATATCACGTGGAATCATTACAAAACAGTCAGAAACTACTGCATTTAACTCCTTAAAGCTGACAAGTACGAATGGCAGGAAACTATGGTACGCAAATTTACTAGCAATCACAAACTGCTCTACCGGTATGTGAATGGCAAAAGGAAGATTAAGACGGGAATATCACCACTAAAGACGGTCAATGGCCTAACGGTTACTGAAGAGGAGACCGCGGACGCATTGCTCATGCAGTTTGTCTCAGTGACTAGACACACCATGGAACCATCGCCTTGCTACATCCCAGCATATGTCGTGGGCTTATCCACGGTCAACTTTAGCCCTACATCTGTGGAAAGAAATTACAGTCGCTCAGGGAAAATAGTGCGCCGGGAATTGACAAGCTCTGTCCGAAAGTACTTAAAACCCTTGCACCCACCATGGCAGTCCACCTTGCAACCTTTTTCCAGTTTCCATTTGATTCTCATACACTTCCGTCTGAGTGGAAACGTGGACTTATCACTCCGATATACAAGGGAGGTAAGCGGTCAGACCCTGCCAACTACCGACCTATTACTCTCCTTCCTGTTCTATCAAAAGTGATGGAGTCTATAATCGCTGATGAAATGGTGAGACATTTTGAAAGTCTAAAAATCATCTCCAACCTCCAACATGGATTCAGACGCGGACGATATTGCCTCACCAATCTACTACTTGCTCGGGACTCATGGACCAGGGCTGCTGACGAGGGAGTTCCCGTAGATGTGATTTACTTAGACTTTTCTAAGGCATTCGACAGAGTCAATCGCCCAGCACTTCTCCGAAAGCTTGCGGCCTATGGTATCCACGGATCCTTGCTCACATGGTTGGAAACTTACTTATACGACAGAAGAATCGAGGTAAGGATCGCCAACACCCACTCCGATAGCCTATGCGTCACTAGCGGCGTACCGCAAGGATCAGTTCTCGGCCCGTTACTCTTTTCAGTCTATATCAACGACCTCCCTGCCAGTATTCAATCACCTATGTAAATATTCGCCGACGATGCTAAGATGTGGCGAGCTATTCAGTCAACATCTGACCCTGTCTATCTGCAGGATGACCTGAACCGGATTCACGAATGGGCAGTAAACAACCAACTACCCCTGAACCCCGAAAAGTGTCACCTGTTGTCGCTGCGCAGTAACTGCAGCAACACATATCACCTGGGGCAGCGCGTTATAAAACAGGTGAGCAACGAAAGAGACTTAGGGGTCATCGTGCAAGAAGGTCTGGGTAATTCGCTCCAATGTTCAAAGGCAGCTAACATAGCGAACTTAAACTTAAGGCTTTTGAGGCGAGCGCTCGGTACCTTCGAGCGGCAACTCGTGCCATTATTGATTAACGCATACATTCGTCCCCACCTCGAGTATGCGGTGCAGGCATGGCGTCCGTGGTTAAAACGGGACATTCGTCTCCTGGAGCAACCACAAAGAAGAGCCACTAAGGCAACACGTGGTTTATCGGGCCTTAGTTATGAACTGCACCTTCGTTCGATCGGTCTGTACTCCTTAGAATACCGACGACTTCGCGGTGATCTGATCCTCACTTACCGGATACTAAGAGAAGAGGACCATCCATGTAAGTCGCTGTTAACAATATCTGCCGACAAACGATGCCGAGGCCATGCACTAAAACTTGCGACTCAATATTCCCGTTTAGATTGTAGAAAGTTTTTTTACTCTCTTAGTGTCTGTCCGCACTGGAACGCACTGCCATCGCATGTGGTGAACGCACCAAACATCGAGACATTCGAAAGACTATTGGACTTGCACTTACATGATACACATTATATAACGGTATGACAAACTGCAGTGTCTAACTTACTGATATTTTTGTGTCAGACCTGAAACTTTTGTTTTCTTCCATTTGCCATCTTGTGGGTCTTGTAAAGTTATTGCTTTTTCCCCCCATACACCATTGAACTAA